>CM032354.1:1801817-2323031 GCA_019023105.1 Diglossa brunneiventris
GGAATTACTTTGGGAAAAGCTCCAGAGAGAAACCTCTGGCTCGACAGCTTCCAGCCACATTCCTGCAAGAGCCCTTGGCATCAGCAGCAGGGGAAGTTTGGGGGTTGCTCTTTTCCTACATCCAAGGGACAGCAGGGAATGAGAGGGAGGGAAACACAGGAAAAAACTGGGAGTGAACTGGGATTGAATCGTGCACTGCCTGAATTTTGCAGAATCCCAGGATGATTAAGGTTGGAAAGAACCTCCAAGGTCATCAGTCCAACTTTTAATTGAACACCCCCATGTCCACTAAACCATGAATGGTCACATTTGTTCGATTTTTGAACACCTACCTTGTGTCAACCTAGTCTGTGGGCAATTTATCTCCAAAATTCCCTCCTAGCTGGAGCCTGACTGATGGGAAGGATCCCAGCATGTGACAGCTCCCAGCAGAGGTCAGATGTTGGAGGAAGGAAACCTGGATTTGCTACATCTGTACCAGGAGCAGCTCCAGTCCTCCAAAACAGAATTTTAGTCTCCAAACCATGGGAAAGTTTTTGTTGGATGTCTGTCAGTCTCTTGTCCAACCAGCTCATTCCTTTGGAAGAATGGTGGAAAAAACTGGAAGAAAACCTGTTCAATCCCAAAATACTCAAGGATGGAGATTTTGCTGCTGTGGAATTCTAGGAAGGACACTCGGGAAGGACAAAAAAACCCATCCCAAAGTTGATAACAACAGCTGCAGACTTGGGATGAGAACTTCCAAGTGGCAACAGGTCACAGTGAAGAAAAAGCCAACCCTTAAAGCAGATTAGCATTGAACCAATGTCAAATCAAATACTTCCGGTCAGCTCAGTGAGTCCAAGTGAAACAATCCTGTTTCAAGGAATGCTGAAATATTTCATTTTTTTCCCCCCAAAAAATGCCAAAGGAAAACATTTTGACAGATGCATTTCCATTTAGTGAAAGAAGGAAGAATTAATCTTCTCATCCTAATTTGGAATGAAAGCACATGGTGCAATTCCCCCCCAGAATCCAAAATCCTGAAGTCCTGTGTAAGGAATGAGGGAAGTAGATGAGTAAAGTAGGTCATAACAGATCTTCTGGAATCTGGGAATCTGGAAATGTATTCCACAGCCTTGCACATTTAAATGTGCACACAGTGGCACAAAAATAACCATCTTAGCACCCCAAATTTTGTGAAGGAATTGGATGGATTCCACCGACTTAAAAAATCCCAACAACTAAATCAAATCCACACTCCCTTTCCCAAAGATAGCAATTTTAAATGATGGCAAAACCAGAAGAAAATTCTTCCTTAAAGCTCATATATCCATCCATGGATTGTTTTCCTGCCTTAGCTCTGCTGGAATTCCCTGCTGCATGCTGGGAATCCATACCTTCACCTTCATCAGTCTGATTCCTGCCATATTTGCAAGGTCCTGGATGTGATATTTCCTGATATTGATATTTCCTGCCATTGTTTGCTGATTTTTGTCCTTTTGGAGAAGAACAAGCCTAAATTTCTGGCCTAAAATTCCCTGTGGAAATCTATGGAGGATTTATGAGAAAATTGATCTACATAACCTTCTTTTAACAATAATTAAATTCCTTGGTGGATGGGCAGACCTACAGAATTCCTGAGGAACTGGGGATCTCCTGGCATTTTTTGACCCATTATCTTTAAATTCACTCTGAACACCTGCCAAAAAAGAGAACTTACAGGGCAAACAATTGCTCAGAAAAAGTTGAAATCTAAGTGTAGAACCAGCAATATCCTCTTGATTTCCTTTGACACCAGGAGTTGTAAAAAAGTGCTTCAAGCCAGGTTTGAGGGACAAACCAGAGCATTCTCTGGCTGAAAATAATTGGATTTTAGACTTTTTGTTTTTGCAGGTGAGTCTTGCTTGAGTAACCCAGAACCATTCACGTAATTGGTACCATTCACTTCTATATTGTGATATATAAAGATAAATTCAGATATATACAGATATAAACAGATATATTCAGATACACACCCACAAATCCCTTGGTGTGGCCAACCTGCTTCTGCCAGACAATGCTGAGGGCTGTGTAGGAGTAAATAGACAAAAAAATTGATTCTGGTTGTGAGGAGTCCATAGAGCATCCAGGGCTTGGCCTCCTGCTCCTGAGATCCAACAGGGAATTCCCAGAGGCGAGGAAGGAACTGAGATGGGAGTGGTTGATCTGCCTCAATGATGCCTTGAGAGGCTGCCCTAGAGCAGAGACTGGACAGAGCTAAAGAACAAAGCAGGGATTTATTCAAAGGCCTCCATGGATGCACCTTGGGCAGCACAAGAGCCCAGCCAGGGCTGCACCCAAGATGAACCAAAATGGCCCCAAAATGCACGAGCGCTCCCGGGGTCTCTCCCTGGGATCAGTTCTGCTCCATTTGCATCTTGCACTTCATTGTCCCATTCCAGCTTTAGCCCCTGCAGTCCCACCCTGCTTGTTTTTCTCTCTGCAGCCCACGGTGTTTGTGTTCCTGGGCTGAGATTTGGATCATTTGTCCTTGGTGCCCAGCTGGAGCAGGAATTGTTTTGTCTCCCTGCTCTGTGCACAGAGCTCACCATGCCCTGATGTGAAGCTCAGACCCACACACTAAAGCAGCACAGAATCTGAAAATATAAAAGCTCAAACCTGAGGCATCACCAATCTAAAGAGCTTCCTAGAGAAAGAGAGGGTGGAACAGAGGGCTGGAGCACCTCTCCCATGAGGAAAGGCTGAGAGAGTTGGGATTGTTCAGCCTGGAGAAGGATCTGGGGACTCCTTATTGCAGCCTTACAATCCTTTAAGGAAGATGGGGACAGACTTTTTAACCAGGGCCTGCTGTGACAGGACAAGGGGTGATGGTTTTTAACTAAGGGAGGCTTGACTCAGAGCAGATATAAGAAGGTTTTGTGACAACAGTGGAGAAACACTGGCACGGGTTGCCCAGACAGGTGGTAGATGTCCCATCCCTGGAAACATTCAAGGCCTCATTGGACAAGGCTTGGAGCAACCTGATCCAGTTGGAAATACTCATTTCAGGGGTGGGGCAGCCCCAGCTTCTCTGTGCCAGGGCCTCACCACCCTCACAGGGAGCAATTCCTTCCGAAAACCCGCTCTAAACCTGATCTCTGCCAGCTTAAAGCCATCCCCTTGTGCTGTCACTGCAGTTCCAGCCCTTTCCAGCTTCCCTGTAGCCCCTCTAGGTCCTGGAAACTCTGAGGTCTCCACACAACCATTTCTTCTGCAGATGGAGCAGCCCCAGCTCTCCCAGCCTGGCTCCATAGGGAAGGATCTCCACCCCATGGCCTCCTCTGGACCTGCTCCAGCAGTTCCATGTCCTTTTCATGTCACAGGCGCCAAAACTGTCCACAGTATTCCAGGATTTGTCTGGTCAGGGATAAAGGGGATTTCACAAACACAGAACCCAGTGAGTTCCCAGTTTTAGCAGTGCCTGTGGATCACCAGGCCTCGTTCCTGGGCCTTCCAGGAAAAAGGATAAGCAGAAGGCACACAACAATTGCTGGGAACAGAAGGAAAAGTCTTCTCCTCTGGGCTATCCTGTTTGAGGAATGATGTTTCCATCCAGTGATGCTCACTAGGAGGGGCCTAAGATCACAATCCAATAAATTTAAGGAATTAAACACAAGCCTGAAAGAACTCGCCCTCAGGCAGAGTTATAAAACAAAGCCTACACACACACACACACACACACACACACATAGAAGCTTTATTTTTTATTTTCCAGGATAAAGAGCCAGTCATGGAGCCCCGGTTCCAGAGGGAAGAGCCAAAAAGGCCTGGAAAGCAGATTTATCTCGTGTTACTGATGGTGGGCTGGCCTGGCTGAAGGAAGCTTTAGCTCCCCATTAGCACAAGGGATGGCTGCAGGAATGTGGCCTCCCTGTGTGCTGCTCTGACTGCTTTCCATTGGAAAACGGAGGGAAAAGCATTCCAGTGCCATGGTGGTCGTTGTTTCAGCTCAGATCAGCTACTGCAGGTACAGCCTGGATGTGGAAATGGTGCACCAGGGCTTTACCACCCGTCCATTCCTCTGGCTCTGCTCACAATTCCTCACAAATAATTTTGGAACTCTGGACAGGTTATTTTGGGCTCTTCAGGCCACTTGCAGAGCTCTGGAGAGGTGAGATGTTCTTATCTAAATCTTATCACTTACCTGGTTTGATGGCTATCCACATGGCTGTGGAACATCTGAGGTGAAAGTCCCATTCACCCATGGCTCTCTTTTTAGAAATTGCTTTAATTTTATGAAATAAAAAAAGCAAAATAATCTGAATTTTGAATGAATTTTGGCTTTTGAGAAGCACAATGTGTTGTTCAGAACAGACAAAGCTGTTTCTAGTTAAAGTGGAAATGTTTTCCTGCGAGTGTCTTCTCCAAAGGCTCTCATTTGATTTTAATTTTGAACAGAAATAAAAACAAGTTCAGGGGCTGTTGTGGGTCTGGTCATGTGAGAAACGATGACAATGAGGTTCATGAATTCAGCATAAAATGAGGGTAGGGTGAAGTGGATTGGCTCCAAGCAAAATCCATTAGCACTGTAACCTGTTTGGGATCATGGCCAGCAGGATTCTGCATGGAATTCACCAAGAAAACCCAAAGCACGGAGGGATCACAGTCCCTGGGCTTCTGACAAGAAATAGGTTTGGGGGAAATCCTAAAATGCACTTGATTTAATATAAAGCTGGCTCCAGCCCATTTGGAACAGGAAAAAAATCCCAAGTACGTGGGTGATTGCTCCATGTGCTGCTCGAAGCCCTGGTATTCAGGGGTAGTCTGGAAAAAGGCAGAGATTGATCAAAAACAAACAGGCAGAGCCAAACAATCCTTGTTAAGAGACACGAGGGAAGGAAAAATCAGAATTGTTATTGCTGGCAAGAGGCTTAATCAGACCTGAGTGATGAAACAGATGAAGTTGGGCTTCCTAGAGCACAAGATTTCTCTCAAGGTTAAATTCTGGTGTGTCTACTAAACAGGATCTTATGGATCATCCAGTTCCACCCCCTTCCACCATCCCAGGCTGCTCCGAGTGTCCAACCTGGCCTTGGACACTTCCGAGGATCCAGGGGCAGCCACAGCTTCTCTGGGCACCCTTTTAAAGATTGCATTTAAACACTTTATAAAACAGATTTAATTTTTTTTTTTAATTTCATTTTTTCCCTCTTTTATTACAAGAACGTATGAAAAGGACAGTAAATTTTAAAATACCCCCCAACTTCACACCAAAACAATTTCCTTTTTTTAACTGAAGTTTGGATTAAAGGAAATCTGAAATTAGGGATTTTGTATGATCTCCTGGCTCTGTACACCCCTGAGTGCTTAATATGGCCAAATCCAAGTTTTATTTTGTTGCAAAAATAAAGATTCACAGATTCTATTTCCCAACCACACTTTTCCTTCGTAACTGTAGAAAGCTGGAAGTTAAACTGTTAAACTTGACAGTAGTTGAACAAAGGATTCAAAAATATTACAAGAAAAAGAATTCATAATCACTGCAGCCTGCATGGGCTTGGCAAAATCCATACAAATTCCTCAATATTCCCCAGATAACTTTTCTTAATTATGAAGTCCTGCAGTTCCAGCTTTATGCCATCCACTCTTCCTTGCACAGGGGATTTTGATTCCAAAACTCTTCCTTGCACAGGGAATTTTTTTCTAAAACTTTTTGTTGCACAAGGTGATTTTGATGCAAAAATTCTTCCTTGCACAGGGAATTTTGATTCCAAAATTCTTCCTTGCATAGGGAATTTTTTTTCCAAAACTCTTTGTTGCACAAGGGGATTTTGATTCCAGAACTCTTCCTTGCACAGGGAATTTTGATTCCAAAATTTTCCTTGCCCACCTGGCAACAAGAAGCCAAAACAGCCAAGATCCATGAGGTTGGAGCAGTCTGTTACTTCCCCAGGAGATTCCTTCCAGGGATTTTTGGCACATTTGATTTTACCAGACAGCACCAGGAGTGTTCAGGCTGAGCTGAGAATTGGCACTGGGATAATTCCTTCATCATAAAAATCCTTCCAAAATTTACCTTGTGGTGTGGTCACGGTAGCAGAGCTCAGGGGTCTCCTGAGGGTTCTCCAGCACTTCCTTGAACAAGGAAAATGACAAATCCACTGACAAATCCGACTGTAAACCATTCCTACACTCCATATATCCTTTTAAAGACAGACACACATCATCAAAAATGCTCCAGGCTCTGCAAAGGAGCTCTGGAGCAGGTGGAAGAGCTTCATCTGGAATAACCATCCCAGGACAAGGCTTTAGCACAGGAACATTTTCCACAAGCAGATTCCCAGTTCCTGATGCAGCTTGTCGGATGTGGGATTTGACAGCTGAGTTTTGCAGGGGCACTTCCCCCATAAAGCACCTCCATACTTTGTGAGGCTTCTTGGCAGAATTTATATTCCAGATGTGACTTCAGGTACTTAGACCCAGACCAGGCTGGGTTATGGTGCTGAGAAACATCTGCACGAGGAGTTTTGATGAGGAAAAAGTGCTTCCAGCTCCAGGATTAATGTTTTATCCTGTCTCAGCCTGTGCTCTGCCTCTTGCATGTTAATAACCATTTTAATGTGCCTTTCTGGTGGAATAACCGGGCCATTAAGGGATGAAAGGATTTAAAGTTATTATCATTAGCCTGGAACTCTGGCAGAAAGGAAAGATGAGACTTTCTTTGACTGTATTTTGGAGCTGATTGAAATTCAGAATGTTCCTGGGAGTTGCTGCCTTGGAGATTCCCTGTCCTGCTCAGATTTTGGTGCCTCCATGCAGGATCAAATATTCCTTAGACCTCTCAGAAGGCAGTTACAGGACAAACAGAGGCTGGCACTGATGGCCAGGCTGGAGCTACACCCAGAATATTCCCCAGAGGATGCAAAAAAGCTTAAACAGCACTTAAAGCTGGTCCTGAAGTAATCCCAGTTTGGTCACCTAAAAGTTTGACTCCAGGGCATAAATGTGGATGGACAATTCAGCAAATTCTGGAATCACTCCCATGGTTCTGTACATCTCTCTAATTGTCTTGGAATTTATTTACATCAGTATTTTCCCACAGGTAAAATCTGCAGTTTTGTTAAAGTAGTTCCTGTTTGAATGAAGACACAAGAAAATAAATTGTATCAAAATATTTGGGAATGATTTGTTCCTCTGTTCACAAGACATTCCTGGTTTCTTCCGCAAGTGTGCTGAGCTAGCAGATTTTAAGGAAGACTCCAGAGCTCATGGAGTTCAGGAGCAGGAAAAAGGCAGTGGAATTCTCTGTGCTGGTGCTCCACCTCTTCTGGTTTATGGGTCTCTCCAGGTTTCCACATGGACTAAACTTTCCTCATCTTTTGGTGGACCTAAAAACATTTTTGAGGCTTTTGCTATTTGTTCCTTGAGTTTTCCAGAGCAGAACCCATCACAGGTTGACAATCTCAGCTTTGGAAAGGTTAAAAGGTTCTTGACTTTGATCCAAAGCTTTTTTACCTCAATCTCTGACTCAGGGAGGGCTTTGGATCAGCCCTCGACAGCTCTGTAGCTGTCACCATTCCACATCCCAGCTCTCCCTCTTCTCTTGTCTTTGTTGTTCCCTCTTTCCACCCTGGCAGATGTTTTCCAGGATCTTGCTTCATTGGGAGCCCAAGCCAAGCTCTGCTGGTCCTGCACTGATGAGTTCCAGTGGGAGTGGCACCTCTGGACACCCCCCAGTGGAGAAGGAAGCCCCTTCCTGCCCCTGCTCTTGCTTCCCCTGGGTCTTGGGTTGGAAATGCAAAATGTGGCTGGAGGTGTGTGTTCTGTTGCCATCTGTCAGAGCTGGGGCAGGTCTCTGCTGTTCATGGGGCAGTTTTTTCTTCATCTCTCCCACAGCCAATCCTCGCTCCAGGAGATCTCTGCTGTCCATGGCCACTGAGTGTCCCTGCAGGGCTGATCCAATTCCATCATCCCATGGGGAGATGCTGCGCCCAGGGGAGGAGCCAAGCATTCCTACCTGGATCCAATCTGAGCCTGGCACAGCACAGCAGCCTTTGCCCACTGCATTCCCAGAGGAGCAGCTTTCTGCTGCCCTGCATTGCCAGAGGGAGCCCAGGCCCATCTCCAGCAGCCCTGGAGCTGCAGAGGAAAACTCCCCCTTGTGCAGGATCCCTGCTCCAGCAGAACCACAGCTGGCACTGCAGGAGGGCTGAGCCCCCATGAGATGGGGCTGTGCCACCCCCCTGACACACAGGGGGCAGGGCATGGTCTGACTCTGGCACTGGTTTGTTTTCTTTTTTTTTTTTTTTTTTGGTACTATTGCATTGTTAGTTTAATTTTCCTAGTAAAGAGCCAGTATTCCTATTCATGTATCTTTACCTGAGAGCCCCTTAATTTTAAAATTATAATAATTTGGAGGGAGGAGGTTTTACATTTTCCATTTCAGGGGAGGCTCCTGCCTTCCTTAGCAGACACCTGTCTTTCTAAACCAAGACACCCTGGGTTACCAACCCCATAAATACCAAGAGAAGCCAGACAAACCCTAAAGCGGGAAGAGAGAGACTCTGTTTTATCCTTTTATCTGTTTTATCCTTTATCCTATCAATAATCCTATTATTGATTATCTCAATGAACCTCCCTGGGAATGAAAGGAAGGATGTGCTCTTTTAGGGTGGGCACCTCCTTTGGGTGCCTCCTTACTCTTCCTGCTTATTAATCCCCTAATTAGAGCTCATTTCGCAGTGATTTTTCCTCTCAGCTACTCATGCTCTGCTTCTGGGTGGGATTTCTTTGCCTGATCCCAAGGATCTGTGCTCCTCCAGATCTTCTGGGACCATTAAATGTGCTGTGAGAGAACAATACTGGATACACCAATAAAATCATGGGTACATTACTCAAGCTGTGTATTTGTTACTCAAGCTATTACGATAACTTTCCACCAGCATTTTATATCTTATTTCTTATCCACCTCCCCTCCACCCAATACTGAATAGTTTTCTTGAAGGGAATTTTTATTTCAAATTAAATCCTCTATTTCATCAAAGCAAATTCATTTTTAAAAAAAATTCTTCCTCGTTTTTCATTACAGTTTTCCTCACAGAGAAACTCCATGACATTTTCTAAGCACCACTCGCCTCTGGCTGGTCACTTGAAAGGGAACCTGGTAACATTGCAAAATAAAAGGTTGATCTTTGAAAACAGTTGATGTTTTATTTATTGAAGCACACAAGTTCTTTTATCTCAAAACATTTGAGTTTTGTTTGCACATTTTTTAGGGTTTTAAGAGAGGAATCCCCACGTAGCTGATCCAGTGGAGTGGATTTATTCTCCCTGCAGGATAACCATGTCCTGCTTTTCCTTTTGTTAAAGATCCAACGTTTTCCCTCAATCTGGGAAAGAAATTTCTGGAGTCATCCCTCCTGATCTCAATTTATCTTCCACACTCTCATGGTGCTTTCCAGTATTCCAGGATAAGGAATGATCCCAACAGCACAGAAGGCTTCACCTCTGAGTCACAGCTAGAACTGGACAAAACCAAAATACCAAAGGAATACCAAGGAGATCTGGGATAAAAATACTGATTTTAAAGTCAACAGCTCAGAACCAGGCAGCTGGTTCATACTCAGGGCCTGGCACTCCACAGGACCAGGCAGCTCTTCTGCTGAGCCAGGTGCTCCCAGCCCAGGATGACTTAACCCAGTTCTACAGACCAGGATTAAATCCCATATCCAGTCACAAACCCATTTCTCTAGACCAGGATTAGAGTCCATATCCAGTCACAAACTCATTTCTCTAGGCCAGGATTAAATCCCATATCCAGTCACAAACTTTCTTCTCTAGGCCAGAATTAAATCCCATATCCAGTCACAGTTTATATTTGGTTGATGCTAATCGGAACTGTCATTTAAAATCTGTGATACAAAATCAATTTTTTTTTTTACTTAAAAATGCAGTTAAATAAGTTTCTATAAGTTTTTTTTTACAGTTGGTTTGTACTCAGGGCCTGACATTCCCCAGGACCAGGCAGCTTTTCTGCTGAAGCAGGTGTTCCCTTTAACCTGGTTCTACAGACCAGGATTAAATCCCATATCCAGTCACAAACTCATTTCTCTAGACCAGGATTAAATCCCATATCCAGGCACTGTTTATATCTGGTTGATGCTAAGCAGGAACTGTAATTTAAATTCTGTGACAAAAAATTCCATTTTTTTAACTTAAAAATGCAATTAAATAAATTTATATGTACTTTTTTTATTTTTTTAGTGTATGAACATTATTTATGTCAGGGTTTGCAAAAGCTTTGAAATAATCATAGAATCATGGAGTGGGTTTGGTTGGAAGAGATTTTATGGATCGTCCATTTCCAACCCCTTCCACCATCCCAGGCTGTTCCAAGTGTCCAACATGGCCTTGGACACTTCCAGGGATCCAGGGGCAGCTGCAGCTTCTCTGGGCAACCTTTAAAAAATTGCATTTAAACCCTTTATAAAACAGATTTAACATTCCCATTTTTTAATTTAATTTCTTCCCTCTTTTATTACAAGAGGGTAAAAAAAAGGACAATACATTTTAAAATACCCCCAACTTTACACCAAAACAATTTACTTTTTTTTACTTCCATATATTTAAAAATCTGAAAGAAATAAATTTCTTATTAATTTAAATGTTTTAATTTGTGGGAAGCCTCTGTCGGAACATGTCCACTGCTTTCAAAGAGTCTCAGGCACCTTCTCTTGAGAGAATATTTCTGTGATTTCCCTGGATTTTAGCTCAAACCCTATGGATTGCACCCAAAGTCTGTTGGAATCTTAGAAAGAATCCTATGGACTTTGATGGATCACAACTTCCATGAATGACAAAAAACTCTTCCAGATGAGAATTTCAGCACTGCTCGAGTATCCAAACTGGGAAAACTGCTGTGATGTTACTTGAAGGAAATCAAGCAAGAAAAGAAATTACTGAGCCTCAGTCCAAATTAAAATTCCCTTTGGAAAACAACAAATAAACTTTGCCATCTGGGACTGTCTGGTTCTCCACAACATTTTTATTAAAAGCAGCCGGGTGCTTCCCTGCCTTTGACTGGTTTAAGGAAGGAGAAGATGTTTATTCAAGGAGAAGATGTTTATTTAAGGTTCCTAATTTGTTTAGAGCTGGCAAATGAAATCCCTGGTTGTGCTCGAGTTCTGAGCCCCTTTTAAGAATTGCTCTGTTTAAAGGAGTTTTTGACATGGATTCATCCAAGTGTGTCCCAAAATGGGAATCATATGCCCAGAGAAACCAGAGCTTGGCACTTCCCCACGCTGGGATTTGGGAGCACAGGGCTGAAACTAAAAGAAAAATGGGGGGGGGTAAAAGAGATTTTGCCGTGTTTTCAAAGAAATTCTTCACTTGGTTGTCGAGTAACGCCATAGAAAAACACCAATTAGCTGAGATATGTGTTAATCACAGGGTGTTAATAATTTTTAGCTACTTGAAGGATCAGAAGAGGAAACCAACTGTTAATTTTGGTTTAGAGAGGCCAAGGAAAACCTGTAAAAAGCAGAGAATTGGCCAAAGTCACTACTGTCATTTTTATTCCTAGAGAAAAGCGGGAATAATTCCTTGGTTTTTCCCCCAAGTAGCTGCAGGCACCTGGGTCCAGCCGTGGGCGCATTCCTGAAAATTCCCAACATCATCCCTGCTCCTTTAGGTGCTTCCCTTGATGCCTTGTGCAGGCTGACCTAGAGCAGAGGCTGGACAGAGCTAAAGAATAAAGCAGGGATTCATTCAAAGGATCTCCTCCATGGATGCACCTTGGGCAGCACAAGAGCCCAGCCAGGGCTGCACCCAAGATGAACCAAAATGGCCCCAAAATGCACGAGCGCTCCCGGGGTCTCTCCCTTGGATCAGTTCTGCTCCATTTGCATCTTGCAGTTCATTGTCCCATTCCAGCTTTAGCCCCTGCAGTCCCACCCTGCTTGTTTTTCTCTCTGCAGCCCACGGTGTTTGTGCTCTTGGGCTGAGATTTGGGTCATTTGTCCTTGGTGCCCAGCTGGAGCAGGAATTGTTTTGTCTCCCTGCTCTGTGCACAGAGCTCACCATGCCCTGATGTGAAGCTCAGACCCACACACTAAAGCAGCACAGAATCTGAAAATATAAAAGCTCAAACCTGGGGCATCACCATGGCTCAGTTTGTGCTCTGAAGGATTTAAGGTGTTGAAATTTTCCAGCTCCCTCAGCCAGGTGCTCTGGTGGGATCCATCCCCCTGGAATTGTTCTGGGCAGCAGAGCAACAATCCTGATGGATCCACCACTCCACTCTGGGGAAATGCTGGAATGACCCAAGTTAATGAGGATGCATGGAGAAACATGGTCCCTGATAAAGAATTCTAATCAGCAGCTAAATGTGCACAATTCCCAGGGAAGGAATAACTCTCCTATAGGATCCATCTTCCACCTCCAGGATGATTTCTTCATCAACTTCTCCCTCAACATTCCTTTCTCCATCTGACCAGCTGTGGTGGTGTTCACAGGGGTCCCAGGGAAGAGATGAGAATCTTGACTCCATGTTTCAGAAGGCTGATTTATTATTTTATGATATATATTATATTAAAAGAAAATGATATATTAAAACTACACTAAAAGAATAGAAGAAAGGATTTCGTCAGAAGGCTTGAAAGGAATAGAAAGGAATGGAATGATAATAAAATCATTATTATAAAATCATTATTATAATAAAATAATAAAATCATTATTATAATAAAATCAGACTGACCAGAGAGTCTGAGACAGCTGACTGTGATTGGCCATTAATTAGAAACAACCACATGAGACCAATCAAAGCTGCTCCTGTTGCATTCCACAGCAGCAGATAATCAATGTTCACATTTCGTTTCTGAGGCCTCTCAGCGTCTCGGGAGAAAAGATATTAGCAAAAAGATTTTTCATAAAATATGTCTGTGACAACCAGCCTCATGATTTAGCTGCTCTTAAAAGTTTTCTTCCAGGTTCTGGGACCACCCTAAATTATTATTTCATGGGGATTTCCAGTCATCCCTACTTCCCAAGAAAGCAGCAAGTTTCCTGCAGTTTTCTGATGGGAATATTCTGTACTTTAAATGGCTTTTTTTGGTGAAGCTCCTCCCATCCTCATCCATTTCTCTTTATTCAACTAATTTGAATCAGCCCTAACTTTTCCAAGATTTTCTAGACCCAATTCCTGTAAACATTCAGGTCTCAGTTACATGAGTGGAAAATTAAAATATCCCAGGAATATGAGTGGGTTTATATCAGATTTTCCCTGGATGTGAGGGTGGGTTTTGGTGACAGCAAGGTCAGTTCTCAATTTTATTGCTTTATTTTGCAGTGAAGTTTTTGAAGCAGAATAATTCCCTTTTAACCTCATTTATTCCCTTCCTCTTCTGAGTATTTCCTTGTCATTTGGCTTAAATTTCATCAAAATAATTTGGAAAAATTAAAGCACTGTCTTAGTTCTTAGAGCTGAACTGAAGAGAACCTGTTTTGTTTTTTACCAAAATGCAGATAAAGCATGTTTATCAACTATTTTCCTTCATGTTTTATTTCAGTTTTGGTCAAATATCATAAAATACTGTATGTTTATAAACCTATCCTTATCAGAGTTAAAAGGCAAATCAATATGAGGATCAATTTGATTTTCTAAGAAGTGATCCCAAAACTTGGCAAATATTCTCTCCCAGACCTTTTCTGTCTTCAATATTATTACAGAAGAGATCTTTGCTTCTCCCTCTTTCCAGTCTCTCCTTAATTCTTTATTTTATTATTCCATCATCCAAGACTAAAGGAGAAGTCATTGGTTTATTTTTTGGGGGATTTTTTTTGCTTGTGCAGTGACTTCCTTGAGCAGCCATCTTCCTTTTCCCCAACTCTCTTCTATTTAGTTTTCTTTTTCAATTTTTTTTTTGTTTTTTTTTTTGAGAATCTGATTCTTAATTTTTCATGTTGAAACCCAGTGACTTTAAATGACACTGGGAAACTGTTTTGGCTTCAAGCCTGGACTCAGAACCTGAAATTCTTTCCTGGATGAATCCACTTTCTGGGAGTATTTCATTTGCCTAATTATCATTGATTTAATCACTGTAGATTCTCTTGCTGCAAGCCAACGTGAATCTTCTGTGGGCTCTGTGTGGTTTCTCCTTGTGGGGACATCCAGGATGGCCAAGGGATGGGATCCAATGGGATCAGAGGCCTTTGGATCACTCTGTGCCTTGGTCTTCATGACACAGAGACATTCCAGGCCCACTACCACTAATGCAGATCTGCACCTCCCACAGGGGCTCACAAACCCCCTCCCATTCCCTTCCAAATCCTTCAGAAGGTTGAAATCCAAATGATTTTTGGGTGCTCCCTCAGAGTGGAGGGATGGTTGTGAGACCCTGAGTCATCTCTTGCCCCTGTGAGAAGCCTCAGATGCCATTGGAGATCTCAGACCAGGGAATTATGGAATTTTGGAATGGTTTGGGTTGGATGAGACCTTAAAGATCGCCCAGTGCCACCTCCTGGATGGGCAGGGACATCTTCCACCATCCCAGGGAGCTCCAAGCTCCATCCAACCTGGCCTTGGACACTTCCAGGGATCCAGGAGCAGCCACAGCTGCTCTGGGCACCTGTGCCAGGCCCTCCTCACCTTCCCAGGGGAGAATTTCTTCCCATTGTCCCATCTAACCCTGCCCTCGGGCAGCTTAAACCCAAATCCCATGGAATATCAGGGTATGGCTTGGCTGACCCCTCACTAGTGGAGCTGGGGAAATGATGAATCTGATCCATCATTCCATTAAGGTGGGATCCCCCTCATCTAATTTTCTGTACCTAATTGAAACTGGAGGAACAGACTTACAATTAGCCCTCCAAAGAGTAATTTCAGGTTTTTTGGATTATTACATTAAGAATTAAGTGTCTCCTGGAGGTGATTGGGAGTCACCTGTTGGGGATATTTCACTTCCCAGTGGCTGAACTGAGGTGGGAAGGATTTAATTCTCCAGCCACTTTGGAAGCCTCACCTTGAAATTCCCGGCTATAACTTTCCTCATTTTATAGCGTGATTCTGCTGAGTTCCACCCTTTCAGCTCAGGGGTGGTTTCACCCTTCGTTAATTTTAAGGAAATACAAGGAAAAGTTGCTTTTTTTGATTATTTATTTTCAATTTTCTGCCACTCAACTCCCTGAATTTCAACAACCCTTCGGCTATAATAAGCAAACAGCAGGCAGAAATACAGATTTATGGCAGAAATACACTTGGCTGGATCCCTTTTCCCTGAATATTCCCAAAAGCTGCGTGGTTCCTCCACTCCTCCAACCTCAATGTACATAACAAATTCCTTTTGTTTGTTTTTTGTCACTTCCAGGCTGAAAGTCCATAACTAACAGCAAATGGTGGTTTGTTTTCCATGCCATGGTTGTATTATTTATGTCCTGGCTGGGCTTATAACTTTCACTCCCTCCCCATTTCTCGAAGAAAGGCCTCTGATGGCCATTAATTTGATGATGTATCTGGAAGGAACGTGCCAGCACTTGTCTCCCAATAAATTGGAATGGACAGGAATGGGTTTGGGCCATTGCCAGATAATTGGGTTTGTGGGTTTTGCTCTTCGGGCTGATTTGGACAGAAGAGCTGCATTTAACATCTGTGTAAAACCAGAGCAAGAAAGGCAGGGCAGAAAAGCACTGGGGGAGTAAACAGCCACCTTTTCACAAAAAAGAAGAAGATATTTTTGCTGCCCTCCATGATTAATTAGCCAAGTCCTGTCTCCATTAATTAACAGTTTAGAGGTCTGTACGTGACAGGTGGGTGGCACTGGAGGTGGAGATTGAGAGGGTGGAAAAGGCCAGGCTGGATGGGGCTTGGAGCAGAATAAGGAACTGATTGGGTGCTAAGAGCCCTCCTGCCATCCCTGGAAGTGTCCAAGGCCAGGCTGGATGGAGCTTGGAGCAGCCCAGGATAGTGGAAATTGTCCCTGCCCATGGCAGGGGGGGGCACTGGATCATCTTTGAGGTTCCTTCTGACCCAAACCATCCCTTGATTCCAGCTGGATCTCCATTCACTCCTTCTCTGGTCAAAAAATGTATCTGTAAGGTGAACCCACCTCACCTGACTCCAATGTGTAAATTATGTTCCATGTATAATTACTTCTTTGACTTGAAATGGAGGGATTTTACACAATGAGACTAGGCCTGGAATGATATAATATTTTTATTGCATTAATTAGTGGACTTTGGGAGGAAAAAAATTGACTTTTTCTGGCACAGAAGCTCTTTTTGAGTGATAGGCAGTGATAGGAGAAGGGGGAAAGTTTTAAACTAAAAGAAGAGATTTAGATTAGATTTTAGAAGGAAATTCTTCTCTGGGAGGGTGTGAGGCCTCCAGAGAAGCTGTGGCTGGCCCTGATCCCTGGAAGTGTCCAAGGCCAGGTTGGACATTGGGGTTTGGAGCACCCTGGGATAGTGGAAGGTGTCCCTGCCCTTTCAGATCCTTCCAACCCAACTCATTTTGGGATTCTTCCAAACCTGAAGTGGATATTTTCTCCTCCCTTCCAGCTGCTGGGTTGTGACAAGGGAGGTGAGGAAAAGAAGCCAAAACCATGCCCTGGTGAGTTCAGAGTCTCTAACAAAGGAGTTGGGCTGGGTTGGGTTTTATTCCTGGTTTTATACAAAATATTTATAGACTGCAGGCTCAGGGGGGCCATAAGTGATGTGCAAAAAGAGGCAAACCCAAGCCAAGAGTGAGCAGTGGACCTAAATAACCATCCAGAGCTTAGAGACAGGGAGAGGCTCCCTCTGGTATCCATGGTGGGAAAATCCTTTGGGATATTGAGACCACACTTAATTGGTCGATGAGGGAATTAATAACAAGTCCCTGTCTGCAGGAATCTCAAGATTTATTCCAGAGCAGGGTTTTTTTGTTTTTTTTTTTTCCTTTACAAGGCACAAAATGAGCTGTGTGTTGTAGTGCTTGTAATAAGGAAGGAGAGGGTGGAATTCATTCTAGGATGTGGGATCATTCCCAGCGTTTATCAGATGGCTCATGGAACGGGATGATTTCATTGTCTGGAGTGACCAATATCCCTGTCTCCAAGTAGAAACATGCAAATAAACTTAAAAATGGAGAATTCTCTTCAGAACGCATGGAAATAGTTCTTAAAATTCAGCAGGATTCGGCTCAGCACCCTCATCCTCAGTTTTTTCCTTCTTACAGAGGTAGGAATTGGATGTCCATTGGGATACCTCACCAGACAGCACACACTCAAAGGCAGGAATCACCTGCCAAGGAAGAAAACAAACCTCACATCATTTACTGTGCACACAAGAGAATGAAACCCTGCAAAAATGTTTCAATACACAAAATTAAAGTTGAACACAAGGAAAAAGAAATGCCACTGTAATAATTTAAAAACTGATTCTTTTTTTACCTGGATATGATGGCTCCTCGTCAAGATTTCCCCTTGAATTATTTTGGGGTTAAGCCAATTAATATTTCACTTTTTTCCTTTTCCTTTTCCTTTTCCTTTTCCTTTTCCTTTTCCTTTCCTTTTCCTCTTCTTCTTCTTCCTCCTCTTCTTCTTTCTCTTCTTCCTTTTTCCTTTTTTCCTTTTTCTCTTTTTTTTCTCCTTTCTGTTTCTTCATCTTATTTTCTAAAATAATCTACTTCCCTCTATCTCAAGGCATGAGCCTCCCTTGTGGAAGAAAAGCAGGAGGATCCTCTTCAAAACCTTCTCCCATTTCCAGTTTTGCCATGTTCTTAAGCAAATCCAGATTTTCCAAAAGGAGTCATCTAAACCCCCTCTCAATTAAAAGACACTACAGTGGCTAACAACTGTTCTTTCTCTACCAAATCCTAAAATATAAAGGGCTTTTTGCTTCAAAAACCATCTCTCTGGGATCTTCATCCTCAGCTCCAGGAGCACTTCCATGAGAATTAAGAACCAGATTAGAACAGAAATTCCAGACTTTGAGTAAAATAGGGAAAAAACATTTTCCTCATGTTTTGTTCTGTTAAAATGAGATATTAAAGAGTGGAGTGAGGGATTTTATATAAAAATACTCCTGTGTTGGGAAGACAATTCTTGGAAGGGTTTTCCTCCACCAGCACCAACACAGGGGTCTGAGCGTGTTCAGAACCAGCTTGAACACAAACCCTGTGAGGAGCCCCTGAGGGAGCTGGGGGTGCTCAGCCTGGAGAAAAGGAGACTCAGGGCTGCCCTCATCACTCTCTGCAGCTCCTGAAAGGTGCCTGTGCTCAGCTGGGGCTGGGATCTTTCTCCAGCAGCACTGACACAACCAGAGCACACAGCCTCAAGCTTCACCAAGGGAAATACAGGTTGGATAGCAGGAAAGAGTTTTTCACAGAAAGAGTGATAAAGTTCTGGAATGGCTGCCCAGGGAGGTGGTGGAGTCCCCATGCCTGGGTGTGTTTAACAAAGCCTGGATGTGGCACTGGGTGCCAGGGTTGAGTTGAGCTGTTGGGGCTGGGTTGGACTCGATGGTCTTGAAAGTCTCTTCCAACCCAGTGATTCTGTGATTCTGTAATAAAGTAGGGATTTATTAAAAGGCCTCAATGATGATCTTGAAGGTCTCTTCCAACCTTGTGATTCTGGGAATTCTGTGAAAAGAATTCCCTAAGCAAGAACAGGGGGGGGAAAAATTTTTAAGACTTGCTTGGGAATGAGGAGAAATTTTTCCCATGGCATTTGCAATTCTTTGGGCGCACAAAGTTCAAGGATTTGTTAGAACTGATGCTGAGCTCAACAGCCCAGGAATGACATCACCCCTGAACCCCACCCAGCGCTGGGGGAGCGGAAAGTCGGATAAATCCTGCTGGACACAGCTCCTTAGGAAACCAAACCATCTGCCAGCCCCTTTCCTTGGGGCTGCTGTTATCTTGGACTCTCTCCTTCCTGGCTGGAGAGTGCCAGGAAGCGTTTAGTGAGTGGGTAATAATAGTTTCATGTTAATAGGAAATGGCAGCCTTGGAAGTGGCCAGACGAACTCAAACAGGACCCCACAGCTCTCGGAGCATGTGTGGGAATCCCACAAAGCTTTGAAGTGCATCCAAAGCACACAGCCCCTTTAATTCCCCTGTAATCGCCAGTGTCAATAGTCAGCGGGGATCCTTGGGTCATTTATTGTTTTAATCTGGGAGCAATAGTGGCTGACAGGGAGGGACTCAGTGGCAGGGGAGGGGAGGGGAGAGGGAGCAGAGCCCAGCTGGGGGCTGGGGGAAATTCCCTTGGTGTGATGGGAGGGCAGGAACACAATGGGACTCCAAGGACACCCCAGGATCACCGGCCGGGTCTCTGTACAGATCATGAACGGTACAGGACTGCCAGGAACGTGCCTTGAGCTGTTTGATTTTCCAGCATCAGCCTCATTCCATGGTTATGACAATGGGAAGATTCCACCAGCTCACATCCCAGGCAGCAGACCAAGAACTTAATGTTACAACTCACTTTATAAGTTTTTTGACCAATCACACAAAGCAAAAGCACATTGACAGTAGTTCCATCCAACCACTATAAGCACAGGTACCTTTGGTTAAACAATGCTTGCTTATCTCAAATACAATACCTGCTTGTGAGCCTTAAAACACAACGCACAGAGCTCCATTATTAAGCTTAGAACTTGCTAATATCTCACTAGATAAACTTTTCTGCAGCTTAGGGAGTTATTCTAGCCAAGCATTAATACACAGACCATTGTTCTATTTGTCCTTGCTTTTCTACTTTTTAAATATTTTTTCTGCTAAATTATCTCATGGCTCCTGCTTAGCTCTAACCACAGTTCTGCTGTCTCTGAGGCCTGCCTTTTGCAGCTTTCCCAAAACCCTCTGGTTTTATGGATTCCCACCCGCAGGACACAGGGAAACAGCACCAAGGCTCATTTTGGGCTGCTGCAGAGCTCATCCTGCTCCTTCCCTGGTGGTTTGCCAAAACCCTGGTGGTGGAGCCAGAGGGGAAGGAGCTCTTGGCTTGCAAAGGAGACAGTGACTCCTTTTGTTCTGCTCCTCTTTGCTCTGGTGAAATCCCGCTGAGATTCCTCCATGGATGGTTCCAAAACTGCCATTTCCTATTAGAGTGACACTATTTTTACTCTCTACTAAAGCTGGCCAGGGCAAGTCAGTAGGACTCCAAGTAGCCTTTGATTATTAGAAAAGTTACAAAATTCTTAAAGTTCCTTCAAGGAGTAAAATACCTATTTCCACACAGAGTAAATATTCCAGCTCTGAGCTGCTTGGCTCCTAGCTCCTGCCATGTATTTGGGACCCTTCCTGCCTTCCAAAGACTGACTTTCCCTTTTTTGCAGCAAATACTGACAGAAAAGAGGCTGAAACATTATTTTTAAAAGTGACAAGTCTTTGGATTTGCAGCATGACTTTCCAGGAGGTTTCCATGCCTGAAGGTCACTGAGGTTGGAAAGATGCTCAGGTGATTTTTTGTGAATGCTGAGCTTTACCTTTTCCATTTTAAACTTTTCTAATAATTTTGAGGAGTAGAAGGGTCATCTTTTGTCAAAAAAAAAAAAAAACCCAAAACAAAACAAAGGGAGGGGGAATGTTTGTGTCTTATGGGTACTTGGGAAATATGGAATGGCTTTTGTTGAGAGGGACCTTAAAGCTCATCCAGTGCCATGGGCACCTCCCACTGTCCCAAATTGCTCCAAGCACTGTCCAGCCTGGCCTTGGACACATCCAGGGATCCAGGGGCAGCCACAGCTGCTCTGGGAATTCCATCCCAGCTCCTCCCCACCCTCCCAGCCAGGAATTCCTTCCCAATATCCCATCCATCCCTGCCCTCTGGCAGTGGGAGCCATTCCCTGGGTCGCTCAAGAGCCTTGGAAATCATCTCTTCCTATATTTTCTTGCAGGATTCCTCCAGGTCCTGCAAGGTCACACTGAGCTCGCCCCAAAGCTTCTCCTCTCCAGGTGAACATTCCCAGCTCTCCCAGCCTTCCCTCCCAGCAGAGCTGCTCCATCCCTGGGATCCCCCTGGAGCCTCCTCTGGGCTCTCTGCAGCAGCTCCAGCTCCTTCCCGTGCTGGATCCAGGGCTGGGGCAGCTCTGCAGGTGGGGCCTCACCTGAGCACAGGGGCAGAATTCCCTCCCTGGACCTGCTGGCTGTGAAACCAACAGAGAAAAAACAGATCTTAAAGGTTTTTTCTTATAGGGGGACAAGAAATTGAGGGAAAACATTTCTAAAATTATCATAGAAAGAAGATCAAAAAGCACAAACTTCTTTCTCTGTCCAGTTTTCCACATTCAGAAGAATCCAGTGCTTTGCTGGTGACTGGAAACCCTTCAGAGGATGGGAGTCACTGCCAGGGGTCAACAGACTCCAAGGAAAGAGCCCTCCATGGTTTGAAATCCCTTTACTCTTTTTGTTTGGGGGTGGTGTCTCTTCTCCTCCATTGCCTTTCCCACAGGGAGCAGAGTGGCATTGTCCCCAAATCCTGAGGTGGCTTCCATGGCTGATGTCCCCCAGCTGCTCAGGGGCTTCTCCACTCCAACCCTGCAATTTTATCCAAAAACTAAAAGGTGAACAAGAGGGAATTCAGCTGCTTTTCCCAGCCAGCCCTCAGGAGCTGTTCACTGGAGTTCATCTCTCCCATGGGCAGCTCCAGGGTAAATTTTTCTGATCTTTCAGCTGGATTTTTTTTTCATTCCTCTCTGGTTTTTTTTTTTTTTTTTTTTTTTAAGTGAAAGGTATCATGTTCCAAATTAAACTGTTGGAAATTTGCCAGCAGTATTAAAAACCTGCTTAAAACATGCTGAGAAAAGGAGAAGTAAATTGGGGGAAATTGGGTTTTGGAGAGGAAAAAAAAAAAAAAAGAAATGTTCTGGTGAAAGTCTTTCCAGCATATATGTGAAACAATTTATGGGAACTCTAAACTAGTGAGAAAAATGCCTGAAAGGTGAATTTCCTTCATGCAAGACACAGGGAATCGAGGAAGACATTCCCCTAATTTAGCTATTCCTTCATGGATGAACATGTCAACAAAATTCTGCAGGCTCTGGAGTGAATATCCCAACTTTTTAAGGCGGTGAAAGGGTGAATTCCAGGTATTGCATTGATCCTTCACTTTGTATAAACCTCATTTGTCAGCACAGCCTTAATTCTAAGAGCACTGGGATGTCCAGGTGGTCCCACAGTCCCTCGTTCCATATCCTGATTCCTGTGTCCCTTTGGATAAATGATCTGAGGCTGTGCTGAAATAAAGAACTCCCAGTCGGGGATCTCCCTGCAGGGAGAGGAGTCTCTGGAAAAAAACAAACCACCCCATCATTCCCATTATTTCTATCCCTCTTCCTTCTGTATTTCTTCATATTTTAGGGATAAATATTCAGTGGGAAATAGAGGGTTAGATACAGATCTTAAACAAACTCCTCTACAACACCATAATTAAGACACTCCTTGGAAAGGTAAAATCTCTTCAGTCTATCCCTGCTTTGGGTTGATTTGGGAATTCCTCAGGAAAACACAGCCTGTGGGAGAACCACAGAATAGGGATGGGACGAGGTTGGGCCAGAGTGGTTGGGTCCTCACCTCTCAATTCCATTGGGGTTGTGCCAGAGCTTCGTGTTTTTCATACTGACTTTGGATTTGCAGAGACCTTGCTTTAGGAACAGGTTAAAAACATTTAAAATCATTTAATAAAATTAAAATGAGAAAAAACAAGGATTTCATGAACTGGGACTACTCGTTATAAATATCCATAGGGATGAGGAGAGGTTGGGAACTTCACTGGGGAAGACAGGGAATGAATCCTCAGCAAGAAATGCCTTTAACAATGAACCTGCTGCCATTACACACTGAAACCTTGGGATCCATGGAGAATTCCCAACCATACTCCTGGATGGTCCAAACACTGCCACACACAATATCCTGAATGGTTTTATGGTCATTTTCCAAGTTTTACAGTGAGTCCCAAACACTGGAAGGGTTCAAGCCCCTCTCTGTCCACTCCAAGGGATTTTTAAGGGTATTAAGTAGATTTGATTTTAAGGATATTAGGTAGATTCATGATTTTTAAAATAATTTTTAATGATTTTATGTGGGAGATTGTGCCCTCATGGAGCAGCAGCTGGAATTCAGATGAGATATTCCAAACTGTGTCACTTAATCCAGGGGATGTAGGTTGGGGAAAAAAACTTCAATATTCCCTGTGAGTGTGGCAAGTGCTCCATGAAATTCCTGCTGTTTTCCTGCCAGAGTTCCCTTAAAATATTCTGTCCCATATGGAAATGGAGATTTTAAATCCCAAACCAGCCCCTCTGATTGCAGCTCTGATATTTATTTGGGAGATGGATAGAAAAAGCAAACTCAAATTAAATCAAATTCTTGTAACAAGAAAAGTTGTTTCCTGAAGAGGAAAACAAACTTTGTCTGGAGAAGAAAATAAACTTTCCTTACAGGAAAACCTGAAATAATGTTCATTTTTATTTATTTTTTAAATGGTTTATTTCAAACTTTCTTTAAAATATAATAAAAATCCCACTTTAGAGAGAGGTGCTGAGTTGTAGGAAAACATTCACTTCGTTGGAATTTCAGTTTTTCTCCGTGTAAACTTTGGAAACACCAAATACAGAGGAACTTCAGCCTCCACAAAATGTAAACCCTGCATTTTAAGCACACATTTTAATAGGAATTCTCCTGAAGGGTTTGGGTGTTTTTAACGCAGAGGATGTCTTTGAGTCTGTATGAACTCCATAAACACTGAAATTAAAATTTGGATAATTGTTCCAGCTGTGGTTTGGGAAGTCCAGCCCTTCCCCAAAGATTATATTTGGGAAAACATCCTGTTTTAGAGACACTTAATTCCATGTTCAGCCTGTCCTCTGGGAATCCCAGAGCGCTGATGGAGCCTGGATCTGGTGCCGTTCAATCCCTGAATTCTCCAGCGTCATTCCCTGAACTGCACCAGGTGATGGAGAGGAAGAACAAGACCTGGATGCTGCAGAGAAGATTCCTGGTCCCCCCAAATCCAGGGACAGGTTGTTCCCTGTCTGGAACCAGGAGAAGTTGGGATAAAATCCACGGGAAGCAGGTCCAAGTGGAAGTCTTTCCTGTTTGCTCCTTTTGTTTCCCTTTTATTGCTCAGAAAAATGTGCTTATTTGTAGGATTCAGCCCCTGAACTCTGGAATGTTTTATGGCCAGAGTGGTTGGGTCCTCACCTCACAATTCCATTGGGATTTTGCCGGAGCTTCATGCTTTTCTTGCTGACTTTGGATTTCTGGAGACTTTGCTTTAGAAACAAGTTAAAAACATTTCAAATCATTTAATAAAATTAAAATGAGAAAAAACAAGGATATCATGAACTGGGACTACTCTTTCTGTTGGGGAAATATCCATAGGGATGAGGAGAGGTTGGGAACTTCACTGGGGAGGACATGGAATGAATCCTCAGCAAGAAATTGCTTTAAAAATGAACCTGCTGCCATTACACACTGAAACCTTGGGATCCATGGAGAATTCCCAACCATACTCCTGGATGGTCCAAACAGTACCACACACAATATCCTGAATGGTTTTATGGTCATTTTCCAGTTTTTACAGCAAGTCCCAAACCCTGGAAGGGTTCAAGTCCAGGACAGGGAATGTGGATGCACCAAACAGTGACTGAACCAATCCATGTTCCATGAGAATTCCCATAATTCCCATAATCTCCTCCTCCACAGGATTAAGATTTCCCCTCCTGGACCTTTGTATCCTTTTATTTTGTTATAGTAACTTCACTGCATGAATAAATTCCTCAATCCCATCCCATAACCAGCCACTCTTCCTTATCCAACACTCCTGTCCCAAGATGAACAATGGTATTCACATTTTTATTTGGGTTTCCAGGGAAATTAAATAGGAAAAAAAAAAAAAAAGGGGATTGTGGAATTATTTTGGGATGAGATAAAAATGGAAAATAATATTAAAAAAAAAAGGAAAAAGAATGTTTGTGTTAGTACTAAAAACGGCTGTCCTTTATAACCCAAAATTAAAATTAATAGGAAAAATGAAATGGAATAAACAAGACCTTGGAAGATGACAAAAATTCCTTCTTGAACCTTTTGTCTTTTTTTTTTTCCCCAAATATTTGCTTTCATCACCTGATTAAAGATGAAAAAAGGTATTTTGGAGAGGACAGCTTTTTCCATGAGAAGAATGATGTGGGTTTCACCGAATTTCCCAGATTCCCAAGAACCCCTGGGAGGTTATTCCCAAGTAGCCACTTTTGATTCTCTCACCTCTGATACTCCTCTCCTTCCCAGCCTTGTAGCAGCACCAGAGGAGCACTTGCCACAAATTCCTTTTTCTGCTTCCTCCCTCCACCAAGTTTGGAGTTTATTATTCCTGTAAAAATTCTTTCTGTTGGGTTTTCCCAAGCATGTGCTGCAGCAAAATAGAACTTTCCTCCGAAAGTAGTTGGTGGTCCTTTCCTGACCCAGAAATCCAGAGTCAATAGGATATTTTATGGAATTCCTCAGGGGATAAGGAGAAGACAGACCTGGCCTGATATTTGTGACTGCGTAGAGAAGGTGAACCAGCAGGAAAAGGAACTTTGGGAACGCTGTGGGTTCAACAAACATTTTTTGGGATTCATCCATGGCAAGAGTTTCTGCCTCAGTGCCGAGAGGTGAGGAATTTATCCAGTTGGGATGGAATAATTATATCCATCTCTAGTTTGGGCTCTCAGGACTCATTCAAAAGCATCAGGGAATCATGGAGAAAGTCCTCCAGAATTATCCTTACAACTCTGAGAGGAACAAGTGCATCTCCCCAGGAATTTATCTGTTGGCCAGATTGACAGGCACAGATACTTTTCCAGTGCAAGGTGCAAATGGAATGGAATGCTTTGGGTTGGGATCCAAGGGATTGGGTAAGGGCTGACTTACCTCTCCCATTTCCCAAAAAAAACCCCAAAACAATAAAAACCACGCCAATAAATTTGCAATAAATTAGAAGCAGCAGCAGTGAGCACGACTGTAAAATCTCCTCCAACTCCCCCTTCTCTCCCTGTCTTATTCCAATTGTGCAGCTCCTGTGTGATGACCTTGAAGGCTGGAATGTTTCCTATCACCCCATTCCCACAGACTGAAGGAAAAGTTCCTTCAAGTCCTTTTGCAAAGGGAAGGGAAGGGGAGGAGGGGGTGGCACGGGGCTGATTTCCCATTTCCTGGCCTCGTGCCTTGGCTTGGGAGGGCTGGGATGGCCCCCCAGGTTAGCCCAAGCCTGGAGACGGATCAGGCCGTGCCTGTTGTGACTGGCACACGTCAAAAGAGAAGGGATCCAACCCCAGTGGTGCCGTTCCCAACCCGTGCCATCAATTAACTCATTAAAAAGTGAAATTCGGAGCAGCGGGAGACCTCAAATGAAAAGATTTGCAAACGAGTCCTCCCCACTGGGCCTTTGAGGGATTTCTGGGAGGTCCTTTTGCTGCTGTCTGGCTTTCCCACCACCTCCTGTTGCTTCCTGCATGAACTCCATCCCCTCTGAATCCCAAAGAAAGTCCCTTTTTTCCGTCACTTCTGAGGCTTCATTGTGGCATTGCTCCCTGCCAGAGGCAAACCTCCAGCTGCCCTCAGGAAATGTCCCAGTCTCTCCTCATTCCCTGGGCTCCTGGCCAGAGGCCTCTCTCCCTCTGGCTGCTCCCTGTCCTCCAGAAGCTTCTCCCAGCTGAGCCAGCTCAGGTGTTTTCAGGAAAGAAAATTCCACCTTCCACTGTCCACGCCCAACCTGGCCCTGGACACTTCCAGGGGTGTGAAATCCACATTTTCTCTGGAAATCTATGCCAGGGCCTCACCAGCTTTGGTGAAAATCACAATTAGGTCTCGCTGGAGCCTTTTCTACTCCAGGCTGAACAATCCTTAACTCCAGCTCTTCCAAGTGTAATCCAGAGGAATATTGAGTGGAAAAATGAGATAAGTGGGCAGAGAGGTACCATGGACAGAAAATGGGAAACAGGGAAAAGAAACCTCCAAGGGAATGATCCAGGGGAAGCCCAACCTCTCCCAGTCTCGCTTTCCCCTCACATTCCCTCCCAAGGAAGCAGTGGAAGTCTGGCTCTGGAAGGATTTTGCACTCCTTTCAGCAAACACTGGCAATTCTGCAGGAATTAATAATCCCAGAGTGGTATCCATGGCATCCCTGGGGCAGGATTGGGAGCTGTTTATGTCTGTTGGCTTGATCACGCCCCACTTGATGCCAAATCCTTGCCACTGACTGACTCAGGCACTAAAATTCATTTTTTTTTCCCTGCCAGATGTTTTTTATTTGGCACAGAACCTTCCAGGGTGTCTTTCAATCATTCCCGCTCTCCATGTTCAGTTCCTAAAGAAAATTCCTTCTGCTGAGTTTTCTCCCTCTAAACCATCCCCAAATATCCCAAATGTGGTGCAAGGATATTCTGAAATCTTGGGGATGGTTCTTTTTCTTGCACTGAGCACTTAGAAATGCAGGAAAAGGAGCCTAAAATCCAAGGGCTGCAGGGTGGAGGAGCAGGAAGGGCTCTGGTATCCATGTGGAGACACAGGCTCACTCTCCCTCCCTGGAGACTCATAAATTAGCTGGATAAAAATAAGGATTTACAAGGATCAGCTGCTACTATTTATTTTTGTTTTTCTGGGCCACACCAATGGAATCAACAGAGCTGGAATTGAATAATGGTGGGACAAATTATTCCAGAGAATGGGCTCAGAAGATACAAAAAAAAAAGGGATGGGGGTATTTTTCCATATGGATTGAAAATGTTTCCCTCTTCCTAGAAGGGAGAAACGTTAGTAATTATTTTCAGGACAAATCTTTCAGCAAAAGGGTTGAATTGTTCTTTGAAATCCATGATTAATAACCCAATAAATCTCTATCCTAAGCATTGGGAAAGGTGAGGAAAGATTTGCTGTCTAGAGACAGCTCTGACTCATCCATAAGTTACGAACTCTCGTGTGATAATTGTGTTTGGGAATATTTTAAATCCACTAAAATTCCTGGCTGGCAGTGCCACACCTCCCCAATCCTGGGCATTGATGGATCTCACCTTCCCCATTTTGCTCCCCTGATGATTTTCCCAGAGTCGGTCACTGGGTTCAGTGAACTCAAAGCCTCTCCCCTTCCAGGGCTCTGGAATTTCTTCCTGGCACAGAGACAGGATTGCTCCTTGCCAGTGACTCAGAGCTGGCAGGAGGGAAGGGACTTCCTGAAAAACACATTGCACGTGTCCAGTTGGGCAAGTTATCCATGCAAACCTTTGCTGCCTGGCATCAGGGACAGGGTTGGGAATCTAGAAAGGGAACAGGGAGGTATATTCCAGATATTAGCGGATCTGTTCCTGGAGCTGGCCTTGGTAGAGGCAAAAAAAAAAAAAAAAAAAAAGAAAAAAACTCTGAATTCTGTTCTGCCACTGATAAAAGATGGGATAAACAAATGGTGACATGATAAGGAATGGAAGGGAAAGTTTAGGAGTGGGATTGTGCCAGAAAAAACGAAGGATGGCTGCCATCCCATCTGGATATGGCTCTGGAAGTGGCAGGGATATCCATGTATTTTGAGGGATTTGGGGTAGGAAGTGTAAATTGAGGTCAGTCCCCACCATCTCAGGATAAAACAGTGGGAATAATCCCTTAAATATCCCTTTAACAAATATCCCTTAACCAGACATGGAACTCCTCTTCAGTATCCCCAAATTCTCTGGGAATCTTTTACTTTCTATGTGTGGATACCATTGCCATAAGATGGAAGTTTCCTGCAAAATTTCTGTAAAATTTAAATTTCTCCACACCCCATTCCTCTGCCTGGGTGGGTTCCCAATAGAGAAGCGAATTGTGGGATAGATGGGATTTATCTTTTAGGATATTTCTGGAATGCTGGAGGCACAGACAGGAGATAGCACAGCCTTCACTGCTGCTCTGCAAGAGACCTCTTGGAGTTTGTCCCTCTTTGCCAAGAGGTTTTCCTTCCTCTGTTCCCGCTTGGAATGCAGCTGCCTCCAGAACATTCCGAGGAAAGTCAATATGGATTCTCCATGGAGGAATCCCAGAGCAGCTCTGTGGTATCAAAGACACCAAGTGACCCCTGGAATTGGGTCCCCACACTGATAAATACCCAGGAGTTGTCTTGCCATGGATAAAAACCCCTTTGGATTCTGGCACTTGGCTTATCCTGATCCAGCTCCCTGTTTTGGCAGCAGGTCCTGGGCGAGGCTGCCCTGAGGGAATCATTCCACCCCTTCCCTTGGATTCTCCAGCAAGGAAAATCCCTGTGCTCAGCCAGAGTAACGTGAGCCTTAATTAATGAATGATCCCAAAGCACTTTGGCATCCTCACACTCCACAGGCACGGAATGCCACGGCTTAATGTGCTCCCTCACCTTCAGTGTGTCCCACAGAGCTGAATGGCGGGGAAATCAGGGAAAACCAAGGAAATAAGGAAAGCAGGTGGGAACAATCCTACTCAGCATGAGGAGACACTTAATAAAACCATTTATAAGTGTTGAAAAATATGCTCCTTTAATTTTTTAATTTTTTTTTCCCCTAGGATTTGGTCCTCCTGAAATGGAGGTTTTTAGGAAGCGGTGGAACAGAATTCCAGATTTAGGCTTGGAATTACTCAGCAGTTCACAAGTCAATGTAAGAGTGCTGAGAAATACAGCACTAACAAGTGTCAGGTTGCTCAAAAATCCCATATTCCCCAAAATTAGAGGAAGCAAGGAAGGAAGGAAGTGAACCTCAGGAAGATGTTTTGGAATTGCAGCATCTCCCGGGATTCCTCATGGAATGGTGCCTCTTGTCCTCCTCCTCTCTCCCTCAGGGACAATCCAGCTTGACAGGGGAAGTTCATGGAGGAAGAAGGAAACGGAAAAACAATTTTTCCATTTAATTTTCCCGATTAATTTTTCCAATTTAACTTGCTTCTCTTCTGGGAGAAAGGAAAAATAAAGCACTGCAGCTGTGAGAGACTGGAATCAATTGGGAGACTGGGTTTGGATTTCCTTGGCAAAAATTTACAGCTGCTGCTGAGTTTCAAGCATTTCAAATGAAGATATGAGGAGACCAAATTGAATTTGAAATGGACATCCCATAAAGGTGAAAAAGAAACAAAATCCTTGTGCTAAACCCTGGGTTTTACATGGAAAAATGGAGCAGGAATGACCCTGCCGCAGGTGAATCCAACATGGAATTCACTTAGCCATGAGCTTCCCTCCCTGTGACTCAAAGTTTGCACAGATGAATGAAAATAAAACAGGGAAGAACCAATTTCCAGCCCCAAAAATAAGCAGGATAATCCCTCCTTCAACCATGGAAAAATGGCATAGGAATGACCCTGCCAGAGGTGAATCCATGATGGAATTCCCTTAACCATGAACTTCCCTCCCTGCCTGAGGCTCAGACTTGGAGTTTACATGGAAAAATGATAAATAAAACAGGGAAGAGCCAATTTCCAGCCCCAAAAATAAGCAGGATAATCCCTGCTTAAACCATGGAAAAATGGAGCAGGAATGACCCTGCCACGGGTGAATCCAACATGGAATTCCCTTAGCCACGAGGTTCCCTCCCTCCCTGCCTGAGGCTCAGACTCAAAGTTTGCACGGATAAATGATAAATAAAACAGGGAGAGATGCCCCCATGAAAGGCTCAACTCCATGGATAAATGATAAATAAAACTTAAAAATCTTAAATCCATAAATCTAAACTCTCTTCCATCATAACCCAGCAAATTCCCAAAGGGAAACAGCCTGGCTCTGCTCTGCACCCCACAAAAAAGCAATCCCAGAAATTCCGGATTCCTCCTCCCAGCACCAGGAGCTGGGATCCAAATCCCACAAATTTCTTGTTATTTAAAGCTGTTGTGTGATTCCCGCACATCCAAATCCAGATCCACAATCCACACTCTGGGAATTCATGGGAAGCTCTGAATTTTCACAGCTCGAGCAGGAGATTGCAGTGGAAATGATTCCACCTCCTCTTCAAAGGCTACAAATTTGGGATTCTCTCCTTCATGGACTTAAAAAAATAAGTCAAATATTTTTAAAAAATAGAGGGAAAGGTCATTTTCCCCCTAAAATTTGGATAAAATTTTGTTTTATTGTGTCCATTTGGACAATAATTGCCTCTTACTTCAATGATATCTTTTGATACATTAATGTATCTTTTTTATCCACTTTAATTTCAATCTCTAAATTTCAATCAATGGAACTGGAAATGTTTCAAATAGAATCAAACTTTTTCTGAGGAGGTTAAAAAATAGAACTTTTTGAGACTGATTTTTACCCCAAATCAAGTCAGAATTGTCAAGGAATTCTAAAGCAAATCTAAAGGAGTGAAGTCTTGGCGTGATTTTCAACAACAACAAAAGAAGTCTTGGCTTGTCTCAATATTTTTTGAGGATTTCAACCACCAAATATACACAATGGGAGGCCAAAATTAATAATTATTTCAGGTATATTTCATTAATGATGTAATTTAATTAGATTTATTTCTTCTCTCACCTGAAAATGCTTTAATGTCCCATCCCCTCCTAATGATGACAGCTAATTTTGAATTCTGATGTCCAACATTTGGTTTTGAGGGGGAAATAAAGAAAGATGTTGAATTGGCTGCCCCAATTGTCCTTTGTTCTGTTTTTATCTCTTTTTGGATTAATTAATCTGATTTTAGAGCAGCTAAAAGAAGCAGATGAGTGCAATTATAATTTGTGAAATAGATGTGCAATAAATAAAGTTCACTTTAAGAATACTTAAGATACTGGAGATTAATTACTGTTTATGAATGCTCCAGAGATTGAAAAATTTTTCTTTAAGTAAATTATTTAAAAAAAAAATAAATAATTCAAAAGATAAATGAATAATTATTTAGTATTTTAATGTTTTATTTTTAACATTCATTTTGATTTTTCTTTTTTTTATTTTTCACTTTGATTTTCATTTTCATTTTTCATATTTATTTATTTTTATTTTCATTTCTCTATTCTATTTCTTGGTTTTAATTTAATTTTTCAATTATATTTCTTATTTTTAGTTTAATTTTTCCTTTATATTTTTTATTTTAAGTTTATGGTTTTATTTTCATTTTATTTTCATTTTTTAAATTTCCATTTCCATTTTAATCTTTATTTAATTTTCATTTTTATTTTTCCCCAACCTGTGCTATGCATGAGGTCAACCTAAAGAATCCGAGGCCAGTCTTGACTCAAATATCTGTTTTCTGGGAAGTCTAAGATTAATCCCAGAGATTGTTTGGTTCCATTCCTGACATCTCTTGGCTCTTTCCTATGTGTGATGCCACGACTCTGAGTTATTTTTGGGAGTGCACATCCACCTCCACACCCTGCTCCGTGTGAAATACGGGCAGGGTTAAACCCTGAGGAGATGATCTGTGAGCTTCCAGCAGGAATGGTTCATTCCCGCCTTTCCTCGGGAAAAATTCACCTCAGAGCCGTGGAAAAGGAGGCGTCCACTTGTCAGATGGAATCGCAGCTCTGCTCATAAATCACTGGAGATCATCCAGCAGAGCCAGCGGGGTCCAGAGAGCGTCCAAAAGTGGGAATGTCATTTCCTGCTTTAAACTGATGCCTTGTGCAGGCTGACCTAGAGCAGAGACTGGACAGAGCTAAAGAATAAAGCAGGGATTTATTAAAAGGCCTCCATGGATGCACCTTGGGCAGCACAAGAGCCCAGCCAGGGCTGCACCCAAGATGAACCAAAATGGCCCCAAAATGCACGAGCGCTCCCGGGGTCTCTCCCTGGGATCAGTTCTGCTCCATTTGCATCTTGCAGTTCATTGTCCCATTCCAGCTTTAGCCCCTGCAGTCCCACCCTGCTTGTTTTTCTCTCTGCAGCCCACGGTGTTTGTGCTCTTGGGCTGAGATTTGGATCATTTGTCCTTTATAGCAAAATCAGGACCCCCAATGAAGGAATGATTGGCATCTGACTCCAAGGCTTCAGAATGCTGAACACTCACTTTATAAAAACTATACTATATTACAACTATATTAAAGAGAGATACTACACCACGCTATATCATACTTATTACTGAGAATACTAAAGAAAACTCGTGATTGTCTCCTGACAGTCAGGATACAGCTTTGTGTGATTGGTTAAGGAAGCAAAACAATCTTCAGTAGAATCTAATTATCAAATTCTTTCAGGTAAATGATCTTCTAACACATTCTACATGTTCACAAACACAAGAGTAGTCAATAGATAAGAATTATTTTAATTATTCTTTTTAATTATTTTTTTCTCTACTTTTCTTATAACTTCTCTCTGTTAAGAGGACATATGAATACCAACAGTCCTTTGTGCCCAGCTGGAGCAGGAATTGTTTTGTCTCCCTGCTCTGTGCACAGAGCTCACCATGCCCTGATGTGAAGCTCAGACCCACACACTAAAGCAGCACAGAATCTGAAAATATAAAAGCTCAAACCTGAGGCCTTAAACCGACTGCCACCTTGGATGAGCCAAATCTCCCCAGTGCCTGCTCTGCGCTGGAGGACACCAGGCAGGGCCTCGAGGAGACTTTGTCCTCCTCAGGAAGTCCACGAGGGCCAAAAAAGGTGTTGGAAACACCTGGAATCATGGAATGGGTTGGGTTGGAAGGGACATATGTGGTCATCTCATTCCAACACCTGCCACAGGCAGCGACACCTTCCCTGGCTGCTCCAAGCCCTGTCCAACCTGGCCTTGGCATCAAATGGAAAAAAAAAAAATTAGATACAAGGAATTTGTACATAGCTCTTCCCACATCCTTATCTTGACGGCTCAGGTTTTAGCTAAGAAACTCCATTACAAAAAATGTAGACATCAGAAGGCTTAAAAAACCTTAAAAGAACAGGGTGACAAATTATAACATCTGTATTGTCTCACCCTTCACGTGAGACTGAAAATGGAACAAAAGTTTTTAAAACACCTCTCAGTTACCCCATCTCTAGATCAGAAAAGGGCTTAATCCAACACACACCCATCCCCTCACTCATGGGATTGTTTGTAAGGACATCAGCTCACATCTTCCCTACGGATCCCAAAATCCCTGCCCAGATGAGCGAACAAGGATCCCATCATGCAATGGAGTCACTCCCAGCCCTCCCAGCACGTGGGTTTGCTGTACATCCAAATAATCCCATTTCAGGTGATTTCTGCTCCTTGGAATAAACAGATTCCATCCACAGTGGCCCTAAATCAGGATAAATCCATGAAAACACTGTATGACTTCAGCTGCAAGAATAAAAGAGGACGGATCACAAAACCAAGCCAGCTGCCAGCAAAGTTGGCAGAGTCCAAAATGGAATTGCTGCTGTTTAATTTATACTTTAAACTGTTTCCTAAACTAAGATTGAGAAAGGGGATTAAAAATCAGGAAAATTTTCAACATTAAAGTGAGTAAAAAAATCAAAATTATGATCTCTTTTTTTCCCTAAAGTAAAACTTCAAGAAGTAAGAAGCAAATTGGTTAAAAATCAGGTGCTAAAACCACAGGAGAACCCAGTAACTGTGAGAAATAAATAAAAACCCTGTGAGGTTTTTGCTTTTTTTCCAATCAGATAAAAGTGGGAACACACAGAGGGAAAAACTGAGCCCTCATGTACAACTTTGTCACTTCTACAAGGTGTCACCACAGAGATCTTACAAAACCACCACTCACTGAAGTGAGGATGGATCTCTGAGTCAGTGCTTCAAAGCCAGGACATGGCTGGATCAAATCCCTGGAGACTGAAAAAGAAGGAAAAAAGTTGTGAATATTCTGGAATCAGCTTCTTCCATCCCAAACTGGGGTTCACTGGGACTTCGACACTTCAAAAATGGAATTCAAAACTGGATGAATCCACCTGTTTCCTGGAGATGCCATTTATCCCAGTGGAGTGGTTTAGTTTGTCATTATGAGGTCTAGGAAAACTCAGGGAATTTTGTTTCAGCTGCTTTGGAGCCACAGGAACAAAGTGAGATCCATGGATGAATTGCTAAGTTTGGTTGGGATTCTTGGGCATTTCCATGGGTGCCCACAGAGCCTTAATTTCAAGGAAATCTCATCTTCAGCACTTCTAAAACTCTAAAACTCTGCCTACAGCATGTGGCACTTCTGGAAGACAAATTGAATGGTTGGACCAAATCCCAGATCAAACCCTTGTTTTTTATCAGGGATCTGTTCCAGGGTTTGCTCCCTGTCCAAGGTCATATCAGCCCAAATTAATTTAGTTTAAACCTTCAGAAATCATTGGATCTCCTGGTTTTTTTTTTTGTCTGGGAACAACATCCAAAATCATGGATATAGAATTGTTAAGATTTTGGAATCATCAAGTCCAGCCATCAACCTAAATAAACCTGGATAAAACAGAACCATCCCTACATCCCTGAGAAATCCAACCTTTGCTTTGTTACCTCTCCTGGTATTTCAGAGCTGTTGATTTATCCCCCAAAATTGCCATCATTCCAGAATGGTTCCATACTGAAAGAGTCTGGTGCCCTAAAGGGGAGATGGAATTTTCCATTTACCTGGAAACATCACCCAGATTTGTACAGGAATGTGCAAACAATCCTGTCAGAAAACACACACAGCTCTTCCCACATCCAGTGGTGCCTCAGATTTGAGCTTTTATATTTTTCAGATTCTGTGCTGCTTTAGTGTGTGGGTCTGAGCTTCACATCAGGGCATGGTGAGCTCTGTGCACAGAGCAGGGAGACAAAACAATTCCTGCTCCAGCTGGGCACCAAGGACAAATGACCCAAATCTCAGCCCAAGAGCACAAACACCGTGGGCTGCAGAGAGAAAAACAAGCAGGGTGGGACTGCAGGGGCTAAAGCTGGAATGGGACAATGAACTGCAAGGTGCAAATGGAGCAGAACTGATCCAAGGGAGAGACCCCGGGAGCGCTCGTGCATTTTGGGGCCATTTTGGTTCATCTTGGGTGCAGCCCTGGCTGGGCTCTTGTGCTGCCCAAGGTGCATCCATGGAGGCCTTTTAATAAATCCCTGCTTTATTCTTTAGCTCTGTCCAGCCTCTGTTCTAGGTCAGCCTTCAGGGCATCCCCAGTGCTGCCTTTATCCATCTTTTCCTGAAGATGTTTTTAGTCGGGAGTCTCTGAAGAGCCCAACCTGTGCCGACCTCCAGCCATTACTCACGGAGCTGTCCCAGCTCCAGGGAAACAAACACAACCTAAAACCAGCTCAGAGTCCAGATCAACACTTGATCTTAAGAACCACATCCATAAATTTCATCCTATCATGGACATCTGGAACTTTTGGTAGCATCCTTGCCTTGTTTTCTTTGTTATATTTACGGAATGTTCAGGGTTTATTTTTCCTTCGGATGGTGACCACAGCACATTTTCTTTCTTTGGGAGCAAGATCCCAGCTGGATACGCTGCAGGCAGGAGAAGACCTTTGCCTGTTGGATTTGTGAGCCATTCCTTGAAGTTTTCCATCCCCACACATCTCATTCCAAACAGTATTTCATGGAGGAGAATTCACAGGATTTCACTAAGGAGAGTTAAGTAGCACTGGCAATTAATAATCTTTCAAACCAAGCTCAATTCCCAGTAGCTCCTTATCTGAAATTCCATAAACCCTTGGGAAAAAGTGGCTCTTTATCAACTCTAAAGCAGGGCCTCAGCACTAAAGGACCTACACTTAAAATTTACATTTATAGACCTGGTTAATTGCTCTTGGTTTTATTAATTACATAAACACAAGCCTTGTTCCACAGTAATCTGAAAATTTTAGGAGTCTTCTCACTGATTACAGCAGGATTTGGGTCTTGCTCTAGAATAGTCGTGTATCAAAGAAATTGTGATATTGTGTAATGAATATTAAATATGATCTAATTAAAATTTAACACATTTTGTTATCATGGCCTGCATTATTCTCTAGTTCTTATTGTCATCATTAATGGGATTTTATAACAATAATAAACTTGAGTTTCACTGATGAAATTCTGGGCTCAAGTAGCTCATTTCCTTGTAAATCTCCAGTTCTTCCCTGTATCTTTTTAATCCTTAATCCTCTGCCCAAAGTGATGATTTTTTGTGGTTTCTTCTGTTTATTTTCTGGCTCTTCACTCCTTCCATTTCTCTACCTATCAGTGACTTGATCTAAAATTGAATTTAGTCATTAATTTTCTCTCTCAATCAAGTGTGTATTTTTATTCCCCTATGGCTATAAAAAAAGATCAAGAAGGGAACACATTCATAATTAGACTTTTCTTTGACCTAACATGAAGGGAATTTTTGGGAATTAGGTGCAGCTTTCCATGGTCTTGCTGTGGCAAAGCTGGGAATGTTGTGAAGGAATCACAGCAAAACTTTTAGGGAAAAAATAAAAATCCAACTTTATTCTGACAGTGATGCTGAGAGATGTGACATTTATCTGATTAAAAGGATTATCCCATCCTTGTTCTACCAAAACACTAATTTTGACCAATCCCATGTTTTATTTGGGTTGTTAAACCACCAAGAAAAAAATGGATTTGAGTGGAACCAACTTCCTGATGTTCATCCATTCTCATTCCGAAGGGTGTGGAAATCCTCAGTGAGTCCTAATTTATGCCCTGTCTGGAATTCTGAGCTGGAATTCTGCTCAGGAATATTCTCTTTTCTTTTGTTTTTTCTTTTAATTTTGATGTGTCAAACAAGGACTGAAATAGGGAAACTCAGTTGTATGCTGGGTGGGGGAGAAGCAGGAGAGAGAGCCTGGGCAAGGGTGGGAGTGAATCCCTCAGAAAAGCCAAGTCAGGATTCTGGGATGAGTGGAAAGTGTTATGAACAAGATTTTTGTTAAATTCTATTTCTGTAGAAAAAAAAAACAAAACCAAAAAAAACCAAAGTTACAAAAATCTGTAGACCCGGGGTTGCTGGGCAGTGTTGCTTGTTTTGTTAATTACAAGTCGTTAGAGTTAATATTCTGTTTGTATCACTGAGACCCTGGCCAGGGCTGGGCTGATAGCCCTTCTTTTGTATTGATAAAACCTGGCCTGAGGCTAAACTGTATTTCTCCTTACCAGACAGGGAAACGTGGGGAGGAGGGGGGCATTACAATATGTACATTTCGGGACCAGTATACCATGGGACATCAAATATATCATAAAAACCCCAAAAACAATGAGCCAACTGTAAGATTAAGAAACTAGAGTAATTCCTGGACGTGAGGAACAGAGTGCTGAGCCTGCAGAGATGTTAAGAGACCTTGGTGCCCCTCACCCTGCCTGCAGAAGTCGTCGGGAAAGGTGACCCGGAGCCGGGAAGCAGGGAAAAGTGAGAATCACCGGAGTTTTTCCTGCCTCTCCTTTGAGGATCAGATCCCTAGCTCTGCCCTGAAGTGGACAAAGCTGTGCATATCCTCCTCCTCTGAGCCACTCTGAGAAAGAAGACGGAGACTGCAGACCGTCGAGCTTCCTCATCCTGAGCTGATCACTTTTAATAAAGGCATTAAAAGGAGAAAAGTCTCCTGCCCTGTTTTATTACATAAAGACCCTTGTAGCTCCTGGAAAAGACAAGTTTTGGCATCCAGAACCACCACTTGTCCCGTTTTTCTGGAACACAATGACTTGCCCCAAGGAAAATACCTGCAGCCATCAAAAAATTCCGGCTGCTACCTGGCTCAACCTGCAAAAAATACTGGGTTTGTTTGTTTGCTTTTGTTTGCTTGGTTTGGTTTGTTTTGGGGGTTTTTGTTGCTGTTGTTGTTTCTTGGGGTTTTTTTTGTTTTGTTTTGTTTTGGGTTTGGATTTTTTTGTTTGTTTGGTTTTTTTTTTTTTGTTTCTTTTATTTTGTTTTGGGTTTGTTTTTTTTTGTTGGTTTCTTTTTGGGGGATGGGGTTTTTTTGGTTTTTTTGTTTGTTTGTTTTGTCTTAGATTTGTTGTTGTTGTTGTTCTTTGGGTTTTTTTGTTTTGTTTTGTTTTGGGTTTTTTGTTAGTTTGTTTTTTGGGTTTTTTTCATTTTCTTTTGGTTTGGGTTTTTTTTTGTTGTTGTTTGGGGCTTTTTTGGTTTTTTGTTTTGGTTTGGGTTTGATTTTTTTTTTTTTTTTTTTTGTGTTTTTTTTTATTTTGGATTTGTCTTTTTTTGTTGGTTTTTTGAGGGAGGTTGGGTTTTTTTTGTTTGGGATTTTCGGGTTTGTTTGTTTGTTTGTTTTGGGTTTGTTTTTGTTCATTTGCTTGCTTGTTTGTTTGGGGGTTTTGGTGTTTTTTTTGTTTTTTTTTTTTTGTTTTTGTTTTTGTTTTGGATTTGGGTTTTTTTTGGTTTTTTTTGGTGTTTTTTTCTCTTCCCTCATCTCTCTGCTCCCGTAGGACGAGCCCTGGGAAAGAATCGCTGCCACTCTCGGCGATCCCGACGTTGTTCCTGGAATTGTTTCCCGGTGCCTGTCATTTGACACCGATGGTATCACGCTGTAATTACCGGCAGCCGAGGGCAGGAGGGAGCGATGCAATCCCAACACAGCTTTCCAACTCCTGAAAGGAAAATAAAAAAACCCAAAAAACCCAAAGAATCACAAATTTCCCAGAGTTATTAGTCGGTGTTATTACCTTTTATTAATGAAGCAATTAGTAATGCCATCATGGCACAGATGGAGTAAGAGTTTAACTCTCATCCTCATGGAAAAAAGGAAATAATAAAAGAAAGTATAAATAAAATAAATAGTGTTTTATTTATTATTTCTTTCTAATAAAAAGAAATCATATATAAAATAAATATTTATTTATTATTTATTTCTAATAAATAGAAATAATAAATAAAATAAATATTTATTTTTTTTAAAGAAATAAAATAATAAAGAAATATTGTTATTTCTTTATAATGATATTTTTATTATTATATAGAAATAATAAAAATACGTTACAGGCAAATGTATTTTTTATTATATTTATATTTATTAATATAAATATAATAAAAATACATTTGCCTGTAATGTTATTTACAGTCAAAAAGGGGGAATGTTGCTTGAGATCACACAGGATATTTGTAACAAGATAAGAGAACCGATAATGCCAAGACCGTGGGATTGATCCCTGTCTGGGCCATTCATTAAATTTGGACTGGATGATCTGTCTGGATTCCTTCCAGCTTGGAATATTCTGAGCTGATTCATCCCAGCATATTTAGATATTCCAGATATCCTGATGTGATTTCTGCAATGGAATTTACGGTGAGAGACTGACCCCTTGGATTTGTTTTTAGTGCTTAAAACCCTCACTCAGTTTCAGTCTGATCATTGTGGTGTTTTGGGTTTTTTTTTTTAAGTTTTAAGCGCTGAAGAGTGTGGGCTTGACCCACATTGCACAGATCCCTTCCAGGTAATCCGTGGGACATCAGGAATCTCCAAATGCCAGGCTGAAAAAGTGGCATTTCCCACTTTGCACCTGCTGATCCCCAGGGAATTCTTCAGCTTTCATTCCATTGCAGCAATGCCTTTAAAAATAGAGCCTGTGGGAAGCGTGGAGGTATTTGTGGAGGTAAGGCTGAGCTTTGGGAGAGGTGACAGAGGCCAGGCAGAGGTGACCAAGGCAGCCCAGCAGGAAGTCCTGGCTAAGCCAGCCCCAGCTCCCACCTGTTCCCTGCAGTCCTTTCACAGGCACTAATAATGAAGGGTTTGTGTTTCCCCGGAGCCCTTCATCCCTCCTGATCCCAAAACACTCCACAAATGACACCTCCAAAGGTCACAGCCATGGGCTGGAATCCAGCCTGGCCCAGCCACAACAATGGGAAGGGAGGAGAGGCACGGCCAAGGACAGCAGGGAGAATTCCCATTTATGCTGATGCCTCAGGTTTTGGCTTTTATGTTTTTCAGATTCTGTGCAGCTTTAGTGTGTGGGTCTGAGCATCATGTAAGGGGGTGGTTTTATGTCTGGGAACAACATCCAAAATCATGGATATAGAATTGTTAAGATTTTGGGATCATCAAGTCCAGGCATCAACCTGAATAAACCTGGATAAAACAGAACCATCCCTACATCCCTGAAAAATCCAACCTTTGCTTTGTTACCTCTCCTGGTATTTCAGAGCTGTTGATTTATCCCCCAAAATTGCCATCATTCCAGAATGGTTCCATACCAAAAGAGGCTGGTGCCCTAAAGGGGAGATGGAATTTTCCATTTACCTGGAAACATCACCCAGATTTGTACAGGAATGTGCAAACAATCCTGTCAGAAAACACACACAGCTCTTCCCACATCCAGTGGTGCCTCAGGTTTGAGCTTTTCTATTTTCAGATTCTGTGCTGTTTTAGTGTGTGGGTCTGAGCTTCACATCAGGGCATGGTGAGCTCTGTGCACAGAGCAGGGAGACAAAACAATTCCTGCTCCAGCTGGGCACCAAGGACAAATGATCCAAATCTCAGCCCAGGAGCACAAACACCGTGGGCTGCAGAGAGAAAAACAAGCAGGGTGGGACTGCATGGGCTAAAGCTGGAATGGGACAATGAACTGCAAGGTGCAAATGGAGCAGAACTGATCCAAGGGAGAGACCCCGGGAGCGCTCGTGCATTTTGGGGCCATTTTGGTTCATCTTGGGTGCAGCCCTGGCTGGGCTCTGGTGCTGCCCAAGGTGCATCCATGGAGGAGATCCTTTGAATAAATCCCTGCTTTATTCTTTAGCTCTGTCCAGTCTCTGCTCTACGTCAGCCTGCACAAGGCATCAGTGTGAAATGTGCCTTTCAAGGCCCTTCTTGAGCTGGGGTTGTAAAGCAGCTCAGGGTATCACAGGGTGCTAAAAATCCTTGAATTGAACTCTTGGAAGAAGGAAGAGAGATGAGGGACAAAAGTAAAAAAATGGTTAACAGGGCTAATGACAGCATTTTAATTCAGTGCTGTGTTTCCAGAGAGGCTGCACAGTTTCAATCTGATGCTCAGGCTGTTAATCCATCCCCTCTAGTGCCCTTTCCCTGGATTAGTTGTGCTGTTTTTCCATTGTTCCAAGGCAGTGAAATGACTCACACCGTGCCTGTTCCCAGGAAATCTTGCCAGGTGAGGGAGGGTGACATTTACTGGGGGACCTGTTAATTGGAACCCACCCTAATAACACAAACAGAACAGAAATTCTCCAGCTCTGCGTGGCCTGAGCTTTATCATCCCATCTCTGGGAAGCTCCGTGTGCCTGTTCCACTGGGCAGCCCCGAACAATCCCCTCTCACAGCTCCTGCAATCACAAGGAAAGGCCAAATGGTTCCTGAAATGGAATATTCAATGGCTCTGGGAGGGGTCAGGGAGAGGGAAATGCATTTTCCCAGGAGACAAAGCCAAACATTTGTCCCTTAGGGAGCCACTGCACCTTTGCAGGTTGGGAAGAGCTCCATTGGAAGCCAAGGAAGGGATGCACAAATCCATTTCCTCCATTTCCTCACCAGTCCATCCCAGGATGCACCCACAGGGTGACATCGGGTGGTGGCAGCTGGAGATCCATCAAAAATGGTCCCAAGGTGCAGAGTGTCGCCCTGGTTTTTTAAGATTTTCTAAGCCTTCTGATATTGACATTCTTGTAGCGAACTTTCTCACACACTTTCTGTAAATAATTATTGTTTTGCATTCCTTTATGGAGGAGGAGAAAGTTGATGGACTGTTGGTCTGTCCAGTGTCACTGGAGAGGTGGCACTGTCACCCTCCAATCCACTGTCACTCTTGGAAAACTATAAATGCTGGAGTCAGAAAATAAACTTCCCTTTTTTCTTCACCTCGAGAGCAGCGGTGTGTGCGCTTGTGTTCTTTCATGTCCTATAGCGACATCAGAGGTTCCCTTGGATCTGCTGCTTCTCTTCCCTTTTCTCGCTCCAGGAGAATTTGTTCCCCAGGATTTGCAGGTGAAAGCAGTGGGAAAATGAAGCAGTCACTGCTCTGTGCCTGAATTAAAGCAGATCCACGGAATATTCTTTTGGAGGTGATTCCTTTGATTCAATAGAAATGTTCCGTGCTGCTCATCCACCCCGAGTGTTGGGGACTCTTTGTTTTTTCCTGTTTGTCCTTGCAGGCACTTGGGAGCTGGTCCAGAGGGGGATCAGAGGGATGGAACACCTCTGCTGTGAGGAAAGGCTGAGAAAAATGGGATTGTTCAGCCTGGGGGAGTCTCCAGGGAGAACTCATTGCTGCCTTTCAGTGTTTGAAGGGAGCCCAAAGGAAGATGGGACAAATTTTTAACCAGGATCTGTTGCAATGGGACAAGGAGTGATGGTTTTAAACTAAAAAAAAAGGTGGATTTAAATGAACTTTAGGTGTGATTTTTTTTTTATGATGAAGGTGATGAAACACTGGCCCAGGCTGCCCAGAGAGGTGGTGGGTGTCCATTCCTGGGAATATTCAAGGTCCCTTCCAAGCCAAAGAATTCCATGATTGTGATCCATCATTCTGCCAGTTCTGTGGTCATCCTTGCTGGACTTGGGAATTCAGTTTTCATTATTCTTCCTGCCTTATTTTCCTGTTCATATTGAGGAGTTCTGTCCGGATTTTAGGTTTTCCTACACCAGGAGCAGATGCAATTTCATTGTTATGTGTTAAATTATTGATATATAATAGGGAATACCATGAATGGAGCTAATCTTAATAATTACAGGCTAAAATAACTCAGGGCATGGAAGGCTGGGATGGAAGAATCCATTAATCCAATCACCTTAATTAATTAAGGACCTCTCCTTAGGGTTTTCCAATCAGGATTTCGAGCCTTAGTTTGGGTATATTTGGTGTAAAGATATTCAGGCCAAGAATTTGGTTTTAATGTGTAATTAAAATATATAATAATGTATAATTAAAATAATTAAATAATCAAAATTTAATGTGTAATTTTCTGCCTTGTCCAATGGAATCTTTGGGATTTCACTTTTTTTTTAAGCCAAGTCACTAATTTGAGTCATAGATCCTTAACAAGAAGTCGAGCCTTGGTTCAGAAGTGCAGAGGGAAAACACAGAGCAATCCTCTCCCTGTGCATTCATCCCTAATTTGTGTCTTCTTCCAAGAAGGAAATGAAAATCTTAGAATCAGAATGATTTTATAAGCACAGAACCCCAAAGTGATTTGGGTTGGAAGGGACCTTAAAGCCCATCCAGTTCCACCCCTGCCATGGCCATGGGCACCTTCCTCTATCCCAGTGAAGCCCCATCCACCCAGTGAAGATCAGGAATTACCAATATCACCATTTCAACCCTTTGACCAACTCCATTTGAATTTCCCCCTCTGCCAACGCTGAAGAGAAGCTAGGGATTAATTATAACTAAAAAAAATTAGGGATTAATTATAACTAAAATGTCATAGCAGCAGAAGGTCCAGTTGTTTCTTTTTTCTCTATCAATTGAAGTATTTGGGTTGTCCCAGCTGCCGCCAAAACACAGAACTGGAAGCAAAGGGAATGTGGCTGACAAGGAATGGGATTGTACAGAAATACACAGAGCAAGATGAAAGGGAGAGCCAAAAATTGAATCAGGAAAGGACCCCCAGAGTGCTGCAGAAGGATTAAAACAATCACTTCTGCCACTGTAGGGGAAAAGAAATAAAAAATAAAGGAATAATAGTTTTAAAAAGTCCCCCTCTACCATCTGGTAGGGAATTACAAAACATACCAATGCTAAAAGCCACCCTCCATCTCCAATTCTACTTCTCTTCACAGCCAAAACCACGGGGGAGCAAATAAAATCCAGATCCCAAAGCCAAAGGCTTTTCTTATGGATCCATCAGATCTCTGGGAGTCACCTGAGTCCCACCTGCTGGAATGTCCCTGCTCCATCCCCTGCCCTCACCTGATTCCTGAGCTCCAGGTGTGCCTTAGGAGAGACAGACAGGGGAAAATGAGGGGATTCATCCCAGACACAAGTGGGCAGGGGGTAACAATCTTTCTGGAATGAAAATAACACATTTCCTGTGGTCAGCAAAATCTCTGCCGTGGCTGGCACTGCTCTGAATCCATCACAGCCCAGCAAGGGGAAAAAAGGGACAAATCTTTGTGGAGAAAAGTCCTTCCTTTAAGCAGGGCTTCCTGAAGCGCCAGAGGTGCTTCCCTAAAGGTCCTGAAGGAGCAGCCCGGGAATTGTGGAGCACATGAGTTTGTTCTGGGAGGTGTGGGGGTCACTGCAGCCACAGGGACGGAGGGAAGATCCAAGAGATCTCCTGGATTCCACAGGAGGGAGGGACAACTCCATTCCTGGGAGATCCGTGAGATCTCCTGGAATCCATGGGAGGGAAGGGACATCTCCATCATTCCTGGGAGATCCATCAGATCCCCTGGATTCCACAGGAGGGAAGGAACAACTCCATCATTCCTGGGAGATCCATGAGATTCCCCTGGATTCCACAGGAAGGAAGGGACAACTCCATTCCTGAGAGGTCCATGAGATCCTCTGGATTTCACAGGAGGAAAGGGACAACTCCATTCCCGGGAGAGCCATGAGATCCTCTGGATTCTACAGTGCAGGAGGGAAGGGACAACTCCATAATTCCTGGGAGAGCCATGAGATTCCCTGAATTCCACAGGAGGGAAGGGACAACTCCATCATTCCTGGGAGATCCATCAGATCCCCTGGATTCCATGGGAGGGAAGGGACAACTCCATCATTCCTGGGAGATCCATGAGATCCTCTGGATTTCACAGGAGGGAAGGGACAACTCCATTCCTGTCAGGTGGGGAACTCCAACCTGGAACACTGGAGCTGATCCCCCAGGCATCCCTTTGCCCACAGATATTTGGGACGGGCTCAGTCACTCAAACTCCTTTGTTTGTGGTGTTTTGGGTACATCCCTGCCTCATCTGGGGGTGTCTGCTCCAGGAAAGGCCCTGATCTCCCTGGTGTGCTCCATCTGCCAGGTGTCCTGCAGCCCAGGGGATCTCCAGGAACGCTGGAAGCTGATGTTGATGAATCATCCCAGCTGTCATCTTGGATGTCTCCTGGAATTTGAGCTGTCTGAAATGATCCCGTTTTGCCTCCAGCTGCAGCCCCAGCAAGGCACAGCCCCCTTGCAGTTGTGGTGTCACATCTGGCAGAGCGGTGCAGATGTGTCAGAGCCCTCAAACATCTCACTTGGCTCGAGATGCCCGCAGGTGTGCAGCTAAGTCGAGCTTAAATTCCTTCTTTGCACATGTTTGGTCTGCCCTGGACTCAGAGCCTGGAGCTGGAGGTGTGGGGGTCTAAATTAAACCCTCTGCTGGTACCCAGTCTCGGGTTCTCTGCTGCTCACAGTGACCCCGAGATGTGTCAGAAAGTCTCTTTTCCCAGCCTGGCGCTTGAAGAACGAGTCAGAGCTCTTTATTTCTTGGTCTCAAGGTTGTTTATTGTTCCTTATCTATAAAATTCTTTCTCCTGTCCAGCTGAGGTCAGCCCAGCAGGACAGTCAGAGGCTCTGCCTGCCCTGGGCTGTGTTATCTTTTTATACTAAAAACTACGTGTACAATAATTACAGTCACTTCCCAATCCCTATCACCTCTGTTAGACAGTGAGCTTCTACTCTAAACCAATCCAAAAGTGCCACCATCACAGCAGAAGATGGAGGCCAAGAAAAAGAAGGAGAAAGGCTGGACATGCCCAGATTCCTCCATCTTGCCCCCTGAACCCCCATTCTAAAAACCCCAAAAAATCAATTGTTCACCCGTGATAAATTCTATCATTCCACTTAAACTGTCGTGGCTTGTAATCCTTCATGTAAGGTTGGTGATTGTTTTTTCCAAGGGCTCAATCCAAGGCACAGGGGGGTCTGGGGCTCTGTGCCGAGGTCTCTGAGCCCCCCGGGCAGGGCCTCGAGTCCTCCAGGGCAGCCAGAGGAATTTCCTGAATTCCGACAACCCTGGACAGGCTCAGCCTGTGTATCCAAGGAGAGAGGATTTATCCCCCAGGATTTCAGGGTAGTGCCCAGTTTGCTGAGTGTCCTAAATTTAGGTTCAGCCTGTAGGAATATCCTCATGGCAGCCAGAACCAATGCAGCTCTAACTGCCCGAAATTTGGGATCTGGTTCAGAGCAAAATCAACTCCAAGGCACCCAAATGAGGCTGAATGTGATGTGGGAGCTTTGGGAGATCTGGAGAGGAGAAGCTCCAGGGAGAGCTCAGAGCCCCTGCCAGGGCCTGAAGGGGCTCCAGCAGAGCTGGAGAGGGACTGGGGACAAGGCATGGAGGGACAGGACACAGGGAATGGCTCCCACTGCCAGAGGGCAGGGATGGATGGGAGACTGGGGATTGGGAATTCCTGGCTGGGAGGGTGGGGAGGGGCTGGAATGGAATTCCCAGAGCAGCTGCGGCTGCCCCTGCATCCCTGGAAGTGCCCCAGGCCAGGTTGGATGGGGCTTGGAGCAGCTTGGGACAGTGCGAGGTGTCCCTGCCCATGGCAGGGGGTGGAACTAAATGACCTCTAAGTCCCTTAACAATCCAACCCATTCCATGATTCCATGAAAGGTCTGAAGGCTCCTGGCATCAGAAATAATCCCAAAGCGATTCCAGGATGGCTTGGACAGCCCTGAGAAATGGTTCCTTGTCCCCCTTCACTGGAAAGGACTGGAGGAGTCCAGATGGACCCTTGGACATCAGGTGGATCCCACTTGGCCACCTGGTTTGGGACATGGATGGAAAAAGCTGTGAGACTGTGGAAAGGGGAATTTGAGATCCAGCTGAGGTCATGCCAGCCTGGCCATTCCCTAAAAGCCATGGATGGAGTGGCCAGGGCTTGGCATTTGGGTAACAAAGGGAAGGAATTGGCTCCTCCACACCTGAAATGCAAACAGAACAAACCCATTGTGTGAGGAAGTTCATGGGCAATTTGCCAAAACAAATAAACACAAAGTTGTGGCTTTTTTTTCTCTCTACTTCTTGATGCAGCAGGAAGCAACACAGGAATATATTCCAGTTGCCAGTTAGGGGGAAATTTGTAGAATTTTTATTTTATTTTAATTTTTAAATTAATTTAATTTAATTATTTTATTTTATTTTTAAATGTTATTTTAATATTTCATTTTGTTTTATTTAATTTTAATTTAATTTAATTTTATTTTATTTTATTTTATTTTTATTTTATTTTATTTTATTTCAGTTTCAAACTGGGAGATGTTTCAAGTTGGGAAACACCAGTTTAGAATACCCTAAGTCACATCAGACCTCTAAATAAAATTATTTAGTTTTTGTCATTTTGTTTGATCCTAAGCAGGAATTTATTTCCATAGGTTCTGTATGGATCCTGAGATCTTTTGCTGCTCTTCCTCCCAAGCTCCCAGGCCAATAAATCATATTCTGATGTAAATTTTCATGTCTGAGTGTGATTTCTGTTCCCATCACTCGATCACTTAGAGATCAAGAGAAAAAACTCCAGTGAAGTTTCCACATGCACAGACATGTCAGGATTTGTCTTCGTGCCTCAACAGAGGAGTTTTTCCAGAATATTCCTTTCCTATAGGCTCAGGCAGAGAACTCCAATCCCAGAGTTTCCAGCACTGCATCCTACAAGTTTTCCTTGGAGGCTTCCCAGTCTTGACCAAACAAATTCCTCACTGTGCGAGAACTGATCAAACTCCAGCCAAATGTGGGGAGTTACCCCCCAGTCCTTGGGTTAAAAGGAGCTGGTTTTTAGGGATGCACTGATAACAAATGTCTTTAAAGGCTGATGAGATTGTGAAGTCAAACATCACTCACCCTCTTGGTTTTGGGTAAAAAACTCCTCTTTTGGTGGGGAGGGAGCAGCAGCTCTGTGGCATGAGCACGTTCTGGTGCCAGGAACAGGGACCAGGAGTTGGCATCCCATTCCCACATCCCAGGGATTTGTTTGGCTGCTGGTGGGGGAGAGCAGCCTCACAGACATGAAGGGATGAATCAGGAGCTCTGTGCCATGTGCTTTGTGAATGATTCCCTGTGCAGGTGAGGGGAGATGTCACGTGAGTCTGCCTTGTGGCATTCACATTCTCTGAAAAAATCCCTTCACCAAGGATTTTTCTCCTGGGAAGCCTCAGAGAAAAACAAAAACAATTCTTATCTCATTTGCTTCTCCTGTGTTGTGCTCACATGTGGAATGTGTTTGGAGATTGTTTACCCTCAGGTGATTGTTTCATTGGATTCTGCTGTGAGTTGTTTTCACTCTTTGGCCAATCAGCGCCAAGCTGTGTCGGGACTCTGGAGAGAGTCAGGAGTTTTCATTATTATCTTTTTAGCCTTCTGTCTGTATCCTTGCTGTATTCTTTAGTATAGTTTAGTATAGCATCCTTTAATATAATATTTATTATAAAGTAATAAATTAGCCTTCTGAGAACATGGAGTGAGATCCATCATTCCTGTCTTCATTGGGGCATCCCCTGCAAATCCAATAGTGCCTCATGCTCTGCAAGGAGCCAGCAATTGTGGCAGCTCTAAAAAAGCAGTCACAGAATATGAAAGGATCTTTCGAGATATATATTTTATATAAATATATATAAAATCTGTAAAGATATATAAAAATATTTTTTTTATTCTTTGGCATCCGTGGTGGGGATAGCTGGCATACAGCACAAAATTTGTTTTCCCCAAGGCGTTTTTCTGGGCTATCAGTAATTTCCCAAAGAAAATACCTTGTAGGTAAAATGCCAGAGGGGCCTTGTTTGCAGGTTCAGTGACCAGGGACTCATGTAAAACATGCCAGCCAAAATAAGATGGGAGAGTCGTGCCTCCCTATCCAAAGTATTCCTTCAAAAGGATTAACAGCAGGGTATCTATGTGTGTTTGTCAGGTGTGTGATTGTAGAAGTGTTATGTAAAAGGTGAAATGCAAATGTAAAAACAGGAGGAGGAATCTCACTGATGTGATGAGGGAGGAAGTTCTGCAGACCTTTCCCTGAGGGAAAAAGAAGCTCTGGCTTTTTTCTCCCAAACTTTGACAGAAAGGGAAGGTCCGGAGAAAGAAAAGGTTTGGGGAAAGAAAAAGGTTGGAGAAAGGGAAGGTCTGGAGAAAGGGAAGGTCTGGAGAGAGAAAAGGTTTGCAGAAAGGGAAGGTTTGGAGAAGGAGAAGGTCTGGAGAAAGGGAAGGTCTGGAGAAAGGGAAGGTTTGGAGAAAAGGAAGGTTTGGAGAAGGAGAAGGTCTGGAGAAAGGGAAGGTTTGGAGAAAGGGAAGGTTTGGAGAAGGAGAAGGTTTGGAGAAAGGGAAGGTCTGGAGAAAGGGAAGGTTTGGAGAAAAGGAAGGTTTGGAGAAGGAGAAGGTCTGGAGAAAGGGAAGGTTGGAGAAAGGGAAGGTTTGGAGAAAAGGAAGGTTTGGAGAAGGAGAAGGTCTGGAGAAAGGGAAGGTCTGGAGAAAGGGAAGGTTTGGAGAAAAGGAAGCTCTGGAGAAAGGGAAGGTTTGAGAAAGGGAAGGTTTGGAGAAGGAGAAGGTTGGAGAAAGAGAAATTCTGGAGAAGGAGAAGGTCTGGAGAAAGAGAAGGTTGGAGAAAGAGAAAGTTTGGAGAAGGAGAAGGTCTAGCAGCAGTGACAGAATCTGAGTGGAGTAAATGGTGCCCAAACAACTCTTTTCTTCCCAGAATAAATAAGGATTTTTAAAATCACAGAATTCCAGAGTGGTTTGGGTTGGAAAGGACTTAAAGCTCATCAACCCCTGCCATGGGCAGGGACACCTTCCACTATCCCAGGCTGCTCCCAGCCACATCCAACCTGGCCTGGGACACTTCCAGGGATGAGGAATCCACAACTTTTTGTTTGCATAGAAATTCCAGAATCCATGAGAGTGCCTGTGTTTGTGTGCCAGGAAGGAGGAAAATTGATCAGGGCAAGGGTGAGGGAAGAAGGAGTTGGGGGGAGATGGAAAAACTTTGGGTCATGGAAAATCTAAAGGATCCCTTGCCCCCACTGCAGCATTCCTTCCCAAAACGTGGCCAAGCAGCCCAGAGGGGTGGGATAATTGAAAAGCAAGAGTGGGATGGTTTTTAGATGGAGTTTTAATCTTTCCACAAAAACTCATAAAGCCTGAATGGCCTTCCTGAGGCCCCATTTTATTGCCACAAATTCCCACTGGGTCCCTGGGAGAAGTAGCTCACACATTAAAAGCTCCTTGTGAGTCCAAGTAAAAGCAAATTCCTTCAGCCACCTCCTTACAGCTGCCAGAAACCCCCATTTCCCCAGAAATTCCCACTTTTTCTTCTCCAGGCCAGGGCATTTCATTTGCCAGGAGAACCAGTGGCTCCACCAAAAGTGAGGGTGGGATTTGTGACCTCCTTCCTTCAGCCTTTAGGGTTAATAATGACACATAACTTGTTATGCCTCAGGTAAATACCCATTTTCTGAGGTTTTCCAGTTCTTTGGATGCAGATCTTCACAAAATTACTTGCTTTTCCTACTAAAATAGAATTATAAGGTTGGGAAAGTCCTCCAAGATCATCCATTCCAAACCCCAAACAAATTCCACCGTGCCCAGTAAACCAAAGTGAAATGCTGATATTCCAGCCCCCTGCCCACTCCTCCTTCCTCCAGGATAAAGAAACTGTGGATATCTGAACCCTCGGGATCATGTTTTGTATTTATTCCTCTCATTTCCTTTTTTTTTAATGACTGGAAAGGATGATTTGATTAAGGTGACCTCGAATTAAATGAAGATCCAGTTGGGGCCAGGATCTCTCCCACATTAAAAGAAACTAAGAGAGCTGGGATAAATTGTCCCTCAGCTCTTCGTGTGTCTTGTTAAACAATCCTGTCCTGCAGAAATACAAACAAAAACAAAAACATAAACATAAATATAAATAATTTATAAGCATAAATATTAATATAAATATATAGCAATAGTGATAGTAACAGTAATATAAATATAAATAATAATAGTAATAATAATAGTAATAAAAAGCTATAGAGATCTGACTTGAATATGAAAAATCACATTCCAAATACACGTTAAAAGGGTCTGGCAGCTTGGTGGGTCCCTGAACTCTTTCTCCCCATAAAATCCATCTTTGCTGCTCATCTTCAGATCCCAGGAAAATCTTCCTGCATAATCAGGGACCACTGGGATATTTCATTCTCACCCACTCCCTACAGGTGAAATGATCAGTGGATAAACAGGACAGAGGTGGCTTTCACCAGCAGAAGTTTTTAATACCTGGAAATCAAGATAGAAATTCAAGTGGTTGCTCCTATCAATATTCCTATCAATAGATAAAGTCCACATTATCAGTGTAAGTGTTGGTGTTAATGTCCATGGAATTGTGGAATTCCAGAAGGTTTGGGTTGGAAGAGACCTTCAATCATCCCGTCCATCCCTTGCCATGGCAGGGACACCTCCCACTGTCTGAGGCTGCTCCAAGCCCCGTCCAGCCTGGCCTTGGGCACTTCCAGGGATCCAGGGACAGCCACAGCTGCTCTGGCACTTCCATTCCAGCCCCTCCCTCTTGGGTTCCTGCGGTTGAAATGGCTCCCAAGGTATTAGAAAGTCATTTTTCTTCCAGCCCCATGACTGAAGAAGTCAAGATTCATCAGTTCTGCTTTTCAAGTCTGTTTATTTTCTTTTATCTATTAAATTCTTTTTCTGACCTGCTGAGATCTGTCCAGCAGGTTGGGTTGTGGCACACTGACCACCCTTGGGGTGGTGTTGGCTTTTTATACTAAAAACTACGTGTGCTTTATTGACAATAATTTTCCAATACCTATCACCTATGTTAGACAGTCTGTCTCTATTCTAAGTCAATCCAAAAGTGTCACCATCACAGCAGAAGATGGAGGGCAAGAAGAAGAAGAAGAAGGACAGGACATGTCCAGATTCCTCCATCTTGCCTCTTGAATCCCCATTCTAAATCCCCAAAATTCTACGTTTTCCACCCTGTGACAAATTCACTGTCATTCTACTCAAACTCTTGTGGCTTGTAACTCCTCACACAAAGTTGGGAATTGTTTCCATGGGCTAAAATCAAAGGCACAGGTGGTTTTAATTCCATGCCAAAGTCTCTGAGCCCCCTGCCAGGGTCTTGAGTCCTCCAGGGCAGCCAGAGGAATTTCCTGGGTTCTGACATCCCTCTACCCTCCCAGCCAGGAATTCCTTCCCAATCTCCCATCCATCCCTGTTCTCACACAGCCTAAGGCCAATTCCCCTTGTCCTGTCACCACAAGCCACAAGCCCTTGGGAAAGGTCCCTCTCCAGCTTCCCTGTGAAGTGACAGCAGCTGCATTTGGGCCACTGAGCCAAAGCCAGGATCTCCTTGGAGCTCTAATCCAAGCTTGGATTCCCTTGGTAGCTGTAGATCCCAAGTGCCATTGAGAAGCCTCAGGGATTCCCAGATATCCATGGGACTGGCACAGAAAAGGACTTCTGGGAGAACAGGGATTCCCAGATATCCATGGGACTGACACAGAAAAGGACTTTTGGGAGAACAGGGATTCCCAGATATCCATGGGACTGACACAGAAAAGGACTTTAGGGAGAAGCGGGATTCCCAGGATGTCCATGAGACTGACACAGAAACAGATTTTTTGTAGAATCAGGATTCCCAGGACATCCATAGGATTTACAGAACAAGGGACCTTTGGGAGAACAGGGGTTCATAGATATTTGTAGGATTTACACAAAAAAAAAGGACCTTTGGGAGAACAGGGATTCCCAGATATTCATAGGATTTGCATGAAAAAGGAACTTTAGGAGAACAGGGATTCTCAGATACCCATAGGATTTATACAAAAAAGGACCATTGGGAGAACAAGAATTCCCAGATTCCATAGGATTTACACAGAAAAGGAGCCTTGGGAGAACAGGGATTCCCAGATATCCATAAGATTTACAGAACAAAGGACCCTTGGGAGAACAGGGATTCCCAGATAGCCATAGGATTTACAGAACAAAGGACCCTTGGGAGAACAGGGATTCACAGATATCCATAAGATTTTTACAAAAAAGGACCTTTGGGAGAACAAGATAAAAGGACCTTTGGGAGAACAGGGATTCCCAGGTATCCACAGGATTTACACAGAAAAGGACCCTTGGGAGAACAGGGATTCCCAAACATCCATGAGATTTACATGACAAAGGAATTTTGGGCAGACTGGAGCAGCAGCTGAAGGCCAGGTGAAATCCCCCAGGCCATCCACATGCAAATTCCAAAATTCTGCTTTCTTTACCTCCGAGCTGAATTCCTGGCTTTAGCTGGAGCTAATCCTACCCCATATGAAGCATAAAAAAAATCCAATCCTTCCAAGTATTCCTGATCCAATCAGACCCAGGAACTATTCTTAGCCTGGCCTTTGAGCAAATTGCTCTGGTTTTATTCAGGTTTATTGATAATCTGGGCCCCCTGTGAGCGAAACAAATTCAACTCAAAGACCTTTGCAATTTGCAAAGGTCATCTTTAATCTGGACTTGATAAATCCATATTTTAGAGTAGGCACATTCCTGATATTATAAGGGAAGGAAGGAGAAAATAGGATAAGAAAGAGAAATGGCCTAGTGGGGCTCAGGAAAACAGGTGGAGGGAAAATGGAAATGTCAGGCAAAGAGCCAGGGGTAGAAGGGATGGAAGGACAGCCTGGAGAAGTGATGATCCATGCTACAGGGACAACATTCCACTGGGATATGAGAAAATCAGCTTCCTGCCAGCCCAGGGAATGTGGGCTAAAGGCTTTCAAAGCTGCTGATTTGGAGCAAAGAAGAGCAGTGAGAAGAGAGGAGTCATATGAGGGTTAAATAATATTGGGGATTTCTGGGATTAAAAAATAATGTTCGGCGTTCTTGCGCTCAAAAAAAAAAAAAAAAAAGAAAGAAAGAAAGAAAAGAAAAAAAGAAAATAAAAGAAAAAAGGACAGGGAATGGTGAAATCAAGTTTGATTACATAGCAATAAATTCCCCAAAAAATCAATTAAAATAATTCAAGGCAGTTTCTGTTCCCTTTAATTTTCATGTCAAAATTATCAATTCCATGCACAGCCCCTTTGGAATGGTTTTCATTATTCATTTTTCATGAAGGGAGGAACGTGTCTGGGATTGGGGAAGCTGATTTGATGGCCACAACCTCAGACCAAAAAAACTCAGTTTCATTCATTGAGGAAATTTCAGATTTGATGAAAAAGCCCTTTGACTTCGGGCTTCATCATCTGTTTATTATTTGAGGAATGGGTTTTCAGTAGGAAGAGAAGTGCAAGTGTTTTCCCTCTGGGATTGATGCCTCTCCCTTCCAGCGACCAGACTTTTGTTTTTTGAAAGTCCAGGGAAAAATAAACAGAAGGGAAACCTGATACCACTTCCCTAATCTGGAGACACTAGCACTCGAGGAAAATAAACCAAGCTCCCCGCCCACTAAGGATGGGAAAAGAGACCTTGGCCTTCAACTTCAGCCAGGGAAAATCCATTTGGAAATTGGGAGTGGAGGATGGAATTTTCTCTTGGAATTTTTTAACTGTAAAAGTAATGAAAGAGTGGAGTGGATGGTCAGGAGTTGCCTGTGGGGATTTATTGATTTACTAGTGTTGATTGAGCTGTTCTCAGGAGACAAAGGAAATCTCGAGATTCCCCCTGATCCCAATTTTCTGGGGTATTTTAATTTGCATTTTAACCCTCAGGCAAATCAGGGGAGCCAACTCTGCCTCGAGCTCATCTCTTGACGGAGGCCACAAAAAGCAGCTGTCAAAGAGGCATCACCAAATGAAGATCTTTGCAGCTGCAGTTCCTGGGAGAATTTCTCTTGGGGTCTGTGTGGTCAGGATGACCCCGAGGTGTTGGAAAGTCACTTTTTCCCAGCCCTGAGATCGAAGAAGGAGTCAGGATTCTTTGGCTGTGGTTTTCAAGGTTTTTATTCTCTGTTATCTATAACATTCTTTCTCCAACCTGCTGAGATCTGTCCGGCAGGTCAGTTCATGGCACACTGACCGCCCTTGGGGTGGTGTTGGCTTTTTATACTAAAAACTACGTGTGCATTATTTACAATAATTTTCCAATACCTATCACCTATGTTAGACAGTCTGTCTCTACTCTAAACCAATCCAGAAGTGTCACCATCACAGCAGAAGATGGAGGCCAAGAAGAAGAAAGAAGAAGGACAGGACACGCCCAAATCCCTCCATCTTGGCCTCTGAACCCCCATCCTAAAAACCCCCAAATTCTATTTTTCTACTTGGTGACAAACTAACTATCGTTCTGCTTAAACTCTCGAGGCTTGCAAATCTTCACACAAAGTTGGGAATTGTTTCCATGGGCTAAAATCAAAGGCACAGGTGTTTGTGACTCCGTGCCAAGGTCTCTGAGCCCCCTGCCAGGGTGTTGAGTCCTCCAGGGCAGTCAGAGCAATGTCCTGGGTTCTGACAAATTTCAGGGCTCAGGAGCTTGGAGGGCTTTCCAAAGGAATTTGGAAGTGACCTGGAAAGAAATTGCCACTTAATTTAGGGGGATGACATCATTACTGACAGAATGTGCAACAAAAGGCAGGAGGAAGCTCTTGCAAAATCTCCTGGCCTTAAACTGAGTAGATATGTCAGAAATTATATGATTTTCTAATTAATTTTTGGGTTTTTAAATTAATAATAACTAGGATATTAATTAGAAATAAAGTGTTAGTCCTAAATCACTTTTAGCCACATAGCTGAGTATTTTTACACAGATTTTATTGGGAAAATCATTGAAAATTTAAGTTTTTCTAAAAAAAACTAGAAGTTTTTCTCAACAAATCCTGAGGTGCTTCAATGAGCAAGGCCTGGGAGAAGGAACTGGATTGTTGGAATTGGATCCAAGGAGTGCAGGATTTATGGAACACAAGGACATTTTGCAGGAAGCAGAAGATAAAGGAGAAGGTAAAAATACTCAATTTATTTGTGTCCCTGCCGGAGCAGAAAGATCCTACAAAGATTAAAATTTATTGGCATGAACACCAAGAAATCAATAACCAGTAAAGGTTAACTTCTTGAAAATTAATTAATTAATTAAAGAGAATTATATAATTTAGAGCTAATGAACATGAATTTCTGTAGTAAAAATTAATAACCAATAATAATAACAACCAATAATAACCCATTAATAACCAATAACCAATAACCAGTTAAGGTTAATTTTAAAAAATAATTAATTAATTAAAGAGAATGATGTAATTTAGAACCAATGAACATTAATTTCTTTAGTAAAAATTAATAACCAATATTAATAACCAATAATAGCCATTTCATAACCAATACCCAGTAAAGGTTAATTTTTTAAAAAATAATAAATTAAGGAGAATTATGTAATTTAGAGCCAATGAATATTAATTTCTTTAGTAAAAATTAGTAACCAATAATAATCATCAATTATAATCAATTAATAACCAATAACCAATAACCAGTAAAGGTGCCTTTAAAAAAAAAATTAATTAATTAAAGAGAATGATGTAATTTAGAGCCAATGAACATGAATTTCTGTAGTAAAAATTAATAACCAATAATAATAAGCAATAATAACCAATAACCAGTAAAGGTTAATTTAAAAAATAATTAATTAATTAAAGAGAATGATGTAATTTAGAGCAAATGCACACTAATTTCTTTAGAAAAATTAATAACCAATATTAATAACAGATTAATAACCAATAACCAGTAAAGGTTAATTTTAAAAATTAATTCATTAATAAAAGAGAATTATGTAATTTAGAGCACATGAACATTAATTTCTTTAGTAAAAATTAATAACCAATATTAATAACCAACAATAACCAATTAATAACCAATATCCAGTCAAAGTTCATTTAAAAAATTAATTTATTAAAGAGAATTATGCAATTTAGAGCCAGTGAACATTAATTTCTTTAGTAAAAATTAATAGCCAATCATAACCAATTAATAACCAATAACCAGCAAAGGTTACTTAAAAAAATAATTAATTCATTAATTAAAGCTAATTATGCAATTTAGAGCAAATGAACATTAATTTCTTTAGTAAAAATGCAGATTTAAAGAAAAAGTTTTGTGTCAGTGTCCCCGTGGAGGCTGGAATTCTGCTGGCCACAGAATTGGGATTTCACAACTCATGGAAAGGCAACTTTGTCCTGTTCCTGTCCCGCTGTGACCACAAACAGCTTTAGCTCAGGACAAACATCAACACCTCGGGTGACATCACATCCTCTGCAACTGGAGAGATCCACGGAACAACAGGAGCTGAGGGGAAAAAAGAAAGAGGCTGCAAAAATAAGGAAAAACTGGGAAGGACCATCTCCAGGAGGATGCTGGGGTGTAAAATGAGGCAGAACAAAATCAGAGCTGGCTGCCAGCCAGGGAATTCTGTGCCCTTCCCAAAGGTCTGGGTTATCCTGCACCTTTTCTTTTTTCCCCCCATTCCCACATTCCCACCCTGGGAGGTTCCCAGGGGATTTTGGTAATTCCAGACCTCGCTGTGTCTGTTTGAAACCAGAGCTGGTAAAGACAGAGACACTGAACTTCTCGAGGTCATCCAGACCTGGCTCTATCCTTGTGTTCCAAAGGGTCCAGCAGTGGGAAAGGATTTCATCTGGCTTTGAAAATCTTGTCTTTATTCAGTTATAACATTTTGGGGCCCTGAGAAGTTGATTTTCTTCCATTTTATCTTCCATTTTATCCGGGTCTATAAAGATGTTTCTGTGGGGGAATGATTCCACCTCACACAGAAATATTTTCATTTTTAATACACAAAGACTTGAACTTCTGGAGGGGAAAGAAAAATCAAATGGGACTATCCAAAAAATGAAATTAAATTGATCTTATAAAAGAAGGGACAAGGAAAGAGGAGAACCCCAGGTGATTCCAACAGGAATGAAATTCATCAAGATCATCAACATTGGTAAAGTGAAGTGGAGAAAGTTATAGGAATATTTTTCACACCTTATTCACATTTATGGACTGATAAAATAATAGGAAGAAATCCCAGAAAAGGATTTCTGGGGATCATCTTCTCCATCCCTTTTGACCTTTGAGCATGAAAAGGGAATTTGGCCCAATTGACCAGGGAGAACCAGCCAAGAAATAAAATTGTTATGTTTCATGGAGTGTGAAAACTCAAAGTCACCACACCCAGGTTGCCACAAATCTTGATGCAGCATCCCAGAAATTATGGGTTTGACTTCCACTACTTTAGCCATATCATTTGGATAATTTTATTTTCCTTCTGATTTGGAGCCTTTCCCAAAAAATACTTTCAAGCCTTTATGCAACACGTGAATCTTATATTATGTCTTAAAAAAATAATGATTCTGGGAAGAGAATTTAATGAAAAAATATCAATTATCCTCTGTGTTTTCCCAGGTTTAGGTGAGTTAAAATGATATCAAGGGTGGAAAATACAATATAAGCCCCTCCTAGATAGACACAGAAAAAGAAAGGGTGTTTGAAGCAGAACGAGGCGTGGGGAGATGAAAAATGACAGCAGGAAAATGAGGGCTGATGATTAGGAGATATTTCCTGAAAAACCACAACCACCAGATGACTGCCACTTTCCCAAGGGAAAGGGTGGGAAATCTTTTCCTTTTGGCTTCTAATGTTGGATAAAGCCCTGAGGGACAATTCCACAGAGCCCACTGTTGTCGGTGCTGATGCCTCAGGTTTGAGCTTTTATATTTTCAGATTCTGAGCTGCTTTAGTGTGTGGGTCTGAGCTTCACATCAGGGCATGGTGAGCTCTGCGCACAGAGCAGGGAGACAAAACAATTCCTGCTCCAGCTGGGCACCAAGGACAAATGACCCAAATCTCAGCCCAAGAGCACAAACACCGTGGGCTGCAGAGAGAAAGACAAGCAGGGTGGGACTGCAGGGGCTAAAGCTGGAATGGGACAATGAACTGCAAGATGCAAATGGAGCAGAACTGATCCCAGGGAGAGACCCCGGGAGCGCTCGTGCATTTTGGGGCCATTTTGGTTCATCTTGGGTGCAGCCCTGGCTGGGCTCTTGTGCTGCCCAAGGTGGATCCATGGAGGCCTTTTAATAAATCCCTGCTTTATTACAGAATCACAGAATCACAAAAGGTTGGAAGAGACCTTCAAGATCATCGAGTCCAACCCAGCCCCAACACCTCAACTCAACCCTGGCACCCAGTGCCACATCCAGGCTTTGTTAAACACACCCAGGGATGGGGACTCCACCACCTCCCCGGGCAGCCATTCCAGAACTTTATCACTCTTTCTGTGAAAAACTTTTCCTAATGTCCAACCTTAACTTCCCTTGGTGCAGCTTGAGGCTGTGTGCTCTGGTTGTGTCAGTGCTGCTGGAGAAAGAGCCCAGCCCCAGCTGAGCACAGGCACCTTTCAGGAGCTGCACAGAGTGATTCTTCAGCTCTGTCCAGCCTCTCTTCCAGGTCAGCCTTCACGAGGCATCAGTGCCAGCTCAGGTTATCACTTCTGGCCTGGGAATTGTTGCCCTGATGCCTTTAGGAGCTGGAACAGAGGCCAGACAGAGTTAAGGGGAATCAAGTGGAGATTTATTGAGGTGCCTTCAAAGGCCACACCCTGGCAGTACCCAGATGGCTCCAAGATGGAAGCCAAAGAGGGCTTGGTCATGAGATCTCACATTTTTATAAGTTTTAGTCCTTTTGCATCTGGGAGTTAACTGTCCAATTAATGGCTTCAAATTATGAAGTTTCATCCTCCTTGCTTGCTTGCTCACCCTCCTGTTTTCATGTTGTTCATGCTTGAAGTTTGAAGAGATTGTCCTGAAGTTTGAAGAGATTCGACTTGAATCTCCAGCTAGAATAGGATTGTTTGGTCTTCACCACCCTATGAAAAGATCCTAGTAACACCTTATATAAAGCTAAAAACTTTATATATTTTTTTAAGTAGTTATTTATATTTATATTTATATTTATATTTATATTTATATTTATATTTATATTTATACTTATATTTAGGTTTATATTTATATTTAATTTGTAATGCAAATAAAGAATTTATATTATGTATATTAAATACAATATATTGTTATTATATATATATATATAAATATATATATTTATACACCAAAACTAAGCAGAAAAACCTAAACCCCAAGGTATCAGGCCCAGACGATGTTTTGTGTTGAATTTTGTATTTCAGCAATGATTTTCCCAGCTTGCATAAGAGCATTTCAGCAGCTCCAGCCACCTAATCCTCCAAAGACATTTTTCCAAATGTTTGGCTATTAAAATCCACACAGTAAAATTCTGGCTGGAAGAAATAAAGATTCCCATCCAGCAGATCCTTTGCTGGGGTAATGTTTTGACACTTTAACCTGCTTTAAATGCCAATGATAATGACAGTAATAATCACTTTCCTATTTAATTTTTCAATCATTTTATCTCCCTGAGAGAAACTGAAGGTTATTTAGACACCAAACCTCACATAAAGGCCTCTTCCAGCCTGCATTTTGCGTTTTATTCATATTTTCTCTTTCCAAACCTCTGCTTCCCTTTCCCTGGGAAATGCCACGCTTTTCTAAAGGTCAGCTGGAGAAAATAAAAGGCTTTTTATTAAATGCAAACCGTGTGGATTTTCACTTGTGCTGCATAAGAATTTGCCTGCCATTATGAAGTGGAATTAAATCTTTTATAAGGTAAAAGAAGGTAATATTTTTCGGATGGTGAACAACAAATGTGTCCTGCAGCAGGTTCCTGGGCTGGGAGTGCTCTTAAAAAGCTCTGCTGGTTTTAAATTAAATTCCTGGCCTTCATTTCTTTTCTGTTTTGGTTTTTCTTCACTATTTTAGTAATACATTGGGAATCCCATCCAGGTGGTGACCATGCTGTCCTTGGAGTTACAAATTTCCATAATTAGAAATATTCCCTGTGTCCAGCACTTTAGAGAGGGAGTTATATCTTTGAGATATTTATAAATTCAGAGTCCTGCTTTTCTATAATATTTTATATTTCCTTCAGTATTTCATGAAGAAGTAAGCAGCTTTAAGCCAGTTTCATTTATGTTTGAGCCCATGATTCTCTACATATATTTTTGAGGCTGTTTGGCCGAATTTTGGCAAAAAAATCTTCACAAAACAGGAGCAAGGAGCCCATGGAATACAGGATGGAACTAAAACCTGGAAAAATCTCAAGATTTGTTCTTCCCATGCATCTTCTCCTCCATCCTGCCCCACCCTCAAATGTCAGCTTGCCCTGACATCCCAGGCTGAACCCTGCCCTGGTTTCAGTCTCCATTTTGGTGGGTTTTGGTGGATTTTGGTGGTTAAAACACTGCAGGCTGAGGGAACTAAGAGCACATTGGTATCCAGCCCCTAATTCCCAATGGGAATGTCAATCCAGCACCTCCAGAGAGGAGAGACTTCAGCTGCAAAAGTAGAAATCAATTTGTGTCTCTGTTTAGGAAAGGAGCTGGTTGTGCTTTCCTTGATTCCATGCGGATGCTGCTCCTCCTCAGGAAAAGGAAAGTTGGATTTGCGTTGCTCCTGAAATGAAATTCTCAATTTGAATATTTTTCTCTGGATGAGGCACTAACAAAGCTCATTCCTGGCTGCCAGTGCCAGTAAAGGGAATCATAAAATCATAGAGTTATTTGAATTATAAGGAACCTTAAGGATCATAGAATTTTTGAATTATAAGGGATGTTAATGGCCATAGAAAAACTTGAATTACAAAGGACATTATTGATTATCTAAATGTTGTTAAACCTTATAACAATGCATTGGAGCTGGCAAAAAAAGTGATTTATTATCTACTCAGCTTTTCCTCTGAAGAAATTTTATCTTATCTCTCATTCAGCATCTCTATCCATACAGTTAATTAGCCCTGCTTCCTAATTAGCCCTCTAATCTCAGCCATCAGAAAGTTCCAGTTGAAGTTTATCAGCTAGACATTGGATAATGGAGAGAAAATCATAATTTCCAATTTCCTGCCATCCAAAAATAGGTAGAAAGTGTCTGGATGTCCAGAAGGAACTTGCTGAGGGTTAAACTGGACACCTCTTCTTCAGGTGCCACAGAAATGTCCTCAATGGAGCAGAGTTCTATTGGTCATTGAATTCCATCCAGGATTTCTCCCAGTTTTTTCTGTCCTACAACTTGTTCCCAGCTCCTGCCAATGTGGGGCTGATTTCAGAGGCATTGAGCTTTAAAGAGTTTCATTCTTTAAGTGTTGGAACCAGTTGGTTACTGAGAATTTCAGATTTCTGTGCTGCAAGGCTCTGACACCCAAGAGAACACTGCATTGACCTGAGGCCGTGGAGAAGCCTCCAAAATGGAATGACAGAACTGGGATTGTGGGTGTGGAGTTTGGATAGAAGTGTGTGATATCACAGGGTGGGAAACAAATGAAAATGAAATTAAATTGATCTTATAAAAGAAGGGTCAAGGAAAGAGGAGAACCTCAGGTGATTCCAACATGAAAGAATTTGATTCATCAAGATCATCAATAATGATCTTGAAAGTGGAGAAAATTATGGGAGAGTTTAAGGGTTTAGAATATATTAATATATATAGAGCAAGATGGAGGTTTTAGGGTGGAGGCTGCTCCTTCTCCTTCTCCTTCTCCTTCTCCTTCTCCTTCTCCTTCTCCTTCTCCTTCTCCTTCTCCTTCTCCTTCTCCTTCTCCTTCTCTTCTCCTTCTCCTTCTCCTTCTCCTTCTCCTTCTCCTTCTCCTTCTCCTTCTCCTTCTCCTTCTCCTTCTCCTTCTCCTTCTCCTTCTCCTTCTCCTTCTCCTTCTCCTTCTCCTCTCCTTCTCCTTCTCCTTCTCCTTCTCCTTCCCCTTCTCCTTCATGGGTTTGGGTGGTTTTGTGTAATTGGATAAAAAAGTCCCCACTGACGCCATGGGTGGTTGGTTATTGGGTTAAAAGTGAAAATAATTGAGGTGTCATTTCTTAATTGGACAGTTGATCCTTCAAAGGCCTTGCAGAGAGAGAGATGGGGCTCCATGTTTAGTTTGTGAGAGGGAAGTGTTGCAGAACTCAGGGTTTGTGAGACTGTGACAGAGATAAGAACTGATAAACAGCTGAGTCCCAACAAGAAATTCCATCCTGAGCGCTTTCAATCCCAACCCTGGCCCAGGCAGAAAAAGAAGATAAAAACACCATACAAGGGGTTTTCAGCTCACCCAGCATGCTGGAGGGAGGGGTTAATTCCCAAATTGCCAAATTCTGTGGATGTATAAAAAACAAAAACTGCTGTTCCCAGAAAGTTTTCCTTTATTTCAAGCTCTGTAAGGACTCTGTTATTAGATTTTAAATATCTTGAGTAAATAACAACCCCGACTTGGTCTCTCCTGCGCATTTTTGTTGATGGTTCTGCTTTCCAGAGGATTGACAAAACTCTGCTGAGTGTAAATGGGATTTTTCCCACCAGGAATGGAGGGATTTTGCCATAACCCATCGTTCCCACCCCATTTTCCCTGCACTCCCCTGCAGCTCTGGCCAACCTTGGAGTTTTCATCAATTCCCATTTATAATATCAGTTTTATCCATCCACTGGTTCATCTCCATTCCTTCTAAAACTGAAGAGATGCTTGGGTTATAAACTTTATAAGGAAAATTTTAGGATATTCCACGATGTCAGGGAATGAAAATTACCATGTCTTTAGGATGTTTCAAGGACGATGCAAAATGAGATCAAGATATTTTGCTGATAAAAGAGAATAAAACTCCCTCAAAATGAAGGCCAGGAAAGTACAAAGGTGGCAACTATTTAGGAATGTTTATTTCAGGAATTAAGTTTAATAACCCAGAACCTCCCCACTGCAACTAAAGGAAAGTTCATGTTCACAGGTATGGAAAATAGAGATTTTCCCTGCTGTAATGCCAGAAAAAAGGAGACTTTTTACACCTCAAATGCCATTTTATTCCCTATGGATTTGTGGTTTAGGGATTTTTTTTAGCGCCTCAGAACAAGGGTAAAAAGTTGCTCTTACTTCACACTAAAAACTTGCTCTGTGCTGGTTTTGCTGTTCTTTGAATTATCTCCTTGCCATTAAAGGCATCCAAATCCAACCTTAACCAGTCAAAAGAAACTGAGTTTGGAAATTAATAGGACCAGGAGCCCCAGTGGGAGCTCCCCCTCTTACCTAAATATCATTATCTTTTATTTATGGCCCCTCAGAACCTGCAAGGCCTGAGGGATATTTTGCCCGTGTTTATCCTACACACTCCGTGTGTTGTTTTTTAAATCCTGTCATGTCCCATATAATTGTAAGTTGTCTCCTGAGAATCCAGCCTCTGTTTTCATACAATTTCCCATTATTTTTGCTCAGGGTATGCACTGATACCTTTTTATTTTTCCTTTCCAAACTAACAGCATAAACAAAATAAACCCTGCCCTGCGCAGCACTTTGTTGGCATCTTCTCCCAAAGTCACACTAGGAATAAATTTATTTTTCAAGCCAGGATAAAGCAAAAGGTTGTTTGTAGAGAAAGGAGTCAGCACTTTATATTTTATGCTTCGTGAATGTTTTTTTCTGCTGGAATTTGGGATAGCTCTGATCAGAGAGTTAGTTCTTTTAAAGGTTGGGGTTCAGTTTTTCACTTCAGGCAGAAGGGTCTGGCTGGGGACATTTTTCTTGTGTCACTACAAAGGTCTTCTCTTGGATTCAGTTTGGATATTAGGAGAAATTTCTTCCCTGATAAAAGAGATCCCAGGGAAGTGGTGGAATAACCATCCCTGGAAGTGCCCAAAAACCAGGTGGATCTGACCCTTCACACCACAGGCTCGTGGGCATGGTGGGATCTGGTAAAAGGTTGGACTTGGTGACTTGGTGCATTTTTCCAACCTTAATTATCCTGCAAATCTATGATTCCACTTCCTAAGTCATAATTCCACCCTCCAAAATATTCTCCAGATACCACCCTCTCAAATGACATTAAATTTTGAAGAAAATCTCCCAAATCACACGCAGGGATTGATCCGCCCTGTTGCAGCCACCCACACCTGTTCACCTGGATGAATCTCCAACTCCACTGATCAAACCTCATTGATGTCACTAATTATCAATAATAACTGGGAATTAATTGCCACTAATTCCTGCTCATAAGGAAGCCCTGATATGCACAGAGATAATTCTTGCCATCCTTATCTGCCAAGCAAATCCCACCCCTGTGCTGGAGCTGCCCTACTCAGATCCCATGTAGGAATTTACAAGCAGAAATGGAGTGAGATGAATTTCACACCCACTGAATAAGTTGTAGTCAGATTTAATAAAAACCCACTTAATTACGTGTTTTATTTTGGCTTCCAGTGCCTCCCTGCAGACATCTGGGCCAGCTCCTCATCTGGTGTAACTGAATAATGCTGCACTGGTTGTAATTAGAAGTTGAATTATTTAGGACAGCTGAAATTTGGGCTCTAAATAAAAATATTTCTGCTTCAGCTGAGGTGAGAAAATGAGATAATTCCATGCTTGGTCCTCTTTCTAAAATGTAGGGTTTTAAATTTCTGTTGTTTTGTACAGAAATCAGTCCCTGAGCTTGGTATGAATCAAACATTGTCGGAGAGGTTTGAAGATGGCAAATTGATTAGGAAAATCTCCTTTCTAAATTAGGAAAATTTCTTTTCTAAAATTCTGTTCTTCTCTCTTCATGACTGGGTTATAAACTCAGTGGAACTTCTAAAGCTTGAAAATGGATAAGGAAAGATGGGAAGGGAAAAAATGCCCCAAAACCTGAATTTGTAAGGAAAAAATTCTCTGCTTCTGAAAGATACACATTTTTAAAAATCCCTTTAGAATGATATTGATGTGGAAACACAATTCCATCTATCTTCCTGGCTCTCCTCACATTCATTCAGGAATGCATTCCTCAGAATTTTGGTATGGAGTTTGAATAGAAATGTGTGATATCACAGGGTGCGAAACTTACAGTTTATCTTCTTCTCCTTCCCCTTCTCCTTCTCCTTCTCCTTCTCCTTCTCCTTCTCCTTCTCCTTCTCCTTCTCCTTCTCCTTCTCCTTCTCCTTCTCCTTCTCCTTCTCCTTCTCCTTCTCCTCCTTTTTCTTCTCCTCCTTCTTCTTCACCTTCTTCTCCATGGCTTTGGGTGGTTTTGTGTAATTGGATAAAAAGTCCCCATTGCAGCCATGGATGGTTGGTTATTGGGTTAAAAGTGAAAATAATTTCGGTGTCATTTCTTAATTGGACAGTTGATCCTTCAAAGGCCTTGTAGAGAGAGAGATGGGGCTCCATGTTTAGTTTGTGAGAGGGAAGTGCTGCAGAACTCAGGGTTTGTGAGACTGTGACAGAGATAAGAACTGATAAACATCTGAGCCCCAACAAGAAATACTATCTCACAGATTTAATCCTACCTTGGCAAAAAAGAAGCAAAAAATCCTGAGGAGAAGGAAGCAGTGAGGGGAGGGAAATGAGGGAAAATACAGGGCCATGGTGCTATTTTGTTTTTTAGCTGAGGGACAGGCCCGTAGCTCACAGAACAATCATTAAATGCAGCCAAGGTTGGAGTTGTCAGGAGCTGTGGTCACTCCTGGAATCAGAGCCAGGATGTGGGAAATAGAATTGTAAAGAATTTTTCAAGTTTGATAGAAGGTTTACATAGTATGTATTTGTATGTAAACTTTGAGATAAAAGATGATAATTTAGAAATAAGATATTGTTGAGAGAGAAATGGAAATAGAAATAAATTTTAAAAGATGGTTTTGTAAATAAGATTAGATATTTTAGAGAACTAGAACTATGAAGGATGTATTGTAGTAGGATTTATGAGAAGTCATTTTAGATGATTTGTTTTAAAAATTGTGTAGTTGAAGTTGATAAGTTAAGGAATAATTATAATATATTGTAATTAGGAAATAGTCAGCTTCTGATTGTGATGGTGTGAATTATAACATCTGTATTGTCTCACCCTTCACATGAGACTGAAAATAGAATAAAAGTTTTTAAAACACCTCTCAGTTCCCCCATCTCTGGGTCAGAAAAGAGCCTAATCCAACCCCAGGCACAATGCTGGCACAGGGATTTATTGTTTCCCGAGCTTGCTGGGCTTGGTGTCACTGGAATCAGCGCGGCAGCTCCGTGTCACTGAGCAGCAGCTCCATGTTTACCAGCACAGGGCAGAGAAAATTTAGGATTTTGAGGGGTTCAGATGCTCAGGGAGGTTTGACAGCTCTCCCTCCTCATTCTCATGCTGCTGAGCCTAATCTTTCCTGAAGGACTGGCGTGAGATCCGTGTTTCCTGACGGGAGATAATCCACTGGCGTCACCGGGATGGGAGACGGCGTTCCCGGAATGAGCAGGCACAAGAGGTGCTGCCTTGGAATCCAAAAAGAGCCCATCCCTTCCAGCACCCTATCTCCCATGTGCTGCTCCTCAGGATTGGGCTTTCCCAGCAAATCAGAGGCCAGAACAAAATAGCAATTAATGAGTGATTGATGTGTGCATGGCTATTACCATAAAAAGACAATTAGAGGTCACAGGTAGGATAAATCTCACCTAGTTTTCTGGTTAGATCTTAAAACCTCAGAGCACCTTAGACTCTCCTTTCTAATCGCTTCAAAACTCAACACAATGAATTATTTTATTGCAAAGTATGTATCTAAAAAAGCCTGGATTATTTGGCCTTTTTTGGGGGTGTTTTTCCTCATGATGATTACCTGGAACTTCATGATTTCTTTCCATAGAACTAAAGATAGCTGAGCTCCATCCCACCTCTTCTTGCCCTTGAATCCAACAAAATTTGGATTCAGTCATGCTGTTGTGGGCCTAGGCCTTGTGTGTTAGAGTGGGCAAGGATTCTCTGGACCCCAGAGAAAGGATCAGTGCCCAAGGGGTGACAAACCACCTCCTTTGCCTGCGCTGAAGGGAACCGCAGCTGACCCCACTTCCAACTCTTTCCAGCACAGCTGGAATCCCTCTGGCAAGAGGAATTGCATCCTGGCAATTCCACTGCCACCCCACGGCAGCCCTGAAAGCCTCCTGCGCGTCCCCACACCCTGCCAGCCCTCCCTGGACAACATCTTGTCCCAAAATCCCTCAGCCATGGCAGAAACTGGAGTTTGGAGAGCCCTGATGGGACTCTGGCTCCATGAACGGTGACAGCACCGTCGGTTCTGGGGCCTGTGAGGGAGCAGGGACTGTCTGTGCTTGAGGAGCAGCCTGGGAGCAGCCCAGCCACCTCAGAGTGCAGTGACTTTTAGCCTGGGGACATCCTAGGTGTGTTCCAAAGGCCACTGATGTCAGCAGGAAAGACCTTTTGATTTCCATGTGCTTTGGACGAGGCCCAGGAGGAGCAGCGAGTGAAGTCAGGGCCGCTCTTTCTCACAGGCCTGGAAATCTCTGGTATTTGCTGAGCAGCAGTGAGTGTGGGTCAGGAAGGCAGCTGAGCTTTCCTTTCCTCTCAGACTTGTTTGTCTTGCTCTGCAGCCTAGAGCAATAGAGCGATTCCATGACAAAAATTCAGGCCTGGAGAAGCTGACGGAGCAAAAATCGCGACCAATAGGAAACCTGCAAAGGCTCCTCCAAGCTGAAGAATTTCATTTCTATTGCCTGGTGTGAGAAATAGCTACTGACTTTTCATAGCTTAGGAAGGTTTATTAAACCTATCAAAAATACAACAGAAGAATGAATAAAGAAAAAAGGTTACGGAGCTGGGAGCAAAAGATTTTCCCTGCCATGTGCTCAGCCCCCTCACAATGGAGGTTTTTCCCTTTTTAACCCTTTAACCCCTCCCAAAGTTCTGTCCATCAGCCCCTTCTTCTCTGTCCAGTGGTGGAGATCTCTTCCTCAAATCCTGATTTGGAGGTCAGATGTCCCCATAGTGACAAGCCAGCCCTCCCAGATGTCCCAACTCCAGCTGTCCCTTGGTAACCACACTTTTTATCAGGAATATTTTCTGTTTTGCTGGGATACTTGAGCTGCTGCCCTGGGATGGTTTGCACAAAACTCCTGTGTCATGTTTTGCCTGCCTGATGTTGGTGTATTTGGCATTTTGGGTTTCCCAAGCAAATATTTTCACTTGCTGATGATTTCCAACTGCTGGAAGCAAGAGGGGAGGGAATAAATATCTTTATCAGACTCCTGAAAAAGGGAGAAACCAACCTGGGGTGTTCCAGCTCAGGTTGGACAGGGCTTGGAGCACCCTGGGGTAGTGGAAGGTGTCCCTGCCCATGGCAGGGGTGGAACTAGATGGGATTTTTAAGGTCTTTTCCAACCCAAACCATGGGGATTCTCAGATTCTAAGATGCTTCCTCAGCTAAAAAACCAGCTGATTGAGAAAATCCCATCCCAGAACTCTAAAGTTAACATTTTTTTGCAGCTGCCCCTTTCTTTATCCTGAATACAGACATTTACTGACTGTGATTGCAATGGCTCAGTGATGATTAACACCAGTGGGAGGTTTGCTCTGGAGTCATGTGGGGTTTCCTAATTTTATTAGGATTTGGTTGTTGTTTTTCAGTGATACAGAAAGAAAATTCATCTCTAAGCCAGCAACAAGAATTTGCCATAGTGAACATGGAAAAGAGGATGGAACAGCTGAGAAGAGGGGGAATTAAGCACATTTTAAAACTTTTAAATTAAAATAAAAACCAAACAAAACAACCCAGCTGGATGACAGAGGGGAAAAAAGAGAAAAAGGAGAGGGGAAAGAACACAAACTCAGCAAAGTTCCGGTGTCCTCTGAAGATTGCTGATGCTCAGAGATTGAGAGAGCCCAGATTTCATTTCTTGGCAGCTCAGCCAAGCAGGACAATCCCCGGGGACCAGCTCCAGCTCCAGAGGTGAGTAGCCAGAGGTTTATCCCAAAGGCTACTGGGATGCTGGCATCCTTTCAGCAGGGAAGATGGGAAAATATGAACACTTTTAAAAGCTCACAGAGCCATAAATCCGAGCTCTATCAGAGGCCCAGCACTGATAGAGACAGATGTGTGAGAAGCTCTTTTATGCACACACAAGCAAACAGGGAAGGGGCCAAAAAGGAAAGAATCTTTCCAGGCTCAGCCATTTGAAGCCTACGGCTCCCATAAATCTCCCAAGCAGAGGGTTCAGTCCAGATCTTCACTGCTGAGTTTTTGTTTATTGCCTTGTATGAAAGGAATTAATATCTGGCCTTAATAGATTTAAGAAAATGAGTAAAAAATAGGTGGGGGAAAAAGGGAAATTCTGCACGTTGTTTTTATGCAGGGGCCAGAGTGAATGAGAATCAATATCCAGGTGGGAGGTGAGTCTCTCCTTCCTTTCCATGCCCCTCCAGATTTCATGGAAAACATGTTAGGAAAGGCTTCTGCTCTATTTTCCTAAACAGAGGAACTTAATCTTATACAAGACTGAGCCTCCTTTAGGCCTATTTTTAATCCCTTATCCAATTTGAACCAAATTTGACATCTGAGAAGTGCGGGTCTAAAAAATTGAGGATGAAAAGATCTGTTTGGAGAGCAGCTTGCTTTTAGAAAAAGAAGTTGCACCTCTTTACAAGTACAGATAAAAAGCTTTTCTTTAGATAAGAGCTGCAAAAATCCTGTGGTTTTTTGACCACCAAAAATCTGGGATATGGCTCCAGAGGAAGTCTGATCCTGTTCCTGTGGATCAGCCCCTCAGGATCAGCTGTTCTTTGCTTGATCAGCATCTTCTCATGCTTTATAATCTCACACAAACCCTCCTGGCTGCTTTGGAATTGTAGGGACACCTTCCACTATCCCAGGGGGATCCCAGCCCTGTCCAACCTGGACTTGGACACTTCCAGGGATGGAGCAGCCAGAGCTTCTCTGGGAAATCCATTCCAGTCCCTCCCCACCCTCACAGCCAAGGATTTCTTCCCAATATCAGATCTAAACCTCCCCTGTTCCATCCTAAATCCACTCCCCTCTGACAATCCCAAGAGAATCCATTGCCTTTGGAAGAGCTGCCTGGGGTTTTATGTGAGGTGAGAAACTAAAAACAAATTAAAAACTAAAAAAAACCAATTTATTGACATCATCAGAACCTGCTTGACCACCTCTCTGTGCTGCTCACAAGTGTTGGACAGAGGGTTTTTCCATGGATTTCAGCTAAAATAAACCCAAGGAAATCAAAGAACTCAACCCTTACTCCTAGGAGCCCTTCACGAGTGGCCAAAGTCTTTGAGAAGCAGTCACTAGAGAGCACCAAACATCCACACTCCCTCCAGGTGGCTCCTGTGCCATGGGAATTACCGATGTGGGAAAAGGTTGGGACTTCTCAAGCTTTTTTTATCTCCATTTACCTCCACATACCTCCCAAGGCCTGGGGTCCAGCATTCCAAAGAGGTTTTCCTCAATGTTTTTTGGGGGTGATGGAGAAAAAGAACAGAAAGCAATATGGCTTAAGGAAATATTTTAGGGTGACTTAGGTCCTTGTGCCACAGAAAGTCCTTGTGCTGGCAATTAAGAGAAACAAAGGAAATTAAAGATTTCTTTTTTTTTTTATTTTTTGTTTTCCAGAGTGCATTTGGGTTTTGTCCCAGGTGAAGTCTCCTCAGGGACCTGCTCACCTCAACCCTCAGCTCCTCAGCAATCAGCTCATTTATTGCCACCCATGAAGTTCTTCTGCAGCTTAACCAATCCATGATTTTAAGGAATTTTCTATCTTAGGCTTTCATGGCATTTTTGGGCCTTTTCTCAGTTTTTTCATCATTGCCACCTGCATGGAAAGAGGGAAATGGTTTTGTTTAAAGCACCTGTGAAGTCATAAAGCAGCTGTGAAATGAAATATTAGGAAACAAATGAGCCTCAACTCAGCTCTTTTCATGGCCTTGCTTTCAGTACTTTTTTGTGTCATGTTTTATCACTCATTACCAGCATCACAGAACTTAACTGTATAATTTTTATTCAGCACAGCAAAGGAGCTTGGCTTCAGCCATATTTAGGAAATAAAATTTCTGTGGGATATCTCATCTCATTTTGAAGTTTATGGGGTGGGTGTGCTGCAGAAGGGTCCATGAGTGTTGCTCATCCCAATTCCTCCTGTCCCTGTGCATGAACACATCTTCCTTTGTCCCTCTTTCCCAGTCCTTTTTCCTACAGAAATTGTTCCTTGCGCCAACCTGTGAACAAGATATAGAATTCCACTGATGTCCTCCAGAACTGGGATGGTTTAGGTTGGAAGGGACCAAAAAAAATCAACTCAGTCCACTACAGGGACGCCTTCCACTATCCCAGGCTGCTCCAAGCCCTGTCCAACCTGGCCTTGGACACTTCCAGGGATCCAGGGACAGCCACAGCTTCTCTGGGAAAGCTCTGCCAGGGCCCTGAGCCCAAGCACTCCAAGATGAGCTTTGTAGGGCACCACAGAAATGCTCAGCACTAAAATCTGTGCTGGAGGTGACAACAAAGGAAGAATCATAAAAAAAATCACAGAATCATGACACAGGTGACAGTATGACAACAAAGGTCACAGAATAATGGCAAAGATCACAAAGTGTCCCTTTATTGCCTCAATTTCCCATTTGTGAGGCGGAGGTGATGCCTCATGTTTTAGATTTTATATTTTTCACATTCTGTACTACTTTAGTGTGTGGGTCTGAGCTTCACATCAGGGCATGGTGAGCTCTGTGCACAGAGCAGGGACACAAAACAATTCCTGCTCCAGCTGGGCACCAAGGACAAATGATCCAAATCTCAGCCCAGGAGCACAAACACCGTGGGCTGCAGAGAGAAAAACAAGCAGGGTGGGACTGCAGGGGCTAAAGCTGGAATGGGACAATGAACTGCAAGATGCAAATGGAGCAGAACTGATCCCAGTGACAGACCCCGTGCCCACTCGTGCATTTTGGGGCCATTTTGGTTCATCTTGGGTGCAGCCCTGGCTGGGCTCTTGTGCTGCCCAAGGTGCATCCATGGAGGAGATCCTTTTAATAAATCCCTGCTTTATTCTTTAGCTCTGTCCAGCCTCTGCTCTAGGGCAGCCTGCACAAGGCATCATTTAACCTGAGGCATCAGAGGCTGCCATCCTTCAAACCTCACTTTCCCAAAAGGGAACAGGATGGATTTAGGGTTGGAATCTTCTGGGGATAGAAAGGAAGAAGAGCTTTTAATTATCAGAACCCAGGAGCAGCCTCGTGTACCCATCTGGCCTCCCCTCCTGGCCTAGGAAAAGGCAAATTTCCTGCATTTCCACCTGGGACGATGCACTTTGGATTCACTTCTGCCTTTGGTACAAGGCGTCGAATCACGGAATTATTTAGATTGGAAATACTCTTCAAGGTCATCAAATCCAACCATGAACCCAGCACTGCCAACTCCACCAAACTCTTTGGTTAATCAATAGGAAAAATTAAAAAAAAAAAAAAGACATAAAATAATTTTAAAAAATCAAACCTAAACCAAATTAAATTTATTTTACACCACCAATCCTTGCAAAAGAAAAAATATCAGAACTGAAGATAAATAGGTTACTCTGAAAAGTTGAAAAGAGTTTTTTGGTGGGATGAAGGCAGGATTGTTGCAGGTTTTAAAGCAGAAGGATTAAAAACCAAGCACTTGGATTTGTCTGGAACTTTTGGTTTAACTATTTTTGCTCATCTAAAATTAAAGATATTTTATAGCCTGGATAACAGGCACTATGAAAAGTCTCAACGTTTTCCTTTCAAAATATGAAGATGAGCAGTTTTGAAACATCTCTCCTTTTTTCCTGGCTGAAAAATTTTGCCAAACTGCAAATTAATTCCACAAATACATTTTGTTCCTCCACATCTTAAACACGGAATTTAAGCAAATTCCTTTGGGCCAAAAAATTGGGGCTGAATTTCTGCATTTTTTTCCATATCTGTCTATTCTGTAGGTTTGGGTAGGGATAAAATTCCCATTGTTTTGTGGAGATGTGTTATATGTGCACTGCATAAATATTTTTATTTTACTGAAGGTTTGTTGTATGCCAATGAAATTTGAAAATTTTTAAGGCAGTCTTAAATTTTTCTGTAATTTCCCAGCGATTTGCACGAGCTCTGAGAAATCCCATGGGGCTGAGTAGGACTTTTAAGTCTGATTTAACATTCTGCAACTGAAATCTTTATAGATTTTTGTAAATCTTTATCACACACCCACAAGAAAGGATTCATTTTTCCCTTAAAAAATGACTCAATTTCTCCCTAAAAAAAGACTCAATTTATCCCTAGAAGAGAGAAAGGAGCAGAAAAATGAGGTTCTGCTTTCTCCCTAGAAGAAGATTCCATTACTCATTCACTAATTAAATATGTGTGTTTAGAAATAAAAATAAATAAAGAAATGAATAAATAAATAAACCTTTCCTTGTCCCAAACCTTAATCATAACAGAATTTTCCGTGCCTTCCTCGTGGTTTCTGGTTTGTCCCAGGATCAAAGAGCAGTGACCATTACTAAGGAAAATAAAAACCCCAAACATCTGCCTGCCCAGTATTTACAGAACAATCCAAACTGGGCAAAAAAAGCAATCCAGAGGTTGAACAACTGCACATTATCACAGAATCATGGAGAGGGTGAGGCTGGAAGGGACCTCTGGTGTTGGAGTCTTTGCTTCTTTTTCTGCCTGGGTCAGGATTGAAGCACTCAGGACAGTATTTCGTGTTGGGACTCAGCTGTTTATCAGTTCTTATCTCTGTCACACTCTCACAAACCCTGAGTTCTGCAGCACTTCCCTCTCACAAACTGAACATGGAGCCCCATCTCTCTCTCTACAAGGCCTCTGAAGGATCAACTGTCCAATTAAGAAATGACACCGAAATTATTTTTACTTTTAACCCAATAACCAACCACCCATGGCTGCAATGGGGACTTTTTATCCAATTGCACAAAACCACCCAAAGCCACCAGAAGAAGAAGAAGAAGAAGAAGAAGAAGAAGAAGAAGAAGAAGAAGAAGAAGAAGAGAAGAAGAAGAGAAGAAGAAGAAGAAGAAGAAGAAGAAGAAGAAGAAGAAGAAGAAGAAGAAGAAGAAGAAGAAGAAGAAGAAGAAGAAGAAGAAGTGAAGAAGAAGGAGCAGCCTCCACCCTAAAACCTCCATCTTGCCCTATATCTATTCCTGTATTCTAAACCCTTAAACTCTGAGTTCCCACCCTGTGATATCACACACTTGTATTCCAACTCCAGCCCCACAATCCCAGTTCTCTCATTCCATTCTGGAAGCTTCTCCACGGCCTCAGGTCAATGCAGTGTTCTCTTGGGGGTCAGTGCCTGGCAGCACAGGAATCTGAAATTCTCAGCAGCCAGGGGTCCAACACTCTGGAGATCATCTGGTCCAACTCCCTGTCTTGAGCAGTTATTTGGGAAGGGCTCTTTAATTCCACCCTACTGGAGGTCCTAAGGCAAACCCAGTTTTTCCATGGATTTCCATTAACTTTGAAGCTAAACAAGCCACATCCTTAAGGATAAAAGAGGAATCAGCTGGTTAAAGCTTTAAACTCATTTAATGAGGGTTTTTTTGTTGTTTTTAAGCCCTGTGGAATGAAATCTTTTGGGATAATATCTCTAATATTCCTTGGGAAAATGATCTGTCTCCCCTGCTGCATCTCCAAACAAGAGCCACTAATTGATCACTATAAAAACATCCTGGGGAAGTTGGGATTGTCCAACCTGGAGAAGAGAAGGCTCCAGGGAGACCTCAGAGACCCTTCCAGTGCCTAAATGGGTTCCAAGAGAGCTGGAGAAGACTTGGGACAAGGAATGGAGGGACAGGACACAGGGACTGGCCTTAAACTGGAGGAGTGTGGGTTTAGATGGGATATTGGGAAGAAATTCCTTTTTATAAGGGTGAACAAGGTGTTCTCCATGACCTGATAAGGTTTTTAAGGACATCAGTCCTCTCTGCACATGGAAGTGAACAGGAAGATCCTTCAAGGAATCTCTGACTTGACCTTTATCCACTGCTGGAATTCTCCTCCTGAAATTCATGGAATTGAACTGGAAGATTCTTCAAGGAATTCCTGACATGACCTTTATCCACTGCTGGAATTCTCCTCATGAAATTCATGGAATTCTCCCCATGAAATTCATGGAATTCTCCCCACCTCTTGTCACAGAGGACTGGGAATCCTGCTGGAAGATTAACGCAAGGAGGAGGTTGGGTGTCTCAGCCTTATTTGTGGCAGCTCTTTCTAAATCACCCATCCCACCCAGAAGCAGGCACACATTTTCCTTGGCCATCCTTTTATTATTAATTTATTACAATTATTAAAAGCTCTGGATACCCTTGAAAGTGTCAACTCTACTTCAACCAGTTTTCCTCACACCATCCATCCATGTCCAGTTTTTCATGCTCTGCAGAAATGAGATAAAATCTTGTTTTCCTTTATCCCAGCTCTCAAAAGTGACTCATTAATGTTCTCCTGTGGCTTCAGGTCTTGACAAAAATAAATCAAATTAACAAAGAGCAATTTTCCATCCTCGCCCTCTGTCTTTCCTTCTCCGCCTGCTTTTATTTGCTTTTTCCCTTGGATAAACTATTTGGAAAACATTGCAAGAACACTTAATTTGGATGACATGAAAGCAAATTTGCCTGGCTGATTTAAGGGATGTTTTCCCTTCAGGAACACACGAACAAATTTGGGGATAATTTTCCTATCAAAAGACAGAATGTTTGAACTAAAGAGAGACTTTGCCCCAGCCTGGATTCCAGGGACAATGTTGTTCCCAGATGTGGATGGGAATGGAGCTGTGCAGGACACAGATGCTGAGCACAGGGAATGAGAAAACCTCACCAGAGCTGCCATTCAGTGTTTCAAACCTTTCATCTTTCATCATTTCAGAATTTATAATTGGTGGCGCCTTCCAGAGAAAATCTGAAATCTGTTTTCTGAGAAATGCTCATCTCGTATAAAATGAGTTTTTGTTCTTCATGGCTCAGTGTGGGAGCAGGGAGCTGAAAATCCTTGGGATCATCATAAACCAAAGGAATTGTTCTCCAAGGCCACTCATTTGAAAGGAATGTCACAGTTTTGGGACACTTGAGTGACTTTCTGCTTTTCACATTTCATCTCCTCTCCATCCTATGGCTGAAATTGTTTATAGATGGGAATAACCAGGAGAGCCAGCCTGGTGTTTATCCTGAGAAAAAGGAACCTCAGACCAAAGGAGGTTCTCCAGGAAGGAATTTTGTGGATTTTCCTCTTTTTTTTTTTTTTTGAAGATGAGAGTTTTGGCCAACGGGAATTTACAGGTTGATGTTAATATGAAATATAATATAAAAAAGGGAGGTTGTGCAAGAATTAGGTGTTGGGTCAGGCCTTGGGGTGGAGTTCCCCTTATGGGATCCTGTGGGATTCCTCATCCTGTAGAAAATCTGACACTTCCCAGCATCCCAGAGCCTGCTCCTCACCCCAGCACTTTCCCAAACCCTGCAGACAAATTGATTATTTTTGATCCCCCAAGGACTGTGTGGGCCTGGAAAATGGGAGTGAAATGTTTTTCAAATAAAAATTAACAGCATGGGGCTGTGCCAGGGATGGATTAGGTTGGATATCAGGACAAAGCTCTTCCCCAGAGGGTGCTGGGCACTGCCCAGGCTCCCCAGGGAATGGGGACATTCCCAAGGCTGCCAGAGCTCCAGGAGTGTTTGGACAGGATAAGATTTTTGGGATTGTCCTATGCAGAGCCAGGAGTTGGAATCCTTGTGGGTTCCTTCCAACTCAGGATATTCCCAGGGTTCACCAGAACCAGAAAGATCTGATTGGCAGATCTGAGGAAATAATTTTCCTGGATGGGTTAGAAAAGGAAAAAAAAACCAATGCTCTGCTCCCATCCTTTACTCCCTTATTACAGGTCTTTTCATGCCACTGCAATTCCAGACATCCTCTGGTTCTGGGATGGGGAATCAGGAATAGGAATGGTCATTAAATCTTCTGTTGGCAGCCAGTCAGTGCTGGACATTCCTCACTTCTCTGAATTTCAGAGCCACAGCCACCGCTCACTCACCTTCCCACGTCACCTAACAGGTCCCATGCATCCCTAATTTTGGGATATTCTTCCCAAAAATATTCCTGCAGAATGATGTAACCCCTGGTAATCCTGGGGCTGTGAATCCCTTTTCCCTGCTTAGTTCCTCCTTTCACAGGAGTGTCCCTTTCAGAGAATCACAGAATCATTAAATTGGAAAAGATCTCTCAGATCATCAAGTCCAAGCTATGATTTGTGATTCCATGGCAATTTCCAGAGGTCCTGGATGTTTGTAGACCTGGAGTTTTGGCTGAGAAAGGATGGCATCATGATTATGACGTTGAACAGCACTTCTAAAATCCTGGAAAGAGATCTTGGCTCTGTGGCTGGGACCATTTAACATCAGAAATATCTGTGAATGTGTTTTTACCTAATTTTAGCTATTTAAACCTCAATCATTCAGCTTGGCTTTGGAGGTAAAGAGAGAGAGAAGTTATTTCTCATCCTGAGAGGGAGAATAAATCCCTTTCTGGATATATTTATTCCTCTACAGTGATTTTAGGGGGTGACTACACAGACAAAGTGAACTGAAATCAGTCCAAACTCATTTCACAGCATCCAAGCTCCTCCCTTTGAAGCTGAGCTTAATCCTTGTCCATCCAGGCTCCAACATTTCCATGTGCAGGAACCCTTTTAATGAATATTTATTTAAATGTTTTACTCTTTTCAAGCCTGGAGTTAGCATATTTATTCACATATTGTGTGACCAAGAACTCCATAAAATAGGGCAGCACTTGTGATAAGATTTTATCCAGTATAGGTTTGTCTTTCTGGTTTTAGAATCCTGATTTATCCAGTGGCTTTTTTCCCCCCTGAATTCTCATTCTTTCAACACCAAATTTCCTCTGCTGTTTCAACAACACAGCAGGGATTGATTCCATACAGGAATCTGGTGGAATTCATATTTCTTGTGTCTTTTTTATTAGGGCTGACTGGGGATATGGTACAAGTTAAGGGCAACTCTGTAATCGCTTGCACATGATGGCTGTAGGAAAGGATGCCGTGTTCTTCACCTTCATCCAGCTCCAAGAAAGGGGCAAAAAAAAGGGAAAAGGGGAAAAAAAATGTTAATCATTTATTTCTGCTTCAAACATGTGCAAATTCCATATCGGGGCAGCGCCTGGAAAAAAAAAAATGCTGTGGAAGGGGTGAAAAAACAACTGTCCCTCTCCCACAAGGATAACAAAGAACACAGTCCCTGGAAAAAGTTTGTCTAAACAAAATAACAATAAAAAGGAGCAGCAAACCCAAACCAAAACACAGGGAAGAAATCAGGAGGAAAGCCTGGAGGAGTTCAAAGCCATCTGTGCGTGTGTGGGGCTGGAGGACGCCGTGTTTTTGTGGCCACTCTGGGCTTAGATCAGTGCCAGATGTGGGGACAAACGGGCACCTGAGTGGGAGGAGGACAAGGCTGGGTCTCCACTGACCTCATCCTGGGAGAGCAGGAATCATGGAATCACAGAATTGTGGAATCACAGAATTCCTGAGCTGGAAGGGCCCCACAGGGATCATGGAGAAGACTCCAGAAGATGAGAGTGCCTGGCTGGGTGTGTGGTGATGGGACATGTGGAGGATGGAGACAGAAATGTGAAAAAGTGGGGAAAAGGTGGGAAAATGGGGAAAAATGGGGGGAAAAAAAGGGAAAAAATTGGGAAAAATGGGAAAAAATTGGGGAAAAAAAAGGGGAAAAAATGGGAAAATCCGTTTTCAAATAGGAAAAGGTGGGAGCCCCCCAAAAATACATCAGATTTAATTAGAAGGGGCTGTCAGAGAGGAGGCTCCCGGAGCTGACCAGTACCACCAGTGGTGTGTGATGGGAGCTCACAGAGGAGCAGCAGCTGGTGTTCTCCAAGCCTTGGATTCCATGGATTCCTTCCCAGAGACAGCACGGAAGTGGTGGGAATCCCTCCTCGTGTTTGTCACGTTTGGATGAAGGATGCAGCTGGGCAGGCCTTGGTTTTTGTAATAATATTTCAATTTTTCAATTGAAGCTTCTGTTCTGCGCCCCTGATTGCAGCACGGCAGCTCAGCCACCTCCAGATTCCCAGGAATTTGAGGTGACAGGACTTTGGGCTGCTGAATTTGGGCTTAAAAACTCAACTTTTGGGCTTAAAACCTCAACTCAACTGGGCTTAAAAACCTCAACTTTTGGGCTTAAAACCTCAACTCAACTGGGCTTAAAAACCTCAGCTTTTGGGCTTAAAATCTCAACTCAACTAGGCTTAAAAGCCTCAGCTTTTGGGCTTAAAACCTCAACTTTTGTGCTTAAAAACTCGACTCTGCCCATGGCAGTGGGAGCAGACCTGAGCTCCTGTGACCAGCACACCAATCTTGTGTGACAGCCAAATGTAGATCACCCAGTGGTGCCAGGCCAAAAAACTCAGAGAAGAATCTGAGTTTTATCAGCTTCTCCAGGTCTTTGGATCTGCCCGGAGGGAAGCAATTTTTCCTGGGATTACACACAAATGTGTGTGTCTCGCTCTGTGAGAGGATTTTGCTGAATTCTTGCTGTCTGTGCTCAGAAAAGGGCAGATGAAATTTCCGTGTATCAAACGGGGATTAAATTTTTACTTCTGCCTTGTTTATCTTCCCTAAACAAATATTCTCTGTATCCAGAATGGAAGATTGCCTCCCTACAGATTTAAATGATGTTTTCCATCATTTCAGCTTGCCTCATCAATGCATCCACACCACAGAATCAGCTGCAAATTGATTTCAGTCTGTTCTCACCTGATGGTTTCCAAAAATCTTACAAGAACAGCCTCACTCATAAAATCTGCCTTTATTTTGGGTTGTTTACATTTGTCACCATGATTCCACAGCTGATTTAAATAAAAGTCACTTCTCTGCCTTCCAGTGAGCAGTGATCTATCAAATTTGAAGTCTAGCCCCAGTAAATCACAATCTGCTGTTTTCTGGTGTAACTTAAACCAGGAGGCAAAATGTCAAAGAAGTACTGAAAGCAAAACAAAAAAGCGCATGGCAACATTTTTTGAAGAAAAAAAATCTAAGTTCTGTGGATTTTGGTGACTGTCAGGTTGCAGATCATATTCTGAGCTATGGTTGCTCCTGAGAGCTTCCTTCAGAGTTTAGGCCTGGTTTAAATCACAGAAGTGTTGAGAGAAGAGAGCAGAATTTTCTTTTATTGGAGATTTTGCCTGACTTTCCGTCAAAATGTTTCTGGTCACCACGGCCTGAGGTTATCCCATCAGCCCAAGTGGCGTTACTGGATGTTCTGAAAGAGAGAATCCTGGAATTATTTGGGGTGGGAATGATCCCCAGGATCATCAAGCCTGCACTGCCAAGGTCACCACTGACCCGTGTCCCCAAGTGCCACATCCACAGGGCTTTTAAATCCCCCAGGGATGGGGACTCCACCTCTGCCCAGGGCTGGATAACCATGGAAGGAATTTCCAGGAAGGAATTGCTGCTGATGTCCACCCTGAGCCTGCCCTGGCACACCTGAGGCCGTTCCCTCTGCTCCTGTCCCTGTTCCCTGGGAGCAGAGCCCGACCCCCCTGGCTGACCCCTCCTGTCAGGAGCTGTGCAGAGCCACAAGGGCCCCCTGAGCCTCCTTTGCTCCAGGCTGAGCCCCTTCCCAGCTCCCTCAGCTGCTCCTGGGGCTCCATTCCCTTCCCAGCTCTGTTCCCACATGGTCACCACTGTGTCTTCCACAGATGAACCAGAAAATAAGAAATATTTTCCAGGGTGATTTCCTTCCAGCTATGGAGTGTCCCAAGGGCAGGAATTGTGGACACTGAGGACTTGAGAGGAGCTTCACCAAAACACCACAGCTGGGATTAACCTAATTTCGTTTCAGTTCTCAGAGTATTTTGGAGACAATAATTTTTGAAGCGTCACCATGCTCTAAAAGTTCTGTTTAAAAAAGTTCCTACCACGATGGATTGAAAAGAGCCTGGTTCTTGCAATTTTCATGCTCTAAATGAAAACAGCCCATGTAGGCTTTGGATGACATGCAACAAAAGGGTCTTGCCTGTCAGCTGCTCATAATTAAACAAATCTCTTTTTTTTTTTTTTGCAAAATAATCCTCTTTTTTTTTCCCCCTCCTCACATTCAGAATCCTGCCCAAATCCTCTTTCCTACTGGTATAACCCATATTGCCTTTACTGTCAGGAATTTTACAACCTTCCAAGGAAAAGCTCTGATGAAGAAATTTCTTTTCAACCCTTCCTAGGATCAGTTTTCTGCCTGAAACTCCAGCCCCCTTGGTGATTCACATTCATTACATGAAAGCATGAGCTGGGTAGTTCAAACTATAATTGAAATATTAATTAAAATGCAGATGTAATTCCAAAGCAGCCATCCCAAACAATTACAAGTTTCATTTCTAGACAGTTGTTTCGAGGCTGCATTTTTTTTTTTTTTTTATACGGAGTTTTGGATGGATTTGGGGCTTTCGTTGTTGTTTCTGGAGGATTATTTGTTCTTTTTCACTTCCATTTGATCTGGAATCTTTGTCTTTCATTACTGCAAAGCCATTTCCTCCCGCTGCTCGAGCCCTTGAGTTGATTAAGTGGTACAAAGCATTCCTGGGCCACTCAGTAAATAACAATGCAAACATGTTTATGTAACACTTTCATGTGCTAATGAGGTTTTTATGTTGGAGTTGAACGCTCTCTGTCCCGGAGTCTGGGACTCTTCAACTCCTGGCTCTTTGATGTGAAGGGAGCACATTCGGTTTTCATTTTGGGGAGATGAAGCTGCTGTTTACCTTCGGTGTCAGTTCTCCACGAGGGAATGCTCCAGATCCGTGGCACTGAAGGGAAGGAGGGAAGGAGTGTTGGAGCCCTGGCTGCTGAGAATTTCAGATTTCTGTGCTGCCAGGCACTGACCCCCAAGAGAACACTGCATTGACCTGAGGCCGTGGAGAAGCTTCCAAAATGGAATGATAGAACTGGGATTGTGGGGGTGGAGTTTGAATAGAAGTGTGTGATATCACAGGGTGGGAAACTCAGAGTTTAAGGGTTTAGAATACAGTAATAGATATAGAGCAAGATGGAGGTTTTAGGGCAGAGGCTGAACCTTCTTCTTCTTCTTCTTCTTCTTCTTCTTCTTCTTCTTCTTCTTCTTCTTCTTCTTCTTCTTCTTCTTCTTCTCCTTCTTCTTTCTTCTTGTTGTTCTCCTCCTTCTCCTTCTCCTTCTCCTTCTCCTTCTCCTTCTCCTTCTCCTTCTCCTTCTCCTTCTCCTTCTCCTTCTCCTTCTCCTTCTCCTTCTCCTTCTCCTTCTCCTTCTCCTTCTCCTTCTCCTTCTCCTCCATGGGTTTAGTGGTTTTGTGTAATTGGATAAAAAAGTCTCCATGGCTCCAAAGCAGCCATGGGTGTTTGGTTATTGGGTTAAAAGTGAAAATAATTTCGGTGTCATTTCTTAATTGGACAGTTGATCCTTCAAAGGCCTTGTAGAGAGAGAGAGATGGGGCTCCATGTTTAGTTTGTGAGAGTGAAGTGCTGCAGAACTCAGGGTTTGTGAGACTGTGACAGAGATAAGAACTGATAAACAGCTGAGTCCCAACAAGAAATTCCATCTCACACATTTAATCCTGACCCTGGCAAAAAAGAAGCAAAGAATCCACAAAAGGGGGAAGTCTTTATGGATTCCCCACTTTTGGGACTGCAATAAGCTCTCCAGGAGAGAACTCTCGATCCAAGATTGGTGAAGCCATTTCAGAACAGAAATTGGTGCTGCCTTCCATGGGTCTTGAGGATAAAATTTTCATGGATGGAGATTTATGTCACTTCTCCTGTCCATCTGAGCGATGATTTCAGGAGAAGTGGAGAGGGGATAAGCACTGAGCTCTTCCCCCTGCTGAGCAGGGACAGGAGCTGGGCTGAAGCTGTGTCAGGAGAGGTTTGGGGTGGATTTCAGGAAAAGGTTCTTCCTCAGAGGCACTTAACAAGATCCCCAGGGAATGGACCCGTGCCAGAGCTCCAGGACAACGCCCCCAGGGATGCACAGGGTGGGATTGTTGGGGTGCAGGGCCAGGATTTGGATCCATGATCCTTGTGGATCCCTTCCAGCTCAGCATATTCTATGACTCCATGATTCTCTGACTTCCATCTCGGTCAATTGCACAGAAATTCAGCCAAGGACTTCCTTAAACTGAAATTTAAAAAACCCCACAAATTGTTACAACCTGAGCTATAAGGAGGAGAATTTCTAAAATTCTAACAAATTAGTGTTTCTCACAAACTAGGCATAGAGGGAGATTTATCACACACACCCCAAATAATTTAGACTTGGACTGTTCCTAAATCCATCAATGTTGGAGGAAAGTATTGGCCACATGGAATGGGTCTGATCCAGGCTGAAAATTCCAAGGACACCTAGAAAGCAATTTATGCCAGGAAATTCCACATCAGCCCCTGAGCCCCACCCAAACCCTGGGTCTTTGTTAAAAGTTTGTGTTGAATTCTTCCCAATCTTAATGAGTACAATTAACATGAGGAGTACCATGCCAAAAATAAAGATTTATTTGACAGAATAGTCTTTATTAGGTATTAAGAAATTAATGTGGTATTTTATGTTGCCAGTCCAGTCAATGGGAATTTTCTTTCCCATTCAATTCTGTGAAATCATGGCAAAAAGCTTCATCTGGTACAAACAGAACACAGGCTATTGAAAATTATTTGTGCCAAATGAGGGCCATGAATCAAAACTTCTTTATTCCATTAGGAACTGTCAGGAGTTCAGAGAAACTTTGGGATCTGGAACAAAATCTTGAGGATCCATTGTTCAGGAAAAGTCTTCCTTTGTCCAAGAGCCTTCAGTTTCAACAGGGAAGCATTTGAGGAGCAAACCCCAGGGCTGATAATCAGAGTGATCCTGGTTCCTGGGGATTGGGCCCCACTGACAGGCAGAGATGAAAGCTTTATTCCCCTCCTAATCAAATCTGGTTCCAGCTTCTGCAAATGGGAGTGGTGTTCCATGGACATCAAACTGCTTGTAAAGGGACGATTATCCCACTGAGAGATCCAAACCTGGTGCTCAGCTGCCACGGACTGGGACACCCCACCTCTCCCCAGGCCTCTCCTGGACAGACACTCTCCTGCTTTACATGGAATTTATTTCTGCTGGTTAAGATTTCACAACAGGCAGGTATTTATGGGAAAGATGTTTCCTAGCTCTGCTACCTCCACTCTGGGCATTTTTATTTTTCCAGTCATCTCCAGACTCTGGAGGGTTTAGGGTGGTCCCTGGAGTGCTGCTCCTGTGACAGGTGGCAGAAAAGGAGGCCAAGCTTGGTGTCATTTAATGTAAATGCCTTATAAAGGGTTCTACACCTTCACAGCAACATTTTGGAATGGATAAAGCCTCTAAATAAATTGTTGTCCTCAGAGCCTGGCAAAGCAAGGAGAGGGAAAAGGTCATTCCAGCCCACCACTGACAAGCAGGTATTTCTGAAATAAATGGTGCAACCAGACCTAATAATAATGATAAAAAGTAAGAGAAGGAAAATGTTGTCAGAGATCCAAACACAGGAATTTTATGCCATGAAAAGCTTAAATGTCCTTTGTGCTTTGTGAGCTTCTCCTTATCACTTATCTCACCTTGATTCACCCACTCAGCACTCCCCCAGCATTTCCCAGAGCACCCAGTTGGTTTCCAAATCTCATTCCCAGGCTTTATTCCTGCATGAATAGGCTGGTAACACTTTCCAGATGTTCTATTGTCCTTCAGGTGATGGGGAAAATATTTGGTCAAAAATTTCCTTCCCTTGTGATGGATTCTTTGTGTTCCCAGCTTTTCTCAGTCTGAATAAATAGAAAGCCACACCAACACCTCTTCTGTCTGCAAACCCAGAGGTCTTCCTGAATTTGGGGGCTGGAAAATGTGTCCTGTGAGGAGTAACTGAAGGAGCTGGGGGTGTTTAACCTGGACAAAAGGAGGCTCAGGGGGGACCTCATTGCTCCCTACAACTCCCTGGAAGGAGGCTGTGGTGAGGGGGTGTTGTCTCTTCTCCCAGGAAACAAGTGACAGGACAAGAGGCCTCAAATTGCACCAGGGAAGGTTTAAATTGGATATTAGGGGAAAAAAAAAATCATAGAAAGAGTTGTAAGCATTGGAACAGACTGCCCAGGGCAGTGGTGGGATTACCATCCCTGGAAGTGTTCAAAGAATGAGCGGATGTGGCATTGCAGACGTGTGGTGCTGGGTTGGCAGTTGGACCTGATGATCTTAAGGGTTTATTTTCCAACATTAACAATTCCACGATTCCCCGATTCAAGTGTGTGCCCAGATCTTCTTCTCTGGGAAGTCACTGCTTTGCTTCCCTGTTCATCCTTCCCAGTACAAGAAATCCATCTCCCTTCCTGTTTCTGGTCACTGCTGCTTCTCTTCCTCCCCCCTGGACCCTTTGAGCTCCACATTCCCCACTTCAGAGTGGGTTTTACACACTGAAAGGGTCAGGGCAGGTGGCACCAGGATGACTGAAACCCCTGGATGCCTCCCAGGCAATGGAGACCCTCCATGGCAGCAATCTGAGCAGCAAGGATCCTTTCCAGTCATGGGATCTACCTTTACTCGTTTGGCTCAGGGATCTTGGAAGTCTCTGCCAATATACATTGGATTTTTTTGCATTTGGGGTTGGCACAGAGTGGAGGCTGAACTTTAGAGCTTTCTCCTCCACCTCCAGGACACAGCGTCTGTTAGACAATTTTAATCTCTGTGGCTTTCTGTTTGTGTATCCTTATTTAGGGAACAAGCTGGAATTGGGAGGGGAAACAGATTCAGCAGGAGTGGTTTCACAGCTTTCATAGGTTAAATCATAAGCAAGGCAAGATTTTATAGAGGTAAATATTTTTTTACATTATATGAATATCATCTCTTCCTATAAGTATTTCAGGCAGTACTTTTTCCCTCAAAGCGAGGTCTCAGGGGAATTTCTCTTTCCCATCAAATTCCAAAGCCACAAACTGTCATTGGTCACTGCTGTACCAGTGTTCCAAAATCACTTTTGTTTGTCTAAGAGATAACCTCCATTGTCAGGTGAATTCATTCTTCCTTGAGGCTTTGGCTCAGTCAGGTACATAAAAACACACCAGTGAGGCTGCAGGGATTATTCCTGACATGAATTTCCCCCCAAAAAATGACAACTATGACACCCAATCTTATCCCATTTAATTTCTCCTGCTGGCATATGGTTGAGATTTTGTGCTCAACCATTCTCATTTCAACAGGCAGGAATCACAGCTTTAATGGGTTAAATCATAAGCAAGGCAAGATTTATAGTGGTAAATATTTTTTTTTAACATTGTCTGAATATCATCTCTTCCTCTAAGCCTGTCAGGCAGTACCTTCCCCCTAGAAACGAGGTCTCAGGGAAATTTCTCTTTCCCATCAAATTCCGAAGCCACAAACTGTCATTGGTCACTGCTGTACCAGTGTTCCAAAATCACTTTTGTTTGTCTAAGAGATAACCTCCATTGTCAGGTGAATTCATTCTTCCTTGAGGCTTTGGCTCAGTCAGGTACATAAAATCACACCAATGAAACTGCAGGGATTATTCCTGCCATGAATTTCCCCCCAAAAAATGACAACTATGACACCCAATCTTATCCCATTTAATTTCTCCTGCTGGCATATGGTTGAGATTTTGTGCTCAACCACTCTCATTTCAACAGGCAGGAATCTTGCCCAAGCAACCGCTGGGCAAATCCTTATTTCTCAAATATTTGGTTTAAAACTCGTAAAAATAAATAAATACATCATGCTTCAGGTCATCCTGTTAAGAATTGGGCTTTCACTCCAGGCTTAGCAACTCCAAGCAGGTTCCCTGTCTCCGAATATTTTGTTTTCTGAAATAAATGGTGCAACCAGACCTAACATAAAGATAAAAAATAAGAGAAGGAAAATGTTGTCAGAGATCCAAACACACGAATTTTATGTCATGAAATGCTTTTATTCTGGTCCTTATTCTCGCTCGTGCACAGATTTATTGGAAAAAAAAAAAAAAAGCCCTGACATATATTCATTTTCCACTTAGATTATTGTGGTTAAATCAAAAAGAAGTGTCAGGGCTTAGGGAGCTGAAAGCAGCTCCACTTTTTCCATTGTGACTTGGTCACATGGTTCCCATTTGTTCCATGAAAAACCTCCTGGTTTTGGTTATTTTCCCTGTCTGGAATGAGATAGAATTCCAGTCCTGCTGCCAAATCTCCTGGATCGTGGAGGAAACTGTGGCATTTTGGGCTGTCTCCCTGGGTTCAGCATGTTCCACAAGGAACTGCTTTTTATTATTATTATTATTATTATTATTATTATTATTATTATTATTATTGCTGTTGCTGTTTTGCTGTTGTCATCTTTGTTTTTATTTTTATTTTTATTTTTAATTTTATTGTGGCTATTTTTATTTTACTTTTATTTTTACTTTTATTTTTATTTTTAATTTATTTTTATTTTTAATTTATTTTTATTTTTACTTTTATTTTTATTTTTATTTTTACTTTTATTTTTATTTTTATTTTTATTTTTATTTTTATTTTTATTTCTTATTGTGGTTGTTTTTATTTTAAATTTTTCATTGTGGTTATTTTTCTTTACTTTTATTATTTTTAGGTTAAAAATACTGTTAAAATTATTATTTCCAATGGGCTCAGGAGATTCTTCAAGTCATTTTTTGAAACCCTCCTTTGGACAATAGAGGAGGGAAGGAAGTCTTGGGGATGGTCCCAAGATGCAACGGAGAAGACATGGGGTCAACTCCAGCTCCCATCACATTTGGGGGCTGTTCCAGGTTGAAATATCCCAAAAATCTGCTGGAATCCATGGGAAGATTTTAGGGCACGTGGATCAGCCCCATCACATCCATGTTCTGCTGTTTGCAGTTGGGTTTCAAGGAATAAAATGAATCTCCCACCTTTTCCAGAGGAAAGTTGGGCACGGAGTCCAACACAGGTAAATTCTGGCAACTCCTGGTTGGTCTTTCATTGTTGCCCTACAGGATTTTAGTCCACTCCAATTCCATGGAAAAAATGAGTTGGTTTAACCTTTGTAGAGGGAAAACAAGATTGGCTTTGTCCTAGACAAAAATTGCTCTGTAATTGGGGTTTATTGCCAGTGAGATCCTTGGAATTGGAATTCTATTGGAAATATATTCAGTGGATCAAGAGTGACCACTGATTTTTAATTCACAAACTCTCCACTAAAGATTCCCAGGAAAAGTCATCATTAAAAATGCAATGAAAAAGGAAGGAAAATAAAAATAAAGTTGAATAGATGTGGTTTATTGCCAGTGAGATCCTTGGAACTGGAATTCTATTGGAAATATATTCAGTGGATCAAGAGTGACCACTGAGTTTTATTTCACAAACTCTTCAGTAAAGATTCCCAGGAAAAGTCATCATTAAAAACGCAATGAAAAAGGAAGGAAAATTAAAATAAAATTAAATATAGAGATAAAGATTGCACAGGGTGCATTTAATTTCAATACAGATCTACTTATCAATGCCAAAAATTACTGATGGATTAAAAAAAGATATTTTTATATTGGATTTAACCGACTGGTTGGATTTATTTGCTTTACAATTAGCTGGATTTAATTTAGATTTTATTGACTCCACAGACAGGTCCCTGGAGGGGAGATGCCCTCATCAGGTGAGACCAGTCCCACCTAAATTCCAAGAGCTGTTCTTAAACCAGCCATGAACACGAGAATTCCAAGATGTCATATGAAAACAACACTAATTTAAGGAAAATACTGTTCAGAACCAGAGAAATATTTCATTTTATTAGCGTGGAATTGTCACATTTTGACACTGCCAGCAGAAAAATATTTATGAAAAGGGAAACATCTTGTTCCAATCAAGGGAAATGTTTTATTTCTGCTTTCTCTGTTTGACACATTAGAGCATGAAGTTACTGTTCCACACATGTGACACCTCATGTAAAATTAATAACAATGAAATTGCAAAGTCAGGGAGGGAATTTAAAAAACTTTATTTTGGGGGGATTTTTTTCAACAAAAAATTTGCTGAAGAACAAATACTTGGATTTTATTTCTGAAACCTCCCCTGGCTTTAATTCAAAATAGAGTTTGTGTTCCTCAAAGTTCATAATTGGACCAAAATCTGCAGTAAATTCACCTCTCTTTTACACACTTTTCCCCTCTTATATTTTCCTGTTGGGATAACAAAATCACTCCATAATGGCAAGGGTTGTTATTTTAAATGACTGTTACGAAACATAAAGGAAAAAAAGGCTCTTCTAAACAATTACTCGTGGAAACATACAGTAACAATTCATCTTAATCATAAAAATATTCAGTGGGTTGGGTTGGAAAGGATCTCCAAGATCATCCATTTCCATGGGCAGGGACACCTCCCACCGTCCCAGGCTGCTCCAAGCCCTGTCCAACCTGTCTTGGACACTTCCAGGGATCCAGGGATTGCTGCAGCTTCTCTGGGAAGGCTCTGCCAGAGCCTCCCCATCCTCCCAGGGAGGAATTTCTTCCCAATATCCCATCAAATAACTGAAGGAGCCTCCCCTCCTTCAGTTTAGGCCATTCCTCCTTGTCCTGTCCCTCCATGTCCCACCAGCATGGATGTCACTGGTCTGGAGAAGGCTCTGGCCTGGTTTTCCTGCAGGATCTTCCCAAATTATCTCTGAACACAGAAAATATTGTGTTGGAGCTCAACCCTGGGGAGTGCTGACCTCAGAAAGGCATTTGGGGTTTTCCAAAGGCACGTTTCCTTCTGACTCAGGAGGAAACACCACCTAGCAAACGTTTTCCATTAAAAACCTGCAAGGTAGGGTGGGATAATCCAGAGTGTTCCACCACAAATGTGAGAAGCCCACAGTGTATTTGAAATGATTTATTGGTTCTATCTATTATTTCTCTCTAATCCTCACCACCACCTCAACTGTCGAGAAAATTTAGGAATAAATAATTTTCTTCAAAGCATTTCTGTATCTTGCCATAATGATTTTCCCCTGTGATTTCTCAACCAGTTCTTGCACCAGGTAAAATCTTCTCCCATGTGTAATCCATGCTTAGGAATGAGTTTTTCCTCGAGCTTCAGGCTTGCTTGCACATGTTCCAACGTTCCCTTGTTGCCACATTCTCGCTTCATTCCAAATCAGAGAGGGAAATTTTGTAACACCAGAAGCTCCAACAACTGCTGGAACTCAGACTTGCATTCTATCTCTGTTTTTCCTGATGAAGATTGACCGGGGACTTGGAAAGAGAGAATTTTTTGGATTTGGTTTTGTTTCGGTATTTTTTTCCCTTCAATCTGGAGCTCAAGGATATTCAAACAACAGGAAAAACCACTCAGGAAATACTTTGAGATTTCCAGTGAAAGTCAAAGAAAACAAGTACATTTCTTTAAATTATTTCTGGGTTTGAGTATTGATGAAAATAATCTCTGATATTTTAGACTGGAAAAAAGAAATGAAAGTCTTCTCCCTTCAGCATTCTCATTTGCATTTGTAGGAGCTCTTCCAGCAGAAAATTTCAAGGTGGAACCTTTGATTCTTGTGAAATTCGGAATCATCTTTAGCTCATCTTTATTTTGGATTTTAAATTCAAATTTTAAATCCTATTATAAATCAGGAGTCATCTTTGTTTCATCTTTATTTTGATGAACTCCCCAGCATCAAATTCTCTTCAGGAATTTTGAATTTTTTCAGTGTCACAGCCCTTACCTGAGGCTTTCTTCATTCCTCCCACTCTATCCCCTTCCTAAAACTCCAATCTGGAGCAAGGGGTATCCATAAACTCAATTTGAGTTAAAATATTTTATTTTATTATTAATATTATTTGCTCTGCTGACAATGAGCAACATTGAGCATTCATTGAGGAATCCTTCCTACATTTTTATTCTGCTTTCTCTCCGTGCCAGCAGTGATAGAAACCATCCCCACAGCCTTTTTCCATAACGGAGGGATGAGACTTGCTCCTGGAATCCCAGCTTCTTCCCTGGACCAGAAGGAGCTGGAGGAGCAGGTCCTGTGAGCTGTTTGGTGAATGTTCCTTGGCAGGGCTCCCTGTGAGATTCCAGGGATTGCAGATATCGTGTGCTCACATGGAATTGTGGTGCTCCCATATGTGCACACACGGGTGCAGTTAAACAGAACCAGTTCCCACACCGGATCCACATCCCAGATCCATCCGTGTTCCAACTGATGCCTTGTGCGGGCTGGCCTAGAACAGAGGCTGGACAGAGCTAAACAATGAAGCAGGGATTTATTCAAAGGATCTCCTCCATGGATGCACCTTGGGCAGCACAAGAGCCCAGCCAGGGCTGCACCCAAGATGAACCAAAATGGCCCCAAAATGCACGAGCGCTCCCGGGGTCTCTCCCTTGGATCAGTTCTGCTCCATTTGCATCTTGCAGTTCATTGTCCCATTCCAGCTTTAGCCCCTGCAGTCCCACCCTGCTTGTTTTTCTCTCTCCAGCCCACGGTGTTTGTGCTCTTGGGCTGAGATTTGGATCATTTGTCCTTGGTGCCCAGCTGGAGCAGGAATTGTTTTGTCTCCCTGCTCTGTGCACAGAGCTCACCATGCCCTGATGTGAAGCTCAGACCCACACACTAAAGCAGCACAGAATCTGAAAATATAAAAGCTGAAACAGGAGGCCCCACTGGATGTGGGAAGAGCTGTGTGTGTTTTCTGGCAGGATTGTTTGCACATTCCTGTACAAATTTTGGTGATGTTTCCAGGTAATGGAAAATTCCATCTCCCCTTTCGGGCACCAGCCTCTTTTGGTATGGAACCATTTTGGAATGATGGGATTTTTCGGGGATGAACCAACAGTTCTGAAATACCAGGAGAGGTAACAAAGCAAAGATTGGATTTTTCAGGGAGGTAGGGATGATTCTGTTTTATCCAGGTTTATTTGAGTTGATGGCTGGACTTGATGATCCCCAAATCTTAATAATTCTACGTCCATGATTTTGGATGTTGTTCCCAGACAAAAAAACATCCCCTTACATGAAGCTCAGACCCACACACTAAAGCAGCACAGAATGTGAAAATATAAAAGCTCAAACCTGAGGCATCATAACACACCTCCCAGCCGATGGATAACCCTCAACATCCTCTGACAGGGACATCCAGCTCTTCCCCATCCCTCCTTCCCCAATTTTTACACTCATGTCTATGCATTAGCAAAGAAACTTTATTGTTGTTCTGTTTTGCAGAGTTGCACGTCTCACATTTTTGTCATTAGTTAACAAATTACTCAATGTGAGAGAAGCAGCAACTCCTGTGCTGAGGCTTCCACAATTCCTCAAGGATTTCCGAAGAAACTCCTTTACACCCAACGGTATTCCCAGCCTTCCTGCTGCCCTTTGGTTCCAGCGGCAGGATAATGCTCTTTTCCACCACCAGGTTATCTCAGCTGCCTGATAACAACCCAAACTATCTCAGCTTGTCTCAGTGCCAGCCTCTCTGAGTGCTGATAACTTAAATGATAACGGATATTTAACAACTAATGGCTCCCCGAAGGTGAAAGTGGAAAATGGAGTCCTTGAAGCAAAGGCATCCAAGAGGGAGCGTATTTTAAGACAAAAAAATGCATTTTGTAAGAGCCAAGGCAGATGTTAATTAAAAATTTAGCGATAGCCTGTGTCGGGATAGTGGAATCTTTTTGTCAGTAAGATCGCTATAAATCCTTAATTAAGGAGTTAATTAAAGAATTAAATCAAAATCTTTCATTTTTAATCTGGCAGCATCCCACTCTGACACAGCCCAAACAAGGGGAGAGACTGTTGAGAGCTGATGGCTTTGTCCAACATCTTTCAGCTCCGTGACAGGAGGTTGCAGTGAGATGAGGATCGGTCTCTTCTCACAGGTAACAAATGACAGGACAAGAGGAAACAGCCCCAAGTACCAGGAGAGGTTTAGATTGGATCTCAGGAAAAATTACCTCATAGAAAGGCTGGTGAAGCACTGGAACAAGCCACTTGGGGGAAGTGAGGGGGCCCCTCAGTTTGGGAAGGACCTTGGGACACTGAGCACATCCAGAGGGGACAACGAGGCTGGAGAGGGGCTGGGAACACAAACCCTGAGAGGAAGCCCTGAGGGAGCTGGGGGTGCTCAGCCTGGAGAAAAGGAGACTCAGGGCTGCCCTCATCACTCTCTGCAGCTCCTGAAAGGTGCCTGTGCTCAGCTGGGGCTGGGCTCTTTCTGCAGCAGCACTGACACAACCAGAGCACACAGCCTCAAGCTGCACCAAGGGAAATACAGGTTGGAGAGCAGGGAAAAGTTTTTCACAGAAAGAGTGATAAAGTTCTGGAATGGCTGCCCAGGGAGGTGGTGGAGTCCCCATCCCTGGGTGTGTTTAACAAAGCCTGGATGTGGCACTGGGTGCCAGGGTTTTGCTGAGTTGTTGGGGCTGGGTTGGACTCGATGATCTTGAAGGTCTCTTCCAACCTGGTCATTCTGGGAATTCAATGATTTCTGTGAATTCTATGATGGAGTCAGCATCCCTGGAAGTGCTCTAAAATCACGTGGCTGTGGCACGTGTCTGGGTGCGCTTTTAGTGCTGAACGTGGTGGTGGTGCCAGGCTGACGGTTGGATTTGATGATCCTGAAGGTCTTTTCCAGCCTTAATAATTCCATGATTCTGTGGTTCCAGTGTGTGCTCAGATCTTATCTGGGAAGCTGTTTATTGCTTCCCTGTTTGTTCTTCCCAGAGCTCTGCAGCATCAACTCATTCCCACAGGCGAAGGTTTATAACCCCAATAAACAACAGTGTTCTCTCTCTTTCCAGACCACAAAATAACTGTTTCTCATTATTCCAACCTTTCCCAAGTAATGGCGCCAGCTCAAATCCTGCCATTCCCAGCAGCATCCTGCCCCATCTCCAGTGGCTCCTACTCCAGCAATTTTTCACAATTTCCCTATTCAAGCACCACTCCCTTGCTCTGTGCTGAATAAATTCTCTTTGCTTTCTGGAAGCCTCTCCTCCAGTGTCTGCAGGCTGTTTCCAGGTTCCCCGTGCTGTGCTTTCAGAGCCAAGCCATTCATCTTGACATGAGTCAGAGGCAGCTTTCCTCAGCCAATTAATCATGGAATTGGGTTTTTCCCATGGTGTCTCCTCTGGCTCATCCGTATCTTTGTGGTAGTGAAGGGCCTGGGAGTGAGTGCAGACTCACAGGAGTGAGTGCAGCATCCCAGGAGTGAGTGCAGCATCCCAAGGGTCAGTGCAGCATCCCAGGGGTCAGTGCAGCATCCCAGGGATCAGTGCAGCATCCCAGGGGTGAGTGGAGCATCCCAGATGTGAGTGCAGCATCCCAGGGGTGAGTGCAGCATCCCAGGGTCAGTGCAGCATCCCAGATGTGAGTGCAGACTCCCAGGTGTGCTCTCTCCATCTCACCAAGGGGCTGGAGTTCCTTTTCCTGCTCTCTCACTTCATTCCAAGGCTCTCTATCCCAGCTTTTCAGTGGTGGCTCAGCATTGCCCTGGAATGCCCCAGCTCTGCTCTCTGTCCATCCTCACCCCAATCCCTTTCCCAGAATAACTTCCTTACCTGCTGATGGGGAGTTGGTTTCACACTTCCATGCCCAATGGAGAGGGATAATCTGCTTTTCCCAACTCTGCTCTCCTGTGGTTTCTCCCCTCTGTGTCCATCTTTCCTTCCCTGCTCTGTTCCATCTCTCACCTTTCCCAGTTTTTGCTAATCCTGCTCTGCCCTCCCCTGATCCTGATAACTTCATCCCAGACCACACCAGTCAATTTATTCTCTTTAATACCCCCACACACCTTCTTTGCAGCCACCTGGGGGGAAGCAGAGGGAAAGTTTTAACAAAGAATGTTTTACAAAGCTTTTCCCAACCTTCCATCCCAAATCTGACCTGCTCCAGTGATTCCCTCCCAGCAGGAATTGTGGCAGCAGGTTCTCCCTGAACCTGCCTGGGGCAGAATTGTTCTGCTAAAGAACCTCTGCCTCTTCCTGTTTTGGGATTTTTCCCTCTGTGCCAGGAGCACCAGGATCCCATCTCAAGGCCACACCCACGCCGCTAAATTAGAATCCCAGAATTCCAGGATGGATTGGGTTGGAATGGACCTTAGAGATCATGCAGTTGCAACCAACCCAGGGACACTCACAGGACTAAATTGTAATTAATTATCTGGGGAACTGCAAAGAAATCACCCCAAATTCTGCCCTGGTTTCCTTTATCTGCTCATTCCAGCTGGGAAGCAGCTCCGGACGATGCCTTGTGCAGGCTGACCTGGAACAGACACAGGACAGAGCTAAAGAATAAAGCAGGGATTTAGCAAAAGGATCTCCTCCATGGATCCACCTTGGGCAGCACAAGAGCCCAGCCAGGGCTGCACCCAAGATGAACCAAAATGGCCCCAAAATGCACGAGCGCTCCCGGGGTCTCTCCCTTGGATCAGTTCTGCTCCATTTGCACCTTGCAGTTCATTGTCCCATTCCAGCTTTAGCCCCTGCAGTCCCACCCTGCTTGTTTTTCTCTCTGCAGCCCACGGTGTTTGTGCTCTTGGGCTGAGATTTGGGTCATTTGTCCTTGGTGCCCAGCTGGAGCAGGAATTGTTTTGTCTCCCTGCTCTGTGCACAGAGCTCACCATGCCCTGATGTGAAGCTCAGACCCACACACTAAAGCAGCACAGAATGTGAAAAATATAAAAGCTCAAGCCTGAGGCATCATGGAAGCACCTGGAAGCAGAGGAGTGTGTGGGGTGGCAGCACATGGGGCATGGACAAGGGTGAGGACAGCCAGAGGCCTGGGAGAGGTGATAGAACAAAAGCAGGAGGAGAATGTGCCCTCAGCAGCTTTTCCCCTCCATAAAATTGTCCAGTAAAACATCACACCTGTCTTCAAAACTGCAGACCACTTATTTTTTGTAGGTTTTCTTCTTTTCTTTAGGTTTTTTATTTCTTTTTCTTCCACCCCATGAATTTTGAAGACATGAAATCCTTAACAGACATCCAAGTGCCTGGGGAGCATTAAACCACCCATAATCACTTCTCACAGGGCAGGGGATGTAAATCAGCTGACAATTTTCTCTCCTTCCCCTCGGACATCTTCCCCTGATCCACACTTTTAGCTGCCTTTAACAGGAGTGTTTATGGAGGATAACACCATTCCAAGCACTTCCTGCATCCATGTGTTCCTCATCTGGAGTATCCCATACAAACGTTGCTTCTCGTGGCATTCCCAAATAAAAACCTCATAGGCCTGACTCTGAAATGCTGCACAAAGTTCTGCCCTTGTGGTGTTTCAGGGAAAGAATTGACTTTTTTTCCCCTTTTTTTTTTCTCCCTTTTTTTTTTTTTTTTTTTTGGCATGAGGACAAAATTCTTCTCTGGGTTTTATTATCTGAACCCCTTCAGAAAAACCAGATTTTCCCAGAATTGCCTCTATCTGGTCATGATGTATCAAATCTGGGCTGATTTAGAGTTCAAGTTGGTGCCTGCTCAGTGATTTTCCCTACAGCTTCACTCCACTTCCCACTTTCACTTCCAGATGACACTGGCTGGGTCTTTATCAATAAAATCCAAATAAATGGGGAATCAAACTCATTTTCACCTCCAGAAAATGAGATTAAATTTCACTTCCAGGCCACTTTGTGCCTACAAATCCAACAGGAATAACAGAGCCTCAAAGCAGGGGAAAAGCGAATTTCTTTCCTCTGTGCATCACAATATCCTGGTTATTCTGAGAGAAAATAATTCCAAGCATTTGAAATAAAATATTCTTTTGGAATGTTTAAAAATATTCATATTTTATTAGCTCTAGTTAATAAATACCATGAAATAATTAGTACTGAGGCAAGAAAAGGCTTAATTATATTTTTTTGATTCATCTTGTAGTACTGGTACATTTTCTACTCTTTTACCTAAAAATATTCTCTATTTTCACTGAATTTACTTTAGCTGATTTATAATAAAGGATTGTCTGTGAATTTCGTTCATTTTTCCATCTATTTTTTTCCTTTCTTCCTTTTTTGAGTCTGTTTCTCCCTCTAAACTTTATTTTTCTTCCTCTAAGGTTTGCAGCATTTCTCCATCATTCCAGTATCTAAATGCTATGAAGGTATGAATATCTAAATGTATGAAGATAACTCAAATAGTCAAGATATTTAGTGAAAAATGCAAATAAACCAGCCAGAGAATAAAGATATTTCATTCTTTCATCTTTTTTTGTTCTGTTTTTGTTTTGATTTTTTGTTTGGGTTTTTTGAATTATTTATTCTGAGTTTTCCCTGAAAAAAATGCAAATTTAAAAATCCTTTTTTTTTTAATTTTTTTTTGGTCTGGATGTTCAGCCAAATTGCTTTTGACACACATTAGAAATAAGGTGATTTTCAGAAAATAGATTGAAATCATTACAGTTCCATGCCTCATGAGCACCAAAATGTCACTCATTCAAATGAAAAGTTGAGACAAATTTTGCTTCATTGTCCCAAATTTCTGTGCCACAGGTGAGTGGGAGAAGGAAAGAACCAACATATAAAACAAGATTTTCTTTTTAGAAGCAACAGAAATGAGATTATTTTTGTCTGTTCTCTGCCATGCAACTCGACCTTTTTGTCCATAACCACAAAAAAAAAAAAAAGTAAAATATTTGGTTAAATCATAATCTAAAATTTAGGAACTCATAAGAGTCCAGCAAGTGGAATTTGAAGGAGGAAAAATAATTCCAAACTCATGGCACATTCCCATTTCCTGCAGGCGTCTTCTCTACCAGGAGTGGACTCTTCTTTCCATTGGGTCTCATATTTAATACAGAGAATTTTAATGCATGAAGATCTGAACTCATTTTCAACTATGGAAAATCCATGGAAAAGCTGCTTGGGGTCCCTGACTGCAGAATTCGTGTTTTGGACAAGAGGAGACTGAAGTGGAAGCAAAGTAGAGAAAATAGAAAGGATGTGAAGTTCAGGACTTTGTGATGAACTGACCTTTGGAGATATCACTGCACCACTTCCTCACTGTTTCCCTTGGGATAACCTCACCTCGAGGTTATTTTTGCCAGGGTTGGGATTAAATGTGTGAGATGGAATTTCTTGTTGGGACTCAGCTGTTTATCAGTTCTTATCTCTGTTACAGTCTCACAAACCCTGAGTTCTGCAGCACTTCACTCTCACAAACTAAACATGGAGCCCCATCTCTCTCTCTACAAGGCCTTTGATGGATCCACTGTCCAATTAAGAAATGACACCTCAATTATTTTTACTTTTAACCCAATAACAAACCACCTGTGCCTGCAATGGGGACTTTTTATCCAATTACACAAAACCACCCAAACGCGAGGAGAAGGAGGAGAAGGAGGAGGAGGAGGAGAAGCAGAAGAAGAAGGAGGAGGTGAAGAAGAAGAAGAACAAGAAGAAGAACAACAACAATAAGAAGGCCCAGCCTCTGCCCTAAAATCTCCACTTTGCTTTCTATCTATTCCTGTATTCTAAACCCTTAAACTCTGAGTTTCCCACCCTATGATATCACACACTTCTATTCAAACTCCACACCCACAATCCCAGTTCTATCATTCCATTTTGGAAGCTTCCCCACGGCCTCAGGTCAATGCAGTGTTCTCTTGGGGGTCAGTGCCTGGCAGCACAGAAATCTGAAATTCTCAGCAGCCAGGGTTCCAAGACTCACTCTGCTTTCCTGGAAAGTTTTGAGATTTGGAATATTTCTTATTTAGACTTTTTTTAAACTTACTCTTCCACTGTGTGGACACAAGGGGGGAATAAGAACTCCCCACAACAATTTTTTTGCAGCTGCCGGGACCTCAGCACTTTCTCTTATCTCCCTCTCCTTTCCTCTCAGATTTTAGGAGCCTTTCAGGCTGCAGGGAAGCTTTTTGTGGCTTGTGATAGGTGCAGACCATTCTATGAATTTTCTCCTGGTCTGTCTGGAAGTTTGAGATGGCAGGAGAGGACTCAGAGGACCTCAAGGACTCCTACTTTTCCTATGCTCTCAATTTGATTCCTCTCCAGGACATCCAAAAGGGAGAATCTGCTCATTCTCTATTTTTGGAATTAAGGTCTATTTACAGTTGCTCTGGAGTCTTGAGTCAGTCCAGAGTGTTTTAGCAGATGCTTTCTGAGGTCTTTGAACTCTTGCAAGCCACGAGGGAAGGAAAAAAAGCAGAGGATTTCTGCGTTTTATGGCCAAGGACTTTTTGGATTATTTAAAATCATCTCCAATGTAAACCAGCGGCATGATTTCCATCCAGTTCCTTCTGTCCCGAGCTCAGCTGCTGCTGTCAGAGATGCCAAGCACTTGGAGATGATGACAGGTGAGGGAAAGAGCTGCAGATGGATAAAACATTGCTGGTAGCATCCGGATGCTGCCTATGGAACGGGACAAGCAGTGCTGTAATGGAAGAGTGGCCGCTGTTCCCTGGCTCCAGAGCATTGGTGGTCCTTCCAGCAGCACCCTGGAGGATTTGTCTGGCATTTCCAGCCTCAGGCTTGGTAACGAGAGTCCTTGGTGGCCTTGGAGAAACATGGAAAGGTTTCAGATTGCTGCTGGCCACAGAAGATTGGGAATCACTGAGTTTGCCCAAGAATCAGCTCTGCAGAAACGCCGCGTTCCCCCAGGGACACTGGTGACAGCAGAGCTGAAGTGGAGCTTGGCCTTTCCCAGCTTGCCTGTGGTCAACCACACAATTTGTTTGTTGTGCTGAGCCTGAGGAAGCTCCCAGTCAGAGCCAGCAGCAGCTTTGGCCTGAGGGGTGACATTGGCCAAGGTTTGGGGGGACACCAAGAGAGATGTGACCCTCGTGCTGATGGCAGCACTGGGAGCTGCTCTGGGCTTTGGTGCAAGCTGGGCTGAGGGCTGGCTGCCCTTGGGACATCCCTCCAGCCCCCCTTCCCCTGCACTCTGGCTCCCAGAGGTCCAGAGGAGGAGGAGGAGGAGGAGGAGGAGGAGGAGGAGGAGGAGGAGGAGGAGGAGGAAGAAGAAGGAGAAGAGGAAGAAGAAGAAGAAGAAGGAGAAGAAGAAGAAGAAGAAGGTGAAGAAGAAGAAGAAGAAGAAGAAGGTGAAGAAGAAGGTGAAGAAGAAGAAGAAGGTGAAGGTGAAGGTGAAGAAGAAGAAGAAGGTGAAGGTGAAGAAGAAGGACCAGCCTCCACCCCAAAACCTACATCTTGCTTTATATCTATTACTGTATTCTAGAACCAGTCCAGAGGACTTCCCACAAGATTCCCTTTCCCCTCCCTGAGCAGGAGATCCTGGAAGTGACCACTTATCCTTGTTTTTCCCTGCTGAGACAAGGCTGTGTGCAAACCCCTCCTTTGCTCCTGCCTGCTGAAAAACCTGGAGAGTTTTAAACACCCCCTGGAAATTCACCCAGCACAATTCCTGGTTCAGAGGAACACTTGTTCTTTGGAGACTCAAATTCCCTGGATGGACCAAGGTGGGACACAACAACCTTAGGGAATGCCCAAAGGTCAAAACCCCGTTATCGGTCAAGCTTGAGGGGAATCAAGGAATGGTTCTGGGTAGAAGTGACACACTTGGATCCCCACTTTGTCACTGGAGAGCAATAAACCTCTCAGGCCCAGACTGTCTGACCTATTTCCCCAGGTATTTCAGGAAGAGGTGACGACGTCACCGAGGGGGCTCCACTCTGAAAATGATCCCACAGCCTCTGAAGTGACTTGAAAGAAACTCCCGTGCTGGTGTTCATCTGGAGGACACCCAGCATTGCATGACCCAAGCTTTCCCTCTTTGCATGAGTTCAGTTGCTCCTCTGCTACTGGAGCTTTTTAAACGGGGCTGCTCAACAAAGTGGGAGCTGTTTGATGAATGAAGCTGTGCAGCCACAGCTCCTCTGGTCCATCTTACCAGATTTAAGCCGAGCTGTTGAAAAGTGAGCAAGTCCTTGTGCCGTAAACATGGGAACAGAGCAGTAAATGACACGGCCACCCACTTCTTGGTCTCTTTTCACTGCCAAAGCAGTAAAAAGGGACCTTAGAGCGAGTGTGAATCCAGCCCTTGGAATATTTTTCCATTTGCTCGTATTTATGTTAATGAGCGCTGACACTCCAGACTCACATTCCCAGCTCAGTACTTCACCAGACTGACCAGCAACAAAACCAAGGAGATGAGACTAAACAGATGATTTGATGAGGCTTTTATTATGATGGTGATGATTATTATTATTATTTTATTCCTCTAGTCTGTGGAAGGAAAAGACAGTGGGCACACGTCTGGTTTCACAAAGATAACAGCTCAGTTTAGAGACAGGTTTAAGGGCAGGAAAATGAAGAAATTCAAGGAAAATTGTTGCCTGCACACTCATTTAATAGGATTAGTTGGCGATGTTTTCCAGCGGGTAAAATGTTCCTCTGAGAAAGGTCAGCCTGCCTGGATGAAGCTGACAGCAGATTGCTTTACCTTCCGCTCAACCAGGAATAAAAAGATGCTGGAAAAGCCTCTTTGCTTATTGAGGCAGCTTTTTATGAGTCCTTTGCAGCAATGCAGATGTACACAAAGTAGACAAGAAATGAAAAGCACCTTCTTTGGTCCATGTGTGGGTCCATTTCATCCCCTGTTTCCCCCACTGCATCCCAAAACCACGGCACCAGTGAGGGGAAGGGTTGTGGATTGCATTTCCATACATTTATACATAAATAGGGATGTATCCATGGGCTGAATGACCTGGGAATGTCCACTTCCAGCCCAGAAAGCCATCTGCATCCAAGGATGCATCAAAAGAAATGTGAGTGAAGCGATTCCCACACTCCACTCCATTCTTGTGTTGCATGCAGCTCCGGATTCCCCAGAACAAGGATGTGGAGCGGCTGGAGCAAGTCCAGAGGAGGCCATGGAGATGTTCCAAGGGCTGGAGCCCCTCTGCTCTGGAGCTGGGAGAGCTGGGAATGTTCCCCTGGAGAGGAGAAGCTCCAGGGAGAGCTCAGAGCCCCTGGCAGGGCCTGAAGGGGCTCCAGGAGAGCTGGAGAGGGACTGGGGACAAGGCATGGAGGGACAGGAGCCAGGGAATGGCTTTAAAGTAACAAGGTCAGGTTGGATATTGGGAAGGAATTGTTCCCTGTGAGGGTGGGCAGGCCCTGGCACGGGGTGCCCAGAGCAGCTGTGGCTGCCCCTGGATCCCTGGAAATATCCAAGGCCAGGCTGGACACTGGGGCTTGGAGGACCCTGGGACAGTGGGAGGTGTCCCTGCTCCTGGCAGGGGTGGAACTGGATGTGCTTTAAAGTTCCTTTCCAACCCAAACCTTCCTAAGCTCCTCTGATGACCAGGCTGACTCCACATGTCCAACGTATGGGATGTCCCATGTGTGCTCTGAGACACCAGAAGCTCTTCCTCCTCAGCCTGGATAAATACAAGCTTCATCTGCCAAATTAGCTTAGACTGGCTTCTTTAAATCAGAACTAATTCCTTTACATTCAACACAGAGGACCTTGCTCTGATGAAGCGTGAAGACAATGACCACATCCTAAAACCTCTGATCTCCAGGGCTTCTCATGCCCCCCCTTAAGGAATGCAGTCATAGAATCAATCCAGTTCATTCCTGGTGTTTAGAGATTGGATGTGGAAGCCTTTTGCCACCTTAGGAGATCAAAGTGTTCCCTAAAGCAGCCCAGGATTGTTTTGCTGCTTGGCTGACTCCCCAGCTGCCAGGGTTTCCAGTGCAGATGTCACCACCAGAGGTGACCCTCACAAAGTGGCAGCAGAATCCTGACATCCCTCAGGCCACGCTCCCACCTCCACCACCCAGGCTCTTCCCTTTCCATCCATCATCCTGGTGCTCCTAGGAAGGGGATTCATCATTTGGTGCCTCGTTTTTCCACTGGGGGTGAGTCAAGCAGAGGTGGCTGAAGGGACTTGGACAGGTCCTCAGGACAGTGCCAGGAGGAGCAGGCAGGGAAGAGGCAGCAGTGAGACACCAGCTCGTGCAAAGCAGAGATTCACTCAGGCCAGCGAGGCAATGGAAGATTTCCTGCCCTTGCAGAAAGTGGAGAAGGTCAGAAACATTTCATTTATTGGGGGAAAAAATTCCATCAGACATTCCCTCAAGCTCCATCCTGGTCCTTAAAAAATATCAACCAGGATATTCAGTGATTAACTTGATAAGATTACTGATCCACTGCCTGCTAAAAATAATAAATACTGGTTTTACAGCACAATTATCCTGACCCTTGACCCTGCAGTAACCTTTCCCTGTTCCACAAGGGATAATTATCCCTTTCCCTCTCCCTAAGGAGCTGCTGATCTTATCCCCTCTCCCCTGCTAACACATCCTCCCTAACACACCTTCCTGCTCCTCAAATATCTCCTCTGCAGGCAATTAACATCACTAAGTTACACTCAGAACAATTTTTCCCCCACAAGTTCTTAGTTTGTTATTGTCCCAGACCTGCAGAAGGGTTTCCCTGTCTCCAAACTTTCCCGTTCTCCTACTCTGACACCAAATTAATAGAAAATCATTAAAAGTCTTTATCCATACAGATATTTCCTTGCTAAATCAGGGAATTTCCATCTGAAATGAGATGGATTTGAAGCCCTGTACCTGTATTTTAAACCTGTACCCACTGTCTGATGAGGGAAATAAATTACGGTGGTCTTGTTTCACTGGATGCTCTGTGGTAAAGACAAGAAATCATTTTCTCTCTCAGTTTCATGGTGAGGTACAAAGAATCTCTGACTTTTTTTTTGGCTGTTAATTGTTTCCAGAGCAAGACATGTCTCTGGAACAGGCAGTGGAATTATCCAGCAAGGTACAGCAGTGTGTGCAGAGGACATTCCCAAATGTTTCCTGAGGACACCAGTTCTTGGCGTGGCTTCTCCAAGTCATGATCCTGCATTCAACAGAGCAACTTCAACCAGCTGGGTAAGACAGGCAATGGCTTTGAAAGACAGGGAAAGGCTTCCCTCTAGGAAACAGGGAAGGTCCTGTTGATTGAGAGCTGATAATTGGGTTTTAAATGATCAAATTTCACATTCTAGCTGTGTCAGAGATGGTGCAGAGCAGCTTCTCTCCTGCTGGGTGCAGTGAGAGAGAAACTCTGCTGTTTTCCTGATGCCTTGTGCAGGCTGCCCTAGAGCAGAGGCTGGACAGAGCTAAAGAATAAAGCAGGGATTTATTCAAAGGATCTCCTCCATGGATGCACCTTGGGCAGCACAAGAGCCCAGCCAGGGCTGCACCCAAGATGAACCAAAATGGCCCCAAAATGCACGAGCGCTCCCGGGGTCTCTCCCTGGGATCAGTTCTGCTCCATTTGCATCTTGCAGTTCATTGTCCCATTCCAGCTTTAGCCCCTGCAGTCCCACCCTGCTTGTTTTTCTCTCTGCAGCCCACGGGGTTTGTGCTCTTGGGCTGAGATTTGGATCATTTGTCCTTGGTGCCCAGCTGGAGCAGGAATTGTTTTGTCTCCCTGCTCTGTGCACAGAGCTCACCATGCCCTGATATGAAGCTCAGACCCCCCCACTAAAGCAGCTCAGAATCTGAAAATAGAAAAGCTCAAACCTGAGGTGTCCATCCCCCGCCAGCATGTGCAGCTGGCAGCTCCCCTGGAATGTGTCCAAGGATGGCATTTCAAGATTTCTCTGCCCAAAATGAGGCGTCCAGCACCTCTGTGCCTGCCTTCCTTAAGCCAGGAGTGCTGATTTCTGACATTGCCCCACAGAAATGATGCAGGCAGGTTGGCCTGGCCCATACAATCCTGTATGGGATTGGTAATTCCAGCTTCCATTGCATTCGGTGCAGAAAATCCTGACCTTCACTGTTAGGGTGATAAAATTCCTTTGTGACTTCCAGTGGTGGCACAGCAGGTCAGGACACGAGATAGGACAAGGAGAAATGGCTTCAAAATGTGCCAGATGAGGAAATTGGTCACTGGAAGTGTGGCCAAGCTTTGGAAGAGGCTCTGCAGGGAAGTGATGGAGGAATTTCCCTAGAAGGTTAAAAAAATGAGTGGATGTGGCATTTCATGATAAGGTTTGGTGGCATTGGCTTGAAGGTTGGATTTGATGATCTTGGAGGTCTTTTCCAACCTGAATTATTTCATGACTCCATGACTTTTGGACCGTGAAGTGTTTGCAGGCCTGCAGGAAAACAGAGAGGTGTTTGTTAGGCTGGGTGTCCCCTCTGGAGCTGGAATTGGAAGGATTTTAGGACTTCTATTCCCACCTGACTTTCACACAGTGGACCAAAGCAGTCCTGCAGGATCACCCAGTTCTGCCCATTTCAATCAGTTTTTAAACGATTTAATTGATCCTTTAATCAGTTTGGATTAAATCCAAATTTACCCCTTTGCCTTCTCCTCTCCACAGTTACCTCCCGGGGAAAAATGTGGTATTTAATGGCATGGAAAAATAAATTTATCTCTGTGAGATACAAAATTCCCCGGCCTGCTTTAAGCAATAAATTCAGCTCTAATCTCTGAATTTTAAACATTGACAAAAAGACAAAACTGCCACTCTGCCTTTTCTCCAAAATAAAACCAACTCAGCCTCACAATTTCTGAAGAATGTTTGTACTATCTGGTCTTAAGAAATTTGGTGAAGGAGACTTCAACCTTGTTCTCATAAATCAGCTGCAAAACATAAAAAATATTTTAAAAGTAAAAAAAAAATAAGTCTCTTCTTGGAGATGTTTTTGTTTGAGGGTTTGGTTATTTATTTTTTGCTTGTTTGTTGTTTTAGTCCTTTGTGTTGAAATGTTTGCCTCAAATCTCCTGTGTCTTCCTTATTTTAATTCAATGTCATCACTTTTTACCCTCACTGTGCTAAAAACAAAGGGATATTCCCTTTCTTTCTGGGGGGATACTTCCAGTCTCATTTTAATACACTGGGTTCAGGAAATGCAAAAAATAAAAATGAAGGAAAATTATAGGAGAAGCAATTCTGCAGGATTTGTAAAGATTTCCCAACTGGCAAAATTTTCTCTACAGGTGTTTCACCCCCATTTTTATCTAATAAAATCAGAGGAATGAGCACCCTTTGCTTTTTGTCACATCAGCATCACAGGGTGACACTTTGGCAAAAAAAAATTCCTCTTGGAGAAAAAAAAGTCAGATTCAGCAACACTGAAGCAAATTATGAGTTTCTTGTTTGCAGCAAAAAACTCATTAAAGTCTATGAGTGGTTGAAAAGGAACCTCAAAAGGTTGAAAGGTTAAACTCAGGGTTAACCTGACCCTGATAGTTTTAACCTAAACTCCTGAGAAATTGGGGGTTATTTTCAAAATCAGTTTTTAATTTTGGGTTTGGACTTGAAGAAGGATTAGTTTAAAAATATTGAAATCCAAACGCTGAAGCAAAATTCATCATTTCTCTGCAAGAGAAGAGACTCAGAACTCGCTTTCATCTCTCTTTTTCCAGATTATCAATAAATTAAAGAGGAGAAACTTGAGACTCTAAAACTCCTGGCCCTTTTAAAATTTTTATTTTTATATAATTCACAAAGCTGTGGGCTGCTCTGTTTCAAGGAAGACAAGTCTGGATGAGAGAAGAAATGCGATGGTCCCAGTGCTAACCATGGTTGGCACCTTCTCCCTGATGGCAGAGGAAAGTCTTGTGTGCTGTGAGGAATTCCAGGAGGAAATTAAAAGGGAAAAAAAAAAAGGAAGGAGATCTGGGAAAGCCCCGTGCTCTGTATCAAAAGCAACACTCGTGTTTAATGTCTAAGGACATAAATTCTTTGTTATTATAACCAGTCCTCGTTAAATCAGTCAACAAGCTTAGAGAACAAGGAAATTAATTACAGCCTCTGCCAAGGTTTAAAGCAAAAGTCTGGAAAATTCATGGAGTGGTTTGGGACTCCTTTCTTCCTTCTGCTCCACTGCTGAACCCAGAGGGGATTCCCAAGACCTGCTCTGGGCTGAGAGAAGCAAAATGCTTCCTAGGGGAAAGCAGGAGTTCCACAGGGAGAGGAGGAGCTGCTCAGAAAGGTGTGATTCAGCAGGGTGCAGTCTTTCCATATCCCTGGGATTTAGGATTTCCCAGATTTTCAGCACTGACCCACTAGATCAGCCCTAAACCTGGACTGCCTGGCTGTGGAACTGAAAAAATTTGGAAATGGACACAGCCAATGTCTTGTTCAGCCGTGGCTCTTTTCCCCACGTTGTTCCTGTGTGCCCTCAATCCCATCTTTTTCCTGCTGCCATGAAAACTGACATGAAAACTGACAAGGCCTGACATATTTGGTTTATTGAGTCACTTTGGCCAAGAATTTTGGTTCCATCTACAAGGAAGGTGCTGTTGGCACAGCTCAAAAGTGACATCTCCCACATGCTCATTCCCTCCTAAGCACAAACCCACAGACCTCTGCTGCTTCACAGCTCCAGATCCCAAAGGATCCACAGAATCCTGGAATGGTTTGGTCTGGAAGGGACTTTAACATCATCCAGTTCCATAGGAAGGGAACCTTCTTCTGTCCCAGGTTTCACCTTTTCTCCATTGAATCCTAGGGATTTATTATCTCATGGTCACTGGTTTGCTTTTCCTCTTCTTATTCCACACATTCCCAGATATCCTCATCTTTTATACTTCAGGGTCCATGTTGTTTACATTATCTTTTCTCCAGTTTTCTCCTATTTTTACCCAGTTTTTACCAAAGCACAGTCCCAATAAGGGAAAGAACTATCAGAGGGGAGTATTTCCTTTAGGAGGAATCACTCCTGCAAAATCTGCAGGGCTGGGAGACACGGGGGAGTTATAGCTCCTCATTTGGGATTTGGACAAAAACTGTGCACAGTTTGGATGTCCTGAATCCCTCTCAGCTCAGGGCTGGTGTTCTCCTGTTCCAAAGGTGCTGAGGAACCAAATTAGACCTAAAAAGTAAAGGAAGTAAGAATAAACCCTGTGAAATACAAACCCTACAAAGCAGGGAGAAAACCCTGTTTGGCAGGTGGGAAAGGAGAAACGGAGCAGGGAAGGCAAGGAGGGAAGCGTCTCCTTTCTATCCATCTGCTCTGTCTTTTATTGCACAACTCGATTTGATTTATGGCTCTGTGAGGCACTAATTCTGCAGTGTTGACACCTGAGAAACTCTGGGAAGAACCACTTCCACCAGAGACAAATGGATTCAGTTTTCTCTGGCACAGCTGAGGAACATTCCCAGGGCAGAGGAGCTGCTTGGGAGCTGCAGCTTTTCTTTGGGGCTCAAATCCCAGCTGTGGGCCTGGATCCACATTTTATTCTCCTGTACTCTGGTGGGTTAGACTTTCAGATGAAGACATCTGGATTTAGGTTGTGCAGGTGAGCAGCAGCCTCTCAGCTCTCTGCAGACACCATGGGGATCCAAAGCTTGATTCCACTGCCACACAAAATCATTCAGGGCTCTTTGAGAGACCTTGGGATATTGAGAACATCTGCACAGGCTGGGAGATGTGACCAAGGACCTACAGAACACTCATGTCCTTCTGCAGCACCAGTTGGGGGCAAGTTACTCCAGGCCATCTCAGATGGTTCTCAGTGTCTGTATTTCACGGAATTATGGAATACTCTCATTTGGAAGGGGCCTAAAATGATGATGGGGTCCAACTCCTCACCCTGTACAACCCCAATGATCTCACCCTATGCCTGGGAATGTTGTCCAAATGCTCCTGGAACTCTGGCAGAAAATAAAATAAAAATCATTGCCAGAAGCACAAATTTCTAAAAAATAATCTCAAATTTCTAAAAGGTTTATCTGTGAGTGTCTCAAACCAATTTTCTAAGTGCAAGTGTAATAATGGTTCGCTGAATGCAGCGACCTGGATGTTAGACTATCACAAAACCTCTTCTGTGTTTCAGACCACACCACACAGTCCCAAACACTTCACCTAAACCCGAAATTAATCATTATATCAGTGCTTGTACTCCACGTTGTACTGTCTTCTTTGGTCTCTTGTTTTACGTAGATCAAACTCCTTTAACTGGTTTAGGGGACAGAGGTCTTGGTGACATCAGAGGCAAAAATAACTTTGTCCCATCACCACGTGGAGTTTGCCACTCCCATGGGATGCTGTGAATCCTTTGAATTGCCACAGAGGGGTGATGAACTGGCAGGAAAATGTGGATGTGAGCTCAGGAGCTGATGCTAGGGAAAGCTGACGCTAAAGACTCCAGTGGTATCGGGTTACAGCAGCAGCGACAGCCACAGGCACTCCTGGAGACTCAAAGCAGGGATTTGGGAGAATTTTGTCCTTTGGAGGGACACTGGGGTGACCTGAGCTGCTGGAAGTGGCAGCATTTTTATTTCAGGAACAGAACTTGTTCATTTGAGAGGAATGTCCAAGGCTTGAGGATACCCTGCTCTCCTCGAGCTGCTCCCATTGTCCTGTGTCACATCTGCCAGCCTGTGCAGATGTTCCAGGCACCCAGAGGGATCTCAAGCAGCTCTGGAGACCTGAGATTCAGCAATACATCCAACCTTAAGTTTCTAATTAAAGTGTGTGGGTTTGCTTTTTGCACAGCAGAGAGAAGCCATCCATCACTGCTGTCTGAAGCACTCTGAGTGGCTCAGCCCCTGGAGGTCCCAGTTTCTCTCCCAGTCTGTGAGCAGGTGATGAGGACACGATCCAATTCCCTAAACACAGACATCCTGTGCCATGGAGGATGTCTGGGAATTCACAAATTACTGGCAGGTCCAACTCAGGCCCCTTGGGAAGTCAAAATCCTTCCCCAATGGCAGGTGGAGACCAGATGAGTTTGGAAAGACTGAAACACTGAAAGCTGAGACACTGATTTAGGGAGATGCAGGATTTTTATGCCCATCCTGGTGAGGCTGAGCAGTTTTCCTGATCCTGATCCCCTTTCTTGGGTGGATAAATGTCTCTACCTTCCCTGAAAGTGTCTCTGGGTGAAGAAGATTGGGCAGGCACACGACACACACACAGACAAACACTAAAGTACACCACAGAGATAAGACACAGGAGGGTCTTCTGTGTGGGGTTCCAACGAGGGTTTATTGGGGTCCAGTGTCGCCCTGTTTTTTTAAGTTTTTCTAAGCCTTCTGATTTTTACATTCAACTTTCTCATGCACTTTATGTAAATAACTTACTGTTTTGCATTCTCTTATGGAGGAGGAGAAATTTGATGGACTGTTGGTTTGTCCAGTGTCATTGGTGAGGTGGCACTGTCACCCTCCAATCCAGCGTCACTTTGGAAATCTATAAATGCTAGCGTCAAAAATTAAACACCCTCTTTTTGCCTTGGAAAATCAATGTCCGTGTAGTTTTATTTTGTGTCCTAGAGCAACAGTCCAGGGACAGAAGACGGGATACAACGGAGGGTGCAGGGTATAAATATGGGAAAGAATTCCCAGAATGACCAGATTGGAAGAGACCTTCAAGACCATCGAGTTCAACCCAGCCCCAACAGCTCAACTAAACCCTGGCACCCAGTGCCACATCCAGGCTTTGTTAAACACACCCAGGGATGGGGACTCCACCACCTCCCCGGGCAGCCATTCCAGAACTTTATCACTCTTTCTGTGAAAAACTTTTCCCTTATATCCACCCTAAACTTCCCTTGGCGCAGAGGGGCTGGAGCAGAGCATCAGGGCCAATGGTTTGAGGGCACAGGAGGGGGTACAAAGGGCAGGAGCCAATAGGAAATGCCAGGGTGGATGGGTGGGGCTACACAAACCAATGGGGTAATGGGGGAGAGAGAACTTTCTAGATCATGAACATATAAGGGTGAAAGGGGTAGGGAAGGCCGACAGGCCAATAAGGAAGACTGAACTGGGGTAAATTAACATAAAATGCACCTAAAATGAAAATACGGCACGGGGAGAGGCACTGAAATTAAAAGCCTTCTGATAGCAGTTTCATTTTTCAATTTTTTTTCTCCGTTGCAAAGCTAAAATTGAGCCCTGTTTTTCATATCAAGCCTGTGTGAGGGGTTTTGTTTTTCTGTGTATTCCATCATGCAGCAGGTTATGTGCTTACAAGAAGTTCATGTTAAAAGGCCATAAAAATGAAAAATTAGAGTTGTCTTCACAAAAAAAAAAAAAAAGAAAAGAAAAAAAGAGAAAGAATGATTTAGCAGAGGATAATTTGGCTTCTCCTTAAGGCCTGACTTCTGCATTGATTTGTATTTGAATTTTGCACAGGAGTTATGCAACTCCCTGGACGGTGCTTAGAGCTTAAAGGATGAGGTGGTGACAAATGCTGGGAATGACATGGGAGGAAAAAATGGATTTTGCTACGTGAGCCATCAGGTTTGAGAGCAATCCGTTTTGGGAAGGACTGACGCAGACAGGAATGACCATCTCACATTCTGCTTTACGTCCCCATGGAAGTGTGGCCCACAGATTGCCCAGGAAAAGGAGGAGAAGGGAGAAATCCAAATTATTGCTGACATCTCCTCCAAAAAAGTGAGATCCCAGACTAATTGTGGCCAGATGTTGTAGTAGGGAATAAGAAGGAAAATCTGGTTTAGTCTCACTGAAGGTAGCAAAATGTGGAAGAGTTTCACATCAGCTGCAGCTGAGTGGGAAAACCAAGTTTTTTCCAGAAACTGTGGAATAATGAGAATGAATGCAAGGATTTTGGAAGTCCAGTCCTGCTAAAGAACTCAAGGCTCTTGACCTGAGTAAATGAAATAAATATTAACTGAACTTTCCAGGAATCCTGAGATGAAAATTGACTCTTTAAGGCTGGAGGGTTAAGTTTTTGTTCTTTTTTCCTTTCTGCTGAAGTTGGTAACACTTTTTCGTGGAAATGAAACTTGATTTGTTTGTTTATTGAAGAAAAAAATCATAATTTAATTGTCCTTAGGTAAGAGAAGGGTAATCATTGGCCAACACTAGGCAATTTAGGATATCTGTGAATGATCTGGCTTTCAAATGGCTTGTCCCAGCATAATTCAGGTTTGATCCCATTATTTTTCCCTCAGACCCAATTTTTAAGCTCCTGTGACACAAATATTGTTGTTTGAACCGTGTGTCTAAGCAGCTCAGAGAGAAATTGTCTGTATTTCTGTCCCAATATAGAAAACCATCACCCCTCTGAGACAGACTCATCCAAATCCAAGGTATTTCCATGACTATTGACCAATATCAGCCATTTAGGCTCCCAAATCCCTTACACCCCATCCAAATAATATCACCCTGATGGTGTTGTTATGGCACATTCCTAATCTCCCGTGTAGAATTCCCACTTGAGATGGTCCAACATTCACTCTCCCAGGTTTCAGCCACCAGGTCATTTTATTCCTCCAAAACCACCATCAGAAGAGTCTCATTCCTTAAATCCAGGCTTAATCTGGATTTAACTCTCAGCACGTCCAAAATCCATGCCTGGCTGATGTCCCAGCAGATGTTGGCAGCTGTATTTTAGTCCTGACTCTGTACAGGTCTTGTGTTAGTGGAGAAAGACACCTCAATGTAATCCCAGGATTATCTATTTCTGTCTGGACATCCACAGGAAGTTTTTCCACCAGTGGATCCATTCCCCATCCAGCTGTGCCCCAAAGACTCCAGCTGGATTTATATCCCAGTTTTTAGAGCTTGGATGGTTCTCCAGAGTTAACAACACCGGTCAAAGTGTAGGAACAAAGCCTACCAAGGCTCAGGACCAAGGTTTGCACAGACTAAGCCTAATCTGAGCTCCTGTCTGGGTGAAAGCAAAGTTTCACTTTAAACCAGCTTCATTCCAGCGCCCTTTCTGCTCCTGCTGTGTTTTGATTATTGAGGGGAGGTTAATGAGGGTGAGAGAGATAAGAGTGACTCAAGAGACGTTTAAGATAAGAAAGTTCAGAAGACCACAAACATCAAACTGATTTAGCACTCGGTTCCAGCTTTACCTCACCCAGCTTTTGCAGTGCAATTCCCTTTCAACAAAGTGCCATAAAGCAATTGGGATTTATGATCCTGTGGCAAAGTCAAGCGATCGTTTCCACAAAGTGCTGCAGACGGCCTGACCAAAGAAACTTCTGGAGCCAATGTCCAGTGGCTTCCACGTTCCAGGGATGCTTTAAAGCCCAGCGGTGTTTGTGATTCTCCACAAGCCTCAAGACTAAGCTGTGGTCGTGGCAAAACCATCCCAGACACTTCAGATGTCGCTCAGGAGTCACAGGATGAATCCAAACCAGCGCGACTGGCTGAGGGATGGAATTCTCAGCTCTGCATCCAGGCATTCCAAAATCAGAAGGTTGCGGAGTTGCTGGAGCAAGTCCAGAGGAGGCCATGAAGATGTTCCAAGGGCTGGAGCCCCTCAGATATGGAGCCAGGCTGGGAGAGCTGGGAATGTTCCCCTGGAGAGGAGAAGCTCCAGGGAGAGCTCAGAGCCCCTGCCAGGGCCTGAAGGGGCTCCAGGAGAGCTGGAGAGGGACTGGGGACAAGGGATGGAGGGACAGGACACTGAGAATAGCTCCCACTGCCAGAGGGCAGGGATGGATGGGAGATTGGGAATTAATTGGTCCCTCTGAAGATGTTGAGGCCTTGGAATGGCTTTCCAGATAAGCTCATCTTGGAGTGCTTGGGCTCAGGGCCCAGGCAGAGCTTCCCAGAGAAGCTGTGGCTGCCTCTGGATCCCTGGAAGTGTCCAAGGCCAGGTTGGATGGAGCTTGGAGCAGTCTGGGACAGTGGAAGGTGTTCCTGGCATAGCAGGGAGTGGAATGAGATGATCTTTAATCTCAGAACCCAGAATTCCCTGTGTTGAGCAGAAGGGATTGATGCTCTGTTCATCCTGATGGTCCAGGGTGGGGAATAGTTCTCCATTCTGTTCTCAGAGATCTCCCCAAATCCCCATAGAAGACTTGGAATTTTCCTTTTTTCTTTCTGGATTTTACCTCTGTGATTGTAGAGTCAGGCCAGTAAGAGAGCAGACGTTGGGAAGGGAAAACTTAGTGAGGGCTGGTGGTGCTGGGACAGTCATGGAAAAGTGTTTGTGATGGATAAATTGGAGAAATTTTCATTCATGTCCCGAGACCTGTGACAAAGATCATGAAAGGAGGAAAAAAGTCCTTTAAATGTGATGTTGGCAACTTGTGTGGGACAATTGATACTGCAGGAAATATTTGCTTGGGTCTCTTCTTGGAATTATAGAATCATGGAATGGTTTGGATTGGAAGGGACCTTCAAGGTCATCTCATCCCACCCTCTGCCATGGACAGGACACTTTCCACTATCCCAAATTTCTCCAAGCCCCAATGTCCAACCTGACCTTGGACACTTCCTGGGATCCAGGGACAGCCACAGTTGCTCTGGGCACCCTGTGCCAGGGCTTCCCCACCCTCACAGAGAAAAATTCCTTCCATTTATCTAATATAAACCTAATCTCTTTAAATTTGTAGCAAATAATTTACATTTATGAGATTATATCCACTTCCCAAATCTCCAGCCCTCAAGAGTGAGAAAAAGGAACTCTAAATTACTTTGTTGGAACCTCAGTCTCCAAGCCGAAATCTGCCTAAATCTGTAGAAATCCTGAGGAAACCTTTTCATGAGTTATCCAGAACATTCTTCACTTCAACAACTCATCCCGGTCCTGAAAATCTCCTCCAGAGGTGGAAAGAAAAAGCAAAAATCACATCTTGCTCTCTGAATTTATTATCAGAGTGGAGTTTGTGGGGTGCTTTGAGCATTTCAAAGCCTTTTCCCTTTCCAGAGCTTTTGTAAATGACAGGAAAAAATATCAAAGCCCTTTTCAGCACGAAATTTGCAGCCAGGTAAAAGTTCCTTCTTCTTGCTTATCAGGAAATGGATTAATTGTGATAAAAGGTGCAGTATAAATGATAAGCAGAACAAAGCTCACTCAGCAGTTTTGCTGGTTTGGGTCTTTCACCCTTGGGAAGAGAATCCCAACGTTGAAACAGCTGAGGGAGAACCACGTTGTGGGGCTTTTCCAGGGAACACTTTTCCTCCTGGATTCCATGGAAAAGAAGGATGAAAAGCAAACTCCAAGAGCTGTGAAGCCGCTTGCAAAGGCTGTAAAATGTGTAACATTTTACAACAAGTCATAATTCTTCTTCTTTTTTTTTTTTTTTTTTCCAGGCATTATCTCCACTCCAGGTTATTTTATGGCTTTCTTTGTGCTTCTTGTAAGGAAAGTTGAGCACTTGGATCAGCCAAGTCAGGACGTGTTAAAAGGCACCGTGGTACTTTGCCCACTTCTTTTAAAGCCAGTGAATCACCTGGCTGGTGACATTCCCACTTTTCCCTTAGAAAATAGGGAGGAATCCTTCTGCACATGGTCCTCCTATCATGGAAATTCTAATTTTAAGATGCTGTCCCTCAGTTTTTTATTCCCTTTAGGAAGATTTTTTTTAAAATTATTTAAATGTATTTTAATCTGCTTTTCCTCATTAATTTTAAGGAGTGGCTGGGTTGGCTAACTCAGAATTTAGGCCGCTCCACCTGGATTTGTAAAAGCTGATTCCTACTTAACCACTCAAAATTCCTGTGTTGAACATAGGAAATTAGGAAATACATTGAAAATAGGAGCAATCAGGGTGTGCAGCTTTCAGTTCCTGGATGTTGTCCCAAATTTAGAAGCTGCAGAGGGCACTGGGTCCAACCAGGCACATGAAAATCTAAAATCTTAAATCTGTGTGAGCATAAACCAGCCTTGGGTCCCTTGTTCCCACTGAAAGCCAGGAAAACTTGGAAATAGAGAGTGGCAATTTCATTATTTGCTTCAAGGAAGAGACTCTCAAGAGCATTTTTATTCCATGGTCCCCATTATATAAATTTATAATTAACGATGAGAAAATGCGTTTGAAAGAAATTAAAAAAAAAATAGAACATTTAAAAAAAAATCCCCCAAACCCAAGCTAATAAAAACTCTAAATCTCACTGATGACTTTCATTTGGGAAATTCTTAAGCAGTGTGGTTCATATTTTCTTTTTGTGAGTCAATTTTCTTCCTCCCTACCCCTTGTTCACCTCTTGGCTTTGCGAGGCCGAAGAATTTGATGACAAAGTTACGGAGAAAACCATAAATGGAAGAAATTGGGAATTGCAGCAAAATGATCCCATCCCACTGAAATTTCCAGTTCTGTCCAAAGTGACTGGTAAGTGGATAAAGTCTTGTCCTTTAGGAAAAAAGAAGTCACGGGATAAATGTTCCAAGATACTTGAACACCTCTTGAATTGTCATTCAGGCGCTGGATAGCACTGAGGATTTTGGTGGAGAAAAAAGTCAAATAAGCAGCTGAAAATCAAAATGAATAAAATATAAATTGGCCACTTTAATTCTGCCAAAATATAGAAAATGTAACTCCATTTATGAGTGATTTGACATCTCCATTGTGCATTAATGTTCTTTAAAAGAGCAGCTCAGTGGTTTTATTTAAAATTAAATATTTAATTTTAATATAACTGAGAACAGAATCCAATTTTTAGATGATGATGATGCCTGGGATCAATGAAAGCAATCACAAAAATTGTTGATAAGGATAAAAACTCCAGGGACTTTGCTTTCCAAGCCCATTAATGTGCCCAGGGAGCATCAGATTGAGGTTCAGCTTCCACTCCTTTCCACAGGTTTCCAAAATAACTGCAGATTGAGACTTTCCTTAATCCCTATGGATGTGCAAAAGATCCTTCACTAACAAAACAGATGCTGGGCTAATTAATTCTCATTAGACCCCACTTTTGTCTCCCTATTTACTCACCAGTAATTTCAAGATTCAAGTGAAAAAGTTTCTGTTGTTACCCCCCAAAAATGCACTTTTAAATTAATTGTAATTTTTTTTTTCTCTTTAGATGTTTTTGCAATGTTTTCTTGAAAATTCTGGAGGTTTTAACTTAAATCTGACCCTTCTTCAGGTCACAACTAAATTTAGAAGTAATTTTAAGCATCTCCACTTTGGATTTTTTCTGCCATAGTGCCTCAGTGCAGTACTTAAATTGTAAATTCCCTCAAAATCCCAGCAAAACCAGACAACAGCTCATTTTTCCTTTGGAATATGAAGGCAATCCATCTTTTGTAAACCCTTAAATGCTGAATTTCAGCTGTTCCTCTGCTACTTTTAGATTTTGCTGTGTGTGGCCGCTTCCATATTTACAACCAGATTTACAAGGTGAAATGGAGGCTGTGGAATAAATGGTCTAAATCACTGCAAAGCTCTGTAAAAAAAGGTCCCCCACAAAGCCATAAAAATGATGCATCTGCCAGGGATATTCCAGGGCCTTTTCCATGCAGGCAAATGGAGCTTTTGTCCTGCAATAATTCCTGCAAACCTCACTCATAAATATGCACTAATCAGTGCTGAGAGTTGCTCAAGTGGATCATAATTTTCCAGCTGAACTTGCCTTTGTTGACACTGCTTTAGTTTGGGTGAATTGACACTGAATTATTTCTAGGGATGCAAAGGAATTGGCTCCCAGGGAAAGATAATTCCTGGGATTAAAGCACTTTGGAGAGGACACACTGCAGGTGAGCTGGCATCTGAATTCCTCCTGCTGCAGACTCAGCAGATTTGGGTAAAATTCCCGGGAAGTGATAAGATAAATCAGATTAAAAAAAAAATAAAAAGAATTTGCCTCGTACCAAACCCATCTGGTGGATGCAGAGGAGATGAAAAAGAATTGAGTAAGAATAATTCCCAGATGAAAGGAGGATACAGATAATTAATAACAGAGATACTGCCTCGATTAGTAATTCTGTTTATCATGTTCACAATGCAAAAAGCCAACCACAATCATCCTTCCAGTCTGGCATTCAGGCTGAAAGTTCAGACGTGGAGGTCTAAAGACACGAAGAGGGAAATCTATCTTGCCAGACTTTATCAAAATTTTATTATGTTCCTTAGCATATTGGCCTATAATTCACCTGTAATCACTAGGGAGAGATAGGCTCCTGGAAGGCTTGGAAAATGGGGAAGGAAGCATTGGAAAAGAATTCAGCAGAAGAAAAGGCAGGGGTTGTAAAAAATATTTAAATAACTTTCTTTTCCTACATCAGTGATCCGTTTTTTAGTGACAGGCAGAACAGGAATCTGTTGTGCTTACAGAGACTGGAAGCTGTCTGGACATGGAAAGATGTCTGGGAATATTAAAACTCCATTTTGGGATTTATTTAATCCATTTAAAATAGAAAGCTAAGAGAAAAAAAAAAAAAGGGGGGGTGGGAGGAGGGCAGAGGGCAGGAAAGAAATTTCTAAAATTGATTAAAAGACAATGATTTTCTCTTGAAAATTGGTGTTTGGGTCCAGAATTTTTGTTTCAATGGAATACACTGGATTTACAGTACAGAAAAGGACAGAACAGAATGGATTCCACCTTGCTGAGGAGCTCTCACAATTATAAATACAGACGTAGATTGGTTTATTCAAAAGAAAATCATATTTTAGAAGGTACCACAGGGTAAAAAATCACCTAATCCCATGGGCAGGGACACCTTCCACTGTCCCAGGGTGCTCCAGCCTGGCCTTGGACATTTCCAGGGATCCATATCCCATCTAAATTTTCTCTCTTCCACCTTAAAGCCATTCCCCCTTGTCCTGTCAACTCTGTAAATAACCTCTCTCCATCTTTGTTGTGGCAAAAATGAGGGGCAAAATCTCAGCTCCCTTAAATAATCTTGAAATACATTGATTTACCTTTTGAAGGTTTCTGTCTTTATCCAGAACTTCTCCACTTGGATTAACTACAAATTAAAGACGTTTTTTAAGCTTTAGAGGCATGAATTAAGTAAGAGAAATCCAGAGTGTGTTTATGGTTTATCTTTTTGGGGTTTTTTAGTGCATTAAGGTGTCACATGTAGTCCTGAACATTAAGAATTAAAATCCTGATCTAATTTAAAGAACAGCAGAGGGACCATGTGTGGTTTTTTTCCACACTTACTCTGGGTTTGAGATTTGCAGTGCCAAATGGTGCCACAACAAATGTGAACAGAGCGAAAAGGGCCCAGAAAATATGAATTCAGGCTGCTAGGACACAAATCTAAATGTCAGGAATTGGGCATTATGGAAGTCAGGAAAAATGGGGATGAGTCAATCCCCGAGGTGAAAGAATTCAGCCAGATTAATCAATGGAATCCACAGAGACTGGAATGCTCAGATTATTCCTATAACATAAAACCAGACATTAAAAAAAAAATAAAATGCAGGAACGTTTATTGTGACTCAAAGAAAAGGTTAAAAATGAGCCATAAGGAAATTATGACATTGTCTGTATTGCCAAACCTTGAAATTTTATTGCAAGTCTTAAACTTCTCAGTATCTGGATTTTAAAGCTTTATATCTGGGTGATTCTGTGGAACTTGTGATCTTTCCTGGATAATTTTGTTTTTAAAAAAGCAAAGGCCAACATTGCACAAAAGCAATGATCCCCCCCCCAAAAAAAAAAAAGAGTAACCACATTGCTAAACAAAAGTAAATGTGACCATCCAGGAGGAAATTCTGGTATTTCAAAATGGGCTTTCATGTAGAAATAATGCCAAAATCTGCAGACCTCTCACAGAATACGAAGTGGAAATATTTAATTTTGAGGCAATTTTATAGACAGGTAGGACTTGCCCTCATTAGAAACAGCACTTGGAGCTGCTCCTGTAGGAGATGTTCCCTTTAGGTGATGGTTTCCTTAATTCTCTTTTTTTTTCCCCATGAGATGGTTCTGAATGTCTTCCAAAATACCAAGGGGATCAGCAATGTGTGGGATGGGCTGGTGTCACCAGAGCTGCAGTCCCACCGCCCAACCCCTGCCCCGGCTGATAAAAGGGAAAACAAGTCCACGTCACAACTGTAGATTCCCAGAATATTTTGGGTTGGGACGGACCTCAAAGCCCATCTTGTTCCATTTCTGCCATGGCAGGGACACCTCCCACTGTCCCAGGGTGATCCAGCCCCAATGTCCAGCCTGGCCTGGGCACTGCCAGGGATCCAGGGGCAGCCACAGCTGCTCTGGGAATTCATCCCAGCCAGGAATTCCCAATTCCCAATCTCCCACCCATCCCTGCCCTGTGGCACTGGGAGCCATTCCCTGTGTGCTGTCCCTCCATGCCTTGTCCCCAGTCCCTCTCCAGCTCTCCTGGAGCCCCTTCAGGCCCTGGCAGGGGCTCTGAGCTCTCCCTGGAGCTTCTCCTCTCCAGGGGAACATTCCCAGCTCTCCCAGCCTGGCTCCAGCCCTGGGAACATCTCCATGACCTCCTCTGGGCTCACTCCAAGAGTTCCATGTCCTTTTGATGTTGGACTCCAGATCTGAGCAAGTCACTCCAGGTGGGATCACTCAAGGGAGGAGTAGGAGGGGACATTCACCGCCACAAACAGAGGTGACACTTCAGAAAGGCAAAGCAACATCAACAGTATTGCAGCAAAAATAAAAGACCAAAAGTAAAAGCAAATTGGCCATTTTTTCCATGGAAATCTGAGGGTTCCTCATGGATTTCAAGGAATTCAGGACCACCACTGGCTGTAGGGATTGAGGAAACTTCTTTCTCCTGCCTGTAGATGGAGAAAATATATCAACATTGTGGTGGAAAAGACTCTTGTTTAGGCAATCCAGTACTAGACACCCTTCCAGAAGGAATCCTAAGCTAGGGCCTGACACCTACAACCATCACTGAATTTTCAGACAATCCATCTGTTTTAGTGCAGATTCAATGTAGGAATTTCCATTTTCATCCAGGATAAACCTCCCTCTGAATCCTGGTGATGGTTTTAAGTGGGAGATCTGAGTCACTTCTTGGCTCGCTCCGCTCTGAGGTCAGAAACGAAAGCAGAGTTGCCCTGGGAGAAGGTAATCTCTGATATATTGAGATAAAATCTATCCCCATTATTCTTAGTTTGTGGGCTTTGAGAGTTCAAGTTAAGTCCTTCAGCCTTTGGGATTTCACTGGAAAACAGGGATTGGGAACTCAGCTCCTCTAGGGTTTCTCTACAGTAGGTTTAATGAGCTGAACTAACTTATAGAGAGGGCAGTGGGGAGTGACTTCAAAGTGAGAGAGAGCGAATTTAGAGTGAATTTAGATGGGATATTGGGAAGGAATTGTCCCCTCTGAGGGTGGGCAGGTCCTGGCACAGATTCCCAGAGCAGCTGTGGCTGCCCCTGGATCCCTGGCAGTGCCCAAGGCCAGGCTGGATGGGCTTGGATCACCCTGGGACAGTGCAAGGTGTCCCTGCCCATGGCAGGGGTGGAACTGGATGATCTTTCAGGTCCCTTCCCAACTCAAACCACTCCGTGATTCCTTTTCATAAACTTCCCCATGACAAGCACCCAGTTCCCTCCAGCTACACCTGGATGCTTTTTTCAAACCTTTCTGTGCATCCCCTGGGAAAATCAACCAGATCCGTGGGGAAAAAAAAAATAAATGGACCTTTCCAGGCTGTTTATCTGTGAGAGCAGCACAGCACCTGCTGGAGATGGGCTCACTCCTGGTGCCCTGTGTGGCTCTGTGTGTTCACACCAGCAGGAAAGGACTTGAGGGGAGCATTGGGAATGCACTTTCCAAATAAAACTGTTCTTTCCAGAGCCCTGTCCGCTTCCCCTGCACAGGGTGACTCCAAACAGCCAGGCACAGATGGTTGGCAAAGCTCAGACCAGCCGTGAGCAACAGAGAGTTCTGGAAATCCTTGGCACAGGTGTAATTTTGGGGACATTTGGAACAGGAACTACTCAATCAGGGCTCATACACCTTAACTGAGGCTGGGAAAGCCTGTAGACGTAATTAGTGAGGACTTTTTTAGGAGATTTGTTTGATTTGAGTCAAAGCAGTGCCCTCTCCTCGTGCTCCCCGCTCAGTGTCAGCCTGATTAATATTGTCAGTGGAGGAGATGAATTCAGGGAAAAGGTTTTCCTCTTGGCCTGACGTGGGGCTGTGGTTCTTCCTGCACAGTTTGTGTGGAAGTTTGGGCTGTCCCTGACAGCACCCAGCTGGCCACGCCGTGTGATGTTGCTTCCCTTCTTGGTGGGTGGCTCCAAGCATCAGCCAGGGGTGCCATCAAGGCCTTGGAACACGTGCCAAGGACTTATTTTAGCTGGGATGAGATCAGAGCAGCTCCCTTGGAAGTGCTGGAGGGGCAGAGCACGGCTGTGATGCAACACGATTCCTCTTTATCAGCTTGAAGGATCCAAAAGCCCTTGTCCCATGTCCCACCGTCACAATGGCAAGCTGACCTCCCTGCCCTTGGCAGAACCAGCTTTTCCCTGCTCCCTTCCCACCTCACTTCCCAGCACCTTGTTGGCTGCACTCAGCCTTCCCAGCTCACCCACCTCCATCATCACCATCTCGGCATTGTGCCCAATCCTTGCGTTATTTGGGTCATTTCACCCCAGAGAAATCCCTCAGGAGGAATGGTGTGGGCTTGGTTCAACCATGCACGGCTCTCTGGAGTCCTTTAGGACACAGATCACAGAATCACAGAATCACAGAATCACAGAATCACAGAATCACAGAATCAACACAGAATCACAGGAGGTTGGACAAGACCTCAAGATCATTGAGTCCAACCCATGCCCTAACACCTCAACTAGACCATAGCACCAAGTGCCATGGCCAGTCTGTTGTTAAACACATCTAGAGATTCCACCACCTCCCTGGAAGAGCACTCCAGTACTTTATTATTCTTTCAGTGGAACATTTTTTCCTAGTATCCAACCTGTACCTTCCCTGACGTAGCTTAAGGCTGCGTCCTCTGGTTCTGTCAGAGACCGACCCCACCTGTCTGCAGCCTCCCTTCAGGAAGGTGTAGAGAGCAATGAGGTCACCTCTAAGCCTCCCCTTCTCCAGGCTAAACAGCCCCAGCTCCTTCAAACGTTCCTCACAGGGTTTGTGTTCCCAGCCCCTCTCCAGCCTCGTTGCCTCCTCTGGATGTGCTCAAGCATCTCAACATCCTTCCCAAACTGAGGGGCCAGAGCTGGACACAGCACTCAAGATGCAGCCTCACCAGATGGAGTTCTGAGTGTTTGACACCAGCCTTGCAGAGCAGCAAATGGAGTCCAGAGAGGATTCCAAACCCCCGCAGGTTTGCAGAGAACACGGAGCTGAGTGGTGCTGTTGGCATTCCTGAAGGACAGGATGCCATCCTGCATCCTCCATGCCAGGACAAGTGGGAGAAGTGGCGCATGGGAATCCCTGGTGTGATGGTCCTGTATTCCCTGAAATCTACAAGGAACCCTCAGATTTCCATGAAAAAATGGCCAATTTGCTTTTATATTGGGTCTTCATGTTGCTGCAATACTGCTGATGCTGCTCTGCCTCTCTGAGGTGTCACATTTGTTCGTGGAGGTTTAACAGGACCAAGTGCAGGGTGTGCTACAGAGTCAGGATAACCCCAGGATCAATCCAGGCTGGGGATGAAGGGATTGAGCAGCCCTGGGAGGAGGACATGGGGGTGCTGCTGGGTCAGAGCTGGACATTCCCTGGTCATGTGCACTGGGACCAGAAATCCAATTTATCCTGGGCTGATGCCCCAGCCTGGGCAGCAGGGAATGGGGGAATGGGGGAATTCTGCCCCTGTGTCCCTGTGCTCAGGTGAGGCCCCACCTGCAGAGCTGCCCCAGCCCTGGATCCAGCACGGGAAGGAGCTGGAGCTGCTGCAGAGAGCCCAGAGGAGGCTCCAGGATGATCCCAGGGATGGAGCAGCTCTGCTGGGAGAGCTGGGAATGTTCAGCTGGAGAGGAGAAGCTTTGGTGTGGAGATTCTCAGTTCAGTCAAAGAGAATTCTCCCAGGCTTCAAGCCTGGGAAGCTTAGAGAAGAAAAATAAAAGCAATTATTATCTCTCTTTCTGTTCATGTTGTTTGTAGACATGTACCTTCAGAGTGGGCTATTCATAGTTCACCAATAGTGTGAAAAGTTTTTGCTTTAAAACCAATCAAATTTCACCTTAGCGATCCCAGTTATAAAAGGACTCTACCTCTTAATAAAAGATCTCTTTTTTTTCACCTTCCAAACCATAAAATCATTTAGTCCGTACCTGACTCAACAACATCACCCTGAGATCACCTAATTGTGGTCTTCCAGGACCTGAAGGAGCAGCAGGAAGGATGGAGAGACAATTTCCTAGGGATGGAGGGACAGGACACAGGGAATGAATTCCCACTGCCAGAGGGCAGGGATGGATGGGAGATTGGGAAGGAATTGTTCCCTATGAGGGTGGGGAGGGGCTGGGATGGAATTCCCAGAGCAGCCGTGGCTGCCCCTGGATCCCTGGGTGTGCCCAAGGATGGGTTGGATGACGCTTGGATCACCCTGGGATAGTGGGAGGTGTCCCTGCCCATGGCAGGGTGGAACAGGATGATCCTGAAGGTCCTTTCCAACCATTCTGTGGCTCTGTGGTTCTGTGATATTTAAATGAGATTTGATACCTGTCCCAGACAGTTCATTTGGATGCCATTCCCAAATCCAGTGCAATGCTGTTTAGCACTTTAATTTACATTCCTGGGAGAAACTCCTGGCCAAGCAGCTCGCTGTCACAGGAACAGTGATCTGCAACCAGTAATTCACTCTGAGGGGAAAATGAGAATCTTAACCAATGGAATTTTCCACGGATCCATCTCTCTGTGCAAAGAAAAATACCAACATCACAAAATGGCACGTCAAGGCTCTCCAGCTAATTGGCAGCAGCTTGTTCAAATGTGGTTCAAACTGTCTTTTTTGACTGTCAGTCACTTGTGGAATTGGCTTTGGAGCAAATTCCATCTGTCCCTGCCTTGTGTCATCCCTGGCATCTCAGACTTCCAGCCCTCTGTGCCGTGGTTTCCCACTCTCCCATCCCATCTAATTTAGGAGTAACCCTGCTTGAAGATCTGATCCCTCAATCAAGCCCTCCTGCATGCTTTGTTAATTAGGGATGGATTTAGGAATGTTACATAAAGGAAAAGTCATGCTTAAAAATTATATTTAATTGATGTCTGAGGAAGGAAATTCCTTGGGGTGAAGCCTGTTTTATTCTGTGAGGGCACCACCATCATTAAAAAGTCTGCAGCCTCACATAACATCAACAGCAAAATGTTTTTTTCCATTCCAGATCCTGGAAAACACCACTCCAAAGGATTTATATCCATTAGCCAAGGATGTACAGCCTGTTCTGTTCTGGGTGGTTTGGGGGCAGTTTTAAATTTCTCATTTTAGTGGATCAATTTTTCTTGAAATTCAATAAATCTCACTGTTTGTAGGGTTTATCCCAAACGCACTCAGCCCATATTCCTCTGATTACATTCCTCCCTTCCACATTCCCATCTCTCCAGGCAGTTTTAAACACAGAATGGATTTCTTCATCACCAGGAGTGCATTCCAAGATATTTTCTGTCCACTGCAAACAGGTAAATGAGTTTTACCAACCAGTGAAATTTGGGGTAAATTTAGCCATTTTTTACCACTGAATATCCAATAGTTCCAGCAGTGAGCAGACAGGTGGTAGCATTGTTGACTTTTTGCTTTAGGTTTTGGACCCCGAGGGGATTTTTTTTTTTTTGGCATCATTTTGATCAAAACACCGAAGTCAGGTTGGTTCCAATCCCCTCCGGGAATGCCCGGATCTCCGTATGAGCTGAGCTTGGCTTATTAGTTCATGCCTTGTCCCGGTGAGGGCTCAGCCTTTCATCTCAGCTGCTCCACTTCCTCATTAGAGGGGGATTAATCAAATCCCATCAGCCAATGGAGCTGCACTGCTGGCCCTGGGAAGTGGGAACCCTTCAGAAGGAAGAATTTTGGGATCTGACTCCGGGTCAGAAGACTCGTTCCTTGAGCGAAAATTAAGCCGAGCTGTGTGAAACTTGGCAGGTCCGAATCTCAGAGGTTGTGCAAAGTTGAAAGAAGGATGAGAAGAAAAACTGAAAAATAAAAATTGGTGTTTGAAGGTCTGGGTTTTCTCCAAGCTTCTGCCTTTGGGGAGCTCACAAAAAAGGCTTTGCTTGCTTTCAGTTGCACTTTCCAACCACAGATAGGTTTTTAGAGGAAGGAGCCTTTATTCCCAGAGGTCAGCAACTTTCCAGCTGTGCCAGTGATTCCTGGGCAAGCACCTTCATGTTTGTGCCTTAACTTGGGCAAAATGGGACATAATTATTCTCTTTGAAAGCAAAGGCTTTCAAGCTTTAACTCTTATTTTGAGCTGAACTGCGAGAAATCTGCATTTCTCAGCCACGGCACTGAAAGATCACTATTTTAAAGTTAAATAAGAAAATTTACGCTGTGACCCAAAACCAATTTGAATTTTGCTCCATTTTCATTGTCAAATTTAGCTAAATTTAATTTGGTGACAATGCCTTTATTCAGGTGACCTCTTCTTTTCTGAAGACCGTGAAAAATTTAATGGAATTCTGAGCTGCTTGAAAAGGCACTCACACATTGGAGTTAGACTGGAAAAATCCTTTCTGATAAAATCAACACTATAGCCATTTCCCATTTCATATGAACTTCCTATTTCCTTTGGAATCTGAAAAATCAGCACTCAATGCAAGCTGAACCTGGGTTTATGCCTGTCACTTCTTAGTCTTCCCAGAAAAAGAAAAATAAAAAATAAAAGAAGGAAGAAAAATTTGGATTAGGAAGAAAGCCTTATGAGGCTCCTTCAGCTTGGAGAGTTTTCCATTGTTTTTCTTTAGGACCGGTTGGAGATGCCGAGGGCTGGGAAAGGCTGAGATCCTGGGATTTTTCCCACCTCCTGGCTTGGGATGAGGTAACTCACCTCACTAAGAACAACCCTGGCTTTTCTAGGTGGCCTCCACCGAGCTGCAGCTCCCCTCATACCTCATGCTGAGTTTTATATCCAAGGAATTCAAGCTGGGAGCCTGACTCATTGCTCTGAGCTGGAATAGAGCACAGGGCTGGGAGAATAAACCCCCATCAGTCTGGGAGCTGATAGGGAGGGAGCAGTGACCACCTCAGCTTGGGAGATCTTCTGAGGGAGATCTTCTGCACCACCCCACCCTCCCTGTGCCTCCTCACAGCTCTGGTTTTTAATGAATCCTTCTTTTGATGCCTCAGGTTTTGGCTTTTATATTTTCAGATTCTGTGCTGCTTTAGTGTGTGGGTCTGAGCTTCACATCAGGGCATGGTGAGCTCTGTGCACAGAGCAGGGAGACAAAACAATTCCTGCTCCAGCTGGGCACCAAGGACAAATGATCCAAATCTCAGCCCAAGAGCACAAACACCGTGGGCTGCAGAGAGAAAAACAAGCAGGGTGGGACTGCAGGGGCTAAAGCTGGAATGGGACAATGAACTGCAAGGTGCAAATGGAGCAGAACTGATCCAAGGGAGAGACCCCGGGAGCGCTCGTGCATTTTGGGGCCATTTTGGTTCATCTTGGGTGCAGCCCTGGCTGGGCTCTTGTGCTGCCCAAGGTGCATCCATGGAGGAGATCCTTTTAATAAACCCCTGCTTTATTCTTTAGCTCTGTCCAGCCTCTGTTCTAGGGCAGCCTGCACAAGGCATCACTTTAACAGAGACTCCTGCTCCTGCCTCCACCACTCCTTCACCAGTGTCACAGAGTCCTTCACCAGTGTCACAGAGTCCTTCACCAGTGTCACTCACCCGCCTGGGTAGCCCTGAGGCCACCAGGTGATGTTCATTAGGCAATATGCTCTAAAATCCTCCCTTTTTCCTTCTTTTCCTGCCCTCCCTGCTACTCTGGGCCCCTTTTCAAGCCCTCCCAAACCAGTGTCTCTTTCCCATCTCTGGGCACAGCATCCACATTCTCCTGCTCTCTCATTTCATCCACATCCCTCTGTTGGCTGCAGCTGTAATCCAGTGGGTAGGAACAGGAGAGGCTGTGGCTTGGAATTCTTTGGCTTCTCTCTCCCACTGCCTGGTTACCCCTTGCCAGTGCATTTTTCAGGCTGGAAAGGGGCAGCCCTGAGGATGACGATCTCCTCACGCAAAGAGCACAAAAATCATTTGGTGCAGGTCCCATCTTCCAGCATTTCTGGAAGATCTCCTGAGGAAGGAGATCCCACACACGGCCACAGCTCACAGTAACTTTGTTATCCCTGGGGGAATTAATTTTGTGGCCACTCCTGTGGCTCCTGAAAGCCAAATTCATTTCTGATTGCCATGGCTGCTATCTCAAACTCTGTTTTTGTTGATTAAGAGTCTCAAATCCTTCCATTAAGGCAGGAAAGAGGATTGGTTTGGGAGAGAGGGGGGAAGGAGTAGGAAAACAAACAAATGATGCAGCTTCTTGTGGGCTGGTGGAAAATGATTCATTTGGCTCTACAAACACCCCACACCTCAGGTGTTTTATCCAGGATTTACTGGTGAAAAAAATATCATGGAATCATTGAATGGTTTGGTTGGAAAGGACTGGAAAGATCATCTCATTCCAAACTTCCTGCCATGGGCAGGGGTATCTTCCACTGGCCCAGGGTGATCCAAGCCCCAATGTCCAACCTGGCCTTGGGCAATTCCAGGGATCCAGGGGTAGTCACAGCTGCTCTGGGAACCTGTGCCAGGGCCTCCTCATCCTCAGAGGGAGCAATTCCTTCCCAATATCCCATCCATCCCTGCCCTCTGGCACGGGGAAGCCATTCCCTGTGTCCTGTCCCTCCATCCCTTAGGAACGGTCTGTCCATCTTTCCTGCAGCTCCTTCAGGTCCTGGAAGGTCACACTGAGGTCACCCCAAAGCTTCTCCTCTCCAGGCTGAACAATCCCAATTCTCTCAGACTTTCCATCCCTGGGATCACCTTGGTGGCCCTCATGAATGCCTCCCCCTCCAGGTTCCCTTTTCCATCCATCAGGTGAAAACTCCACCCTGTTGTTGACATGGGGCTTATTCTCAGGGCATGAACTGTATTAATAACAAAAGGGAATTATTGAGGAATTCTTAACACTCTGCCTGCCCCAGTCATTTTTCCTCACCTTGTACTGATCAAAAACTGCTCCAGAATTCCCCAAATTTCCCAGCTGCTTAGCAGGTGTCTGAGTTTATGGCATCACAGAAACATCCAACCCCCCCAGACTCTCCAAGACTCATTTAGAATAATATGAAAATAATTTAATCAGCTTCAACATGCCAGGAAAGCAATACCCTGTCTGAGGGTGAATTCCACAATTCCAGCTGTCAGGAGGCTCTGCATTTCAAATACAGTAAAACTTTTACAGCCAAACCCCAGAGCCAAATTCCTCCCATCATTAATTTTTTTCAAGGAAGCAACCAGTAGTGAAGTCTGAGGCACAGATTTATTGGGAAAAGTATAAAAAAGATAAGTGCATTAATAAATCTGGTTCATTTATTAGGTCAGGAATATTATGGATGTGATTCCCCCAGAGAACCTGAAATGAAGAATTTGAATTAAGAATTAATTATTCTTAATTAATATTAAGAATATCTCTGTATCCTGAGACTTTGGGACATCTCCTTTCTCAACCCATATTCCCTAAGCCTGAACAGCTGCAGGTTGTTCCCTGGAAAGCTGAGGTGGCCAATGTTCCTTTTTGGTAGGAAAGGAGTTGTGGAATTAGGGAAAAAATGGTTCTGGAGGATTTTTCTTGAAGTCATGGCATTTTTGGAGGCAGGTTATAATAGCAATGACGAGGATCCCTGCTATTCCATGAGTAACATCTGAAAAATATTTGGAATTGGAGTCCTTTAGGGCAATAAAAGATATTGCATGGGAAAAAAAAATATTAATTTCTCTAATTAATTTAATTTTTTAAGTGCTGCGTTTATTAAACTCATGTATGGATTCGTGTTTTGGGAATACTGAAGTGTAATTCCCTCACGGGCAGTTTTAGCTGGAATTCTGATCCTTCCTGTGGTTTTCCTCTAACTCTGAAAGGTTGGTTCACCTCTTGTTCCTGAAATGTGGTGGCCAACACTCAATTCACTGAAGCCTTCACCCCCACTCTTGTTTTCTCCCAAATTAAATCTTATTTAACCAGCGCACAGCAAGGTTTTAGAGGTTTTATTGATAATCTCTATGACTCTACATTCTTTAAAAATAATCTAATTGTCAGTAGTTTGATTATATTTATTTATATTTGTCTATACAGGCATTTCTTCTGTGTTTAATCTGATCAGAAAAAAAGACATTTAGGGGTTTTTTGGGGGGCAGTTTCAGTCTATAAAATGTCTCAGGACTAATCCAACAGTTCCATGTCCTCAAAAATAATCCAGTTTTCAAGTGATCACTCTGACCGCCGTGAAACATGACCCTAACGACCAAATAATTAACTGTGTAATTACACAAGGGGGAAACTCATGGAAAACTGGGATTTTTCCATGCCTCTGGAAGAGGAACCCTGTTAAATGAGATCTTCAGCTCAGTTCAGAATCCATGAGAGGAAAACTTCCCCATCCATGGCCGATGTGGGCATCAATGTGGATGTGTGGAGGAAGAGGGAAATAAATCCATTCGCAGCACCAAGCAGAGGGGAAATATTAAATATTAACCACATTAAATACTATTCAAATATATTAAATATTATTATAATATAGCAATATTAAAAATATTGAAATATTTTAAATATTAGAATCCATTTCACTCATTTCAGTGACTGAAATATTAAAATCCATTTCACTCTTTTCCACTGAGGTAGGATTTTTCCCTGTATCACTTTCCCACCACTTTATTATTTTATTTGACTTCCAACACACCTCACAATGATTTGCTGATGATTCTCTCACAACGAAAAAAAAAAACCAAACTAAATCAACTTCCAGTGAAGAAGGCTGAGAATTTATATTTTTTTCTTAGTGCAAACATCAGAAATCCAAGTTTTCATGTGTTGGGACTTGAATTTTGGAATTCTGGCAGACAGATGGGCTGATGGGCCTGATCATCTCCCACAGGTCCCTGAAACCCTTAATTTTCAGTGCCTTAATGAAGTGTGGAGCACTCCCAACTGCAAAGCAAGGGAAACTTCCTCAAATAAATAAATAATCTGGGATTAATCTGGCTTAGAGGGAAATTTATCTTATCCCAAGCTGCTCATCCAGGACATTTGAGATGAAGCACCACTGAATGTGCTCTTTTCTCCCCAGTGCAAATGAGTAACTCAGAGAAAAAAATTATTTCTAGGCAGATAAAGTTGGAAGAAGATTAATAACGTAAAAATGCTCAAAGCTTTGCCAAAGCAGGAACTCCGAGCTCAGCCTGGACGCCAAAATATTTGGATATTCTCACATTAATCTCAATTATTTATCGGCTTCCCATTAATAAAATCAGGATAATGTTCCCGTCTCAGAAGGATTTTCCAAAGATGATTAACACTGGAAAACCATTCAGGAATGCCAAAAAAAAAAAAATAAAACTTAAATAAAGCCCAGGAAGAAATGGACTGTTCTGTCTTTAGAACAGCCTTTGAACAATGGAGAGAAAATACTCCTGGAAGCAACTTCTGCAGAATAAACTCCAATTTTAAAAGGAATTTGCTGCTGTCTGGGTATGGTTCTCACCATGGGAGGCTCCCATTTAAATATAGGAGGCTACTGGATCATTAAGCACAAAGATAATTAGCAATAAAAGGGAGAAAGGTAAGGTTTCATCAGCTGTTTTTTATTCTGGCTTATCTTAATTACTGAGAAATTCACTTTGCACCTGGCAGTCCATTGAGGTTTTATCACCTAAATTTGTGTGTGTGTGAAGGGCTGTGTGTGCATTGTGGGAAAAAATGTAATTATAAAAATTAGACAAGAAGAGACAAGAATTCGACAAGAATAGAGAGAAAAATAGAGACCTGAATTCTTTCACCTTCTGGATATTTTTTCTTCTTTCTCAGGAATAAAATCCTAAATGTGCCCCATTTTCCAAAATGAGGAAAATAATGAAAAAATAAAAGTCAAGTCAACTGTGGTTGGGAACCTCCAAAAGAACGGCTTTAAATATTTTTAATAAAGGAGGTTTGAGATATTTTAAGGTCCTCCATCACTTCTGAAAATGCTTTTCATTGTCATGGTGGAGATTTGTGATTCTGAGTGTCTATTTGATATAGATATGATATACATTATTACAGATGTGATATATATGTATTTTATAAATGTGCGTTCAAGATATATTTATATATTTATAGAAATACTTTAATATTTATATATTATATTTTATATTGTATTTATATATTATATTTGCATTTATATTTATATTATATTTATGTATCATATATTTCTATTTCTATTTCTATTTTTATTTCTATTTATTGTATGATATATCATCAATGCGGTTAATACTATTAAATATTAATTATATTAATATTATCACTAATAATAATTAAAAATATATGGTCTATATTTTATAAATATGTGTAATTTTTACATTTATATATTTTATTTTGTATTTATTAATTTAATTAATATTTATAAAGTAATCTATTTTATATATTAATGTAATGGTTCTATTATTAATATCTATTAATGTATGATATATATTAGATATATTATTATTTCATTTACATTTTATATATTTTATTTATTTATTTATATATAATATATATATATAATTTAATTTATATTTTATGTTTCATATATTTTATTTATATTTATATATTAATATACCTTTGTACTTATTTATTTATGTATTTATGTAAAAAGATATGCATTCCTTTATATATGTATATATATATTTACATATTTTTATATTTATATATTATATATGTTTATATTTATATATTTATATATTTATATATTTATATATTTATATATTTATATATTTATATATAAATATATTTATATATTTATGCATTTATATATTTATATATAAATATATTTGTATATTTATATATTTGTATATTTATGCATTTATCCTTACCGCCAGCAAGTTCAGGTTCATATACACAACATATCCAGAAGTCTTGGAATTCCTAAGGAATTGGGAATAACTCCTTCCCAAATCCTAGGAATGAAGACTTAGCAACAAACCAGGAATCAATGGCGCGTGCCCTCATTGCCATGGAAACACGGCCAACCCAAACAGCGGGAGGCCGCGATTCCAGGAATTCTCACGTGCCAATCCAAGCCCCATCTCCCTCTCCTGCCTTCCCACCTCAGCTGAGGTAATATGGGCTGCAGGATTAATAACAGCATCCATCTAAATTTGGAGCAGGAGGGCCACGGGAGCAGCCTGGGTGGGAACGGGGCGATTTCAGTTTGTTTTGTGCTGTTTCCAGGCTCGGCCCCGTATTTGTCTGGCATTGCCTGGGTGTTGCCATAGTGACCTTTGATAAATCCGTGTTATGGATGCTGTGGAACATAAAGCAGGGAGGGGAAGTCCGTGGAATCAAGCAGGGGGCTGGGAGCTTCAAAGGCATTTTGGTCAGATTTAGTGCTCTCATCCGTTCTAATAAATGCTTTGCTCTTAATTAAAAACTGCGTGTCTGCGAGCCTGGAAATTAATTCCACTTTGGAGGAGTTTCTATGGGAAAATTCATATTGTCCAAAGCAGTTGGCTGGATTTGATCAGTCTCTGTAATTTATATTTATTTAATGGGGGTAAAATTCTACCTTTGCCTCACCGTTACCGTTCTTTCCAAACATTTCTTAAATCAGGAGAGAAAATAAGAGGATCAGGTCATTCCTCATCTTGAAGGGCAAAGACTTCACTTTTTTATGGGTGGCCACCTAGAAATTGGGGAGAAATGAATATTGGGAAAAGGGTTTTCACAAGCTCCTCAGGGAATGGCCACATTGCCAAGGCTGCCAGAATTCCAGGAGCATTTGGACACCCTCCCTTAGGGTGGGATTGTTGGGGTGTCTGTGCAGGGACAGCAGTGGGACTTGATGATCCCTGTGGGTCTCTTACAAATCAGGATGTATTGATTCCATCATTCCATGAACCCTGAGCAGATTTAGGTACTTTGAGAGAGCTTGTTCTACTCTAAGTCTTAGACATTTAATCCAGGATATGATTCAATGTTTAAATTTTAAATGGCAAACCCCAAACCAAGTGCATCTACAGCTGTTGCTACCACCAGGAATGAACACCCCATTTTATCCCTAAAAACTGGGGACATCCAAAATTTCACAGCCTGACCAAGGCAGGACCCTAGTACAGCTCTTGAGAAATCTCTGGGCCTCTGTTCCAAAGAATTTAAAGCCTGTGTAATTTATATTTATTTAATGGGGGTAAATTCTACCTTTGCCTCACCATTACCGTTCTTTCTAAACATTTCTTAAATCAGGAGAGAAAATAAGAGGTTCAGGTCATTTCTCATCCTGAGGGCAAAGACTTCACTTTTTTATTCCATCAGGAGTGAACACCTCATTTTATCCCTAAAAATTAGGGACATCCAAAATTTCACAGCCTGACCAAGGCAGGACCCAAGTGCATCTCTTGAGAAATCCCTGGGCCTCTGCTCCAAAGAATTTGAAGCCTGTGTTCATTCTGCTCAATTCCTTAAGAAATTCATTGGAACACCTCTCTGATGAGCTCCTTTATTCCTCCTGGGAGCACAGTTTATCCCAGCAATCATTAATCACCACCCAAAAATGGGGTGAATGCTCCACATGTCTTCACAGAGCTGCCAGCCAGGGCCATGCTGATTAACTCAGCTGAGTGCTGAGGGGAGAATTAATCTCCCTTAACTGCAGCCATTTCAAACGTAAGCCCCTGCTTTAAGCCAGGTTTCCTGCTTTTATCAGGGAAAGGTCACTCAGGAGGGCACTCATCCCATCTATTTTGGGCAATTAGCTAAGGATGGATGAATCCCACAGAGGGGTCGGTGGCAGCAGAGTAAATTTTGGGTGATGATCTCCCTCCCAAAGACCAGCAGCAGTGTCATGTTCTCCTCATTATTTATATTATCAGGCAGGGCTCTTCAGCTTTGCTGTCCTCTGCCTGGCACTGCTTCTTCATCCAGTGCTGGATTCAGCTGGGAGCAGTTCCCAGTGTTGTATTTTATATTTGTTTGTTTTTGTTTTTGTTTTTTTTTAATTATAGAATCACAGAATGATTTGGGACTTTTAATTATTATCAAGTCCAACCCTTCTGCCATAGACAGGGACATTTTTTGCTAGACCAAGTTGCTCAAAACATGATCTTAAACACTTTCAGTCATGGGGCATCCACAACTTTTCTGGACAACCTATTCCAGTACCTCATCATAAAAAGAATTCTTCTTTTCAATGTCTAATTTAAACCCAGCCTCTCCCAGTTTATAACTCCTGACCCTTTTCCTGTCAATACAGACCTTGGAAAAAAGTCTTAGGATGATGGAATGGTCCTGTAAGGGCAGCTCCTCACTGGATGCCAGAAAAGCAGCTAAAAGCAGGAGTCATCTCACACACCTCAAATGCACAAAATCTTCCCCTGGAAATTCCTTGTCCTCTGCCATAAATCAGGTTTTACTGCCCCGCTGGTGGCAAAGCAGGGATCTGAGGGTGGGATGGAAATGAATCCAAGAGTGGCTGGAAGAATTCAGAGGAATCATGAGCAAAGCCTGGAAATCACACACTGCAATGGGAAACCAAGAAAATTCCACTGTTTACCAAAAAATTGAGATTAGGATGGGTCTGAGTCACTGGCTCTCAGGGCTTCCACAGGACACATATTTCTCATGATGGAGAGGTTGTTAGACTTTGAAAAATGTTCTTTGGGTTGAGAAGAGAAGCTCCAGGGAGAACTTAGAGCCCCTTCCAGAGCCTAAAGGGGCTCCAAGAGAGCTGGAGAGGGACTGGGGACAAGGGATGGAGGGACAGGAAAAAGGGGGATGGCTTTGAAGTGAAAGAGTCGGATATTGGGAAGGAATTCCTGGCTGGGAGGGTGGTCAGGCCCTGGCAGAGCTTTCCCAGAGCAGCTGTGGCTGCCCCTGGATCCCTGGCAGTGTCCAAGGTCAGGTTGGACATTGGGGCTTGGAGCAACCTGGGACAGTGGGAGGTGTCCCAAGATGAATTTTAAGGTTTCTTCCAACCCAAACCATTTCATAATCTTACAACCTCATTCTGCCAGGCTGGAAAAAGCAACAACAACAACAACAAAACCCCCAACACCCCCAAAATCCTAAATTCTGTGTAGCAGAGGTGGCAAGAAATGGAGACGCCAACACGGGAAATGATGGATTTCCCAATGGAAGAGGGGTTTCAATAGATACCACATTCTATGGAGGAGTCTCCAAGTGAAGCAGCAGACAAGAGCCAAGCGCAGCAAACCCCGACTCTCTTTGTCCCATTTTGTGCCAACAGAGGCTATTGAATTGTGGTCTTTTTTTTTTTCCTTTCCAAGCTGTCCCACCAGGAATGAGAAGCAAACCCTTGGTGCAGTCGCCAGCAGGACACTAGGTGGCCCACAAGCCACACACAGGCTGTCCCACACACTCCCACTCCCACTGCCACCCCCAGGGACCCTGGCGAAGGGCTGGAGCACCCAGCAGTGGGAGCTCTGCGTGGTACTGCCAGGGATATTGCCCATTACACGATTTGTACATATTTAGGCTTAGCCACCCTAAGCTGATTGCAGGTACTTAAAATTGCTTTTGTGCCATGAGCACTTAACGCTAAACCTCTTTTAATTTGCACCGTGCTACTCAGAGAGATCATATCATTCTTCTGCTCCACGCAAATTCCCAATCTGGCAATCCTAGCCTGCTCGGGTTTTTTTTTTTTTTTTTTTTAATAATAAAAAAAGAATTTAATAAGGATTTGAGTTTCTTTATTGAGCTTTTATTGTCCAGTCTTGTAATTGAATCACTCTGCTGTGCCAGAGAGACTGAGGCTGTTATTAGCAAATTCTATAAACAATGGGCTTGATCCCTTTATGAAAAAGCATTGTAGGGGGAATAGTTAATCTGGGCTCAAAAAAAAAAAAAATGAAGCTCTGGGAGGGGAAGGAGGGGGAAATACAATTGCAGATTCCAAATATTTAAAACTGTTTCTGCACTTTGCCACTCCAGCCCCCTCCTCCCTCCACTTCCCTTCTCCCACCACCTGGCTGCTCAAATCCCTTTTTGTTCTTTGTGCCCCGAGTCTCTGAGGCAGAACTTGTTTGCAACACGATCACCAGGGAGGAAATTTTGTCTTCAGAGCAAAACCTCCTCTCTGAGAGGGCCACGTTGGTGCTGCTTTTCTGGGCCACTCTGGATTTTTGATGGCAAATTCCAGCACAAATGGAAAGCTGGGACTCCAAGCAGATCCCAAGGAGGGGGAAGTCGTGCTCATCACATATTTAATTTGGACATCTCCATTGAAATTGGCCATTCTGGTCTCCCTTGGTAGCCAGTAGAGTTCATGTCAAAAATATTGGTGGCAGTGGATGCACTTCATCCCATTCCAAAGCGGAAAATTGGACAAATCTATGGATATTCCCTAATCACGCTATGCTTGAGCATAATATCCATGGGCTATAAGGGATCCAAGGGCCTGCTCTTTAGTCAGTGTGTTAGTGGTAGATATGCTTGAAATGAGCATGGAATTTCTACTGGCATCAAGTTTTCCAACTGGAACCTTGTGTCCTGGGGCGTCTCTTCATTTATGTAAATAATAAATGAAGATTTCTGTTGGAACAACAGCTCTGACCACTCCAGGGCACATTCAAGGTACACAGGGAGTCAGACAAAGCCCTGGCTGTAAAGTTGATTTTGCCAGCACCGGAAAAAGGTCACTGTTTCATTGTCTGAGCCCTCTGCTCCGTTCATAACTTCTCCAGGGCAAAGTCTGCCCCTTGCTTTGCTTTTCCACAGGTCACTCCAGGATCTGGATCTTGTCTGTGGTCACGTAGCACCACTGTTGAACAGCAGGCATTAATGATAATAAAGAATTGATGAGGTCTGGGGCGATAATGAGGTTAAGGAAATGTTGATCAATACGTTATCATGAGAGTTCTAAATGTGAACTTTAACCCAGAGCCTGCAGAAATCAGTGGAGCTCTCCATGACATTTAGACCAACTTCCAATGACCTTGTTTAACCAAAACTAAGACCTTATTTTCTTCTTTGAGGCATCAAAGGTAAGGCTGAATGTTCAATTGTGGAAGAAAGGAGATGATTGTGTGAATAATAAGCATGAAAAAAAAAAGAGGCAGAAATATGAATATCTTGATGAAGCTGGAAGACAAGCAGTTTTATTTTTGTGTTAAATAGGAAGACTGCCTTTGAGCAAGGCATGGAAGCTGGAACATCATCAAATTTGGGAAAGATGGAGGATTGGGTGAGGGTTAAGAAACTGGGAACAAAATGACAGCTGATAAAAATAATTCGTTCTAGGGAGAGCAGTGAAAACTTGGATTTGAGGGGGTTTTTTGATGGAGAATGGATCATATTCCTATTTTATCTCAGTGCATCTCTTGTGATGTATCAAATATGAAGGCAGAAGTGTCAAGGGGTATAAAAAGTCTCTGGTAGCTGTGACAGAAGCAAGGGGAGGAGAAGGAAGTTATTTCTATTAAATACTGACAAAGCAAATCAAATAAACCAAATAAAACTTGGGTTTCGCAATTTTAGCTTTGTTTGAGTCAGATTTCCACTGCAGAAATGGGGTTGGTGGAGGAGAAGCAGCTACTCAGAGGTGCAGCACGAGGGTGGGCAGTCACAAGTTGTACAAAGGGAAATTACAGCTGAATTAATGAAAAATATCCTCAAAACTCAGCTGGATAAGGGCACAACCTGTGTATGGAGAGCTGGGGAAGTGAATGGGAAAAATTCAATAAGAGTGGGAAGCAAATCTGTGAATGCAGCCCTAAAACAGGAATGGGTGGAAAACTTCACTGATAAAAGAGTTTTTTACTCTGAATTCTACTTGTATCTCAATGAGCTCCTAAAGCCTGGATGAAGAGAAAAATTGGCCTTTCCCACCAGGAGAAATGACCTGATTTGTGAGTTCCATCCAAATTTTGAACCTTAATACATAGGTTTGGACAATATATAAATCTGAACACACGTGCCAGGCATTTTTCCTGTCTAATGTATAGAGAAAAAAAAAATTAAGCCAATTATTTTACTGTGATGAAATTGAAAAGTTGATCTAGGGGTTTCTATGGTCACAGACCTGTTTATAGGTTTGGTGCTCCCCCAGCAGTTAAAGGGGAGCCTGGTGACCAATAGGAAAGCAAGAGCTCATTCTCCACATTCCATTAGCTTCAGAATTCCACATTAAATGATGGCTTTAGTGCCATGTGGTGAAGTCTGATATGAAGAAGAACAGGAGAAAAGTTAATATATACACAGGCGTGCACTTGCACACACATTTATGTGTGAAATACCTGTGTATCCACATATATTTTGCACAATTGACCTGTCTGGTTTCCTTTAGGAAATAACAAATGCTGATGAAGTGAAGCAAAAATTTGGAAACCTTTGCACTGTTAAGGTTTGGTTCAGTCTGGATTTGGGGTTGGGATTTTTGTTTTAAATTGAACTCCATGGACGGCCTTGCTGCAATTCTAATTTTCTGGAGTCAGCCTGGAAACCACAAAGTGGAATTCTTTCCAGGCACTGTGACTTCCAACATGTAACCTAAATAACAATGCTGTTTTTACCTAATGGTCTAAACATCTTAAGTATTAAATGAGGGATAAATTTGCCATGAGGTCAAGAGTTAAAAACTCTGAAATAAAAGATCGTTGAGAATGTGAAAGACAGCGGTAATATGATTTCCATACATCAATTTTCTTTTCAGATTACAATTCCACCAGCAAAAATCCCCTGGATTTACATTATGGCCATTCCAAGTTTATCTTAAAACCACAAACTAGAAAAGTTCTGGTGTTCATGTGCTCTGCCTTCACCTGGTTCTTCTGACCAAGCATGAAAAGGCAAATTGAACTTTCTTAGGCAGAATAGGTCAGGGAAAAATTATTTCCTCAGTATCAATAATCCAAAAGTGGAGGGAGTTTTAAAAAAAAAATCCTAATTGGGCTTCCTCACGTTGGAAAAAAGTTTGTAAAAGACGTAGTTTGCTACAGAAAAAGTGTGAGAAATTTTTTTTTTTTTTTTTTTTTTTTTATAAGGAGGGTAGAAAGCTGCAAAGCTCTGGGTGAAATAAAGAATTTCTAAAATTATATAGAGATCTTGGAATACTTTGCTTCAGTGAGAGCATGGACGTTGACACCTGCATGGCTCAAATTAAAAGGGTCATCACCTGGTTCATTAACATTTATGATACAAATGGATTATTGCTCCCAGGGGTGAACTCTACTTTTCCCATGAGTTCTGCTCACACTAAAACTTTCTGCTAAGGAAGCAGACCCTACAAACCTGTCTAAAATTAACTCCAGGGTCGTGTTTTTGGGGAGGTTTCAGACATACACTTGGTCTAAGGTTTTAATCCAGCTGTGAAGGGAAAAACACAGCTTTGAACAATCCTTATTTCATTTTCTAGCACCCACTTTCTCCATCCTTGAGCCATTCCACATCAACTCTGAGGCCACTGCTGGATCCCCACATACCTTGACTGGAAATCTCCAGTACTGGGGGGTGTTATGATTATCCAGAGTGATCCTGGCTGGAATATCTCCATGCTTCCCCACTTTAAGCAATTTCAGGTTGATCTGATCAGGCTTGGCACACAAAGATGGGGACAGGCTGAGTCAGAATTTGGCTGGAAGGTGACACTTTTCCCTACCAGACCCAACCGCCGCCGCTCCGGGATGTGGTGCGGGTAATTCCAGAGGTGTTTTGCTTTTTTTCCAGTGCCTTTATTTTTCCCCTCAAGTTCCCTGCTCTGGCCTGGACACATCAATGCTGAGCACTCACAGCTGGGAAGTCACTCAGTGTTGAACAGCCCTGAAGCCCAGGCGGTGTGGTGGGAAGAAGGAATGAAGGATCGTTTCCAAAGGAGGTCAGAGGACCACAATCCATGCTCTCATCCATTTTTCCATGGGACCAGCATTGACAATTCCTCTGCCTTCTCCTGCAATGCCTCAGCTGATCAAAGGAGGGAATGTTGGGACCAGAGCATTTATTGGAATAAGGGATTTATTGGACTAAAGGATTTATTGGAATAAGGGTTTATCTCAGACAAGCACATTCTCAATTCGTAATTCCACGCGGATGTTTTTGAAGCTGTTCCCTCCTTGTCTTCTTTATTCCAATGAACTCCCACTGAGGTCTGACCAACTCTCCAATGAGGAGAACTTCAAGAGTTCCACCGGCACTGGGAAGTTCATTCCAACTCCATTCCAAGAGTGGAAGTGAGGAAAAACGTGAAAAAATTGTTTAGAGAAAAAAAGATTGAAATTTTTGCCAAAGATGCCACAAGTGGGATCTCTTTGGCACGGAAGACAAATCAATGTTTGCTGTTTTCCAAAATTCAGCATATTCTGACAGAAATGTTTCTGCTTCAAAACACAAAGGATTTCCTGTGATCCAAGAAAATGAAATTTTGCCTCATGTGTTTTACATAAAATAATGAAATAAAATTAATTCCACTCAGGCACCTCCCACAATATTCTGAATTCATTGTTGCTACATCTTTAATTTCTTCTGTAAGATAAAGGCATTTTGTGGAGGAAACAAGCTGCAGAAATATTTTCAAGCAGAAATTGGTGGTGAAAGCTCAGTGAAGAAGAGCCATGGAGACAAGAACCATGGGACCTACATTGATGGGAATTTGCTGAGGGAGAGGAAATCTCAAGAATTAAGTACAAACATGAAGCTTCCATGGTTTGAAACAAAAAATCCACAATTTTGGACAAGTTTTGCCTGCAATCCCAGATGTTATCCTTGGTACACAAAATTTTTCTTATCCTGTCCTTGTCATCCAAATTATCTTATCCAAATCATTGTTTGATGTAGGAATCTTCTCTTTAAAGTTGGAAATAATGGAGGACAAAGAAGAACCTAGTGAAAGTATCTGCTGGAGAGCACAAGGACAGAAGAGGAAATGGCAAAATTCCTGAAGTGGTGTGCGAAGTGAGTTAAGCTACAGGGAGAACTTTAATTAATTAAATGGGTTTTGGATAGCAACTGTAGCCAAAGATATCCCAAACCTCTCCTGTGGGAAAAAAAGGATCAGCCAGAAAAGATCTGAATTTGAAAGCTTTGGGTGTTTTCTGCCTGAGCTGTAAATCTGGTGTGGCTGATAAACATCTTCATGTTCAGGTGAGGAGAAAAAATTTCACCTGTCTAAGGTTCACATATCTCAGGGAATTAATTTAAGCAGAAGATGACTGGGATGAAAATCTGGGATCTGACCAACCAGAGAAGAAGGTTTGGCATTGTTTTATAATTTTCCTAAGGAAGCAATCACAGGATATAAGCTCCAAAAATATTGGAAGAAAAATATTTTGTTCGTGTTAAGAGCATTTCATCAATGCCATAGGATTTTTGTCAATCCAGTGTGTGGTCTGGTCACAGAGTTCCTGGAAAATCACTGGAGAAAAGCACATCTCCAAGGGATGATTCTTTTTAGTTATGTTAGATACCTACTGGAATTTGGGAAAAATCATCTTCCAGAGATGTTTATTTTTCCATGGGCTATCCAAAAAACTTGGCATGGATTTTTTTTCATTCTTTGATAGATCAGCTTTCAAAAAAAAGGTGTAGAAGAAATAGATATTGCATGTTTCTGAATCAAGTTGCTAAAATAATTTATTTGCAACTTCAATAACAAAAGTTAAGAAATTTACTCACTTGCCTTTCCCCAAATCCTAACTTTATTTTCCTAAGAAACATGAAATAAAGTATAAATTTTTTTTGGTCAACTTGATTGAGTCTACCACCACATCTTCAGCCAAAATATATCATAAGCTACTTTTAAAAAGTTGAAATCTCTGTTTGCAACAAAAAAAAAAATTTGAAACAAATCTTCTCTGACAGACACATTTAGGCCCAAAATGCACAAAATTATAGGAAAAACCCACTATGGATGTCTGGGAAGCTTTGGCAGCTCAACTGGCAGTAATTTTAGTGGCTGTAGAAGTGTCTGGTTGAGCATCTCCAGGCTGTGCTAATCCTGGAGGTCAGAAAACAGCCAGACTTTCCGTGTTCAGGTGACAACGTCCATGAGTCACGAAAAACACATTTGTACGTTGAGGATTGAAGAGGAGAACTTTCAAATTTTCCCCTGAACCCCCTGGTTCTTGTTGAGTTAAGAAGTTGAAGGAACGGAAGGAAAAGTTTGGAGACCAGAAGGTCTGTGCTGGTTTTGTGGGATGTTCAGGTGAGCAGAGGGGAGGAGCCCACGTCATTCTCCAGGAGTGCAGGGAGGACCAGGTCCCTTCCCAGGTGTATTGAAGAGCTCTGGGAGCCCTGTGACTTGAGTCAGGGAAGAGGAATGGCAAAGGTGGTGTCAGATCAGCTGGGGAGAGGGGAAAATCCAGCAGCACCATGGGAAAATCTAATCTGGGTTATCTGAGGAGGAAATTTTTCATATTCAACTCCCCTTTGCATTGTCATGGTGAAACCAGGACAAAATTCCATCAATTGCTGGAGCTTCCTGAGTGTTTGGGGATCCCTGCTCATTAGAACAGTGTGGGTTTAATCTGAATGGCACCAAGAGCCACGACCTTTGAATTTGACTTGGCAGAGCCGGGAGGGCTATCAGTGTTCTGGGAAATCAGCTTGAATTCAATTGCAGCTCTAATCTAAAAAACCCGTGCCTGACCCGTTTTATTGCACCGAGCTCGGCACCAGTCCGGGGCTCCGGGGGAAAATGCGTTGGAGCTCTCACGTAGCCCAAGGAGACGTCTGGTTCAGCAGATTTCCTCATCATCCCGGGGATGAATTCCATCACAAAGAGCCTGGGAAGAAATTAGATTGGAATTAAGGTGGATTCTCACCCAACCTGATCCATCGAAGGGTTGGATGTCTATTCAAACCCAACCATCTGCAAGTCTCCAGACAATGGAAAGACTGGAATGTCCACAGAAAGGTTCTTCCCATATATTTTAGGTTCAGATTAATACCTTTTAGCTTTTTCCACTGGATATATGTGATGCAGAGAGTTCTGTTGACTAAACATCTACATTTTATATTACTGTCGTTAGGTGAGATAATAAACCTATTTTTGGGCCACTCAAACCTCTTTTTCTGGAACACTCAAAGTGGTTTTGGTCACGTTTTCAGGTGTTCCTGATCAAAAGCACTTTATATATAATTAAGATGAATAATCTTAATGAAGATAAATAATCTTATGTAATTGCAAGGGAATGGAGACTTCAGGTAAAATTCCACGTGTCACAACACAAACATTTAATGTATCCATGGTGATGACACTGCTGAGCAGAACTTACCAAATGCTTCTGTTGCTGTGGGAAGGAGGGACAGATTCCGTCTTTCTGCAGCTTCATGTGACTCTGGAATCACGTTTCTGGATGCTGGATGCAATTAAATCCATCAGCTATAGAGATCTCAGTGCCCCTAACCACACGCTGACACATTTTCAGCCGTCAGGTTTTACCCAGCCTTTTCCCAAGAAATGACTAATTTTGAAAACGTTTTCATTTTTGCCCTTAAGGTACCAGTGGTTTCCATTTATCCTCATTCACTGGAGCTGGATGCAAACTCCTGTGCTCATTTTATCACTGATTACTGCACAAAGTCTGATCCAAATATGAGGGAAAACTTCTTTACTTGGAGGGTGAAGAGCATTGGGACAGGCTGGAACAATAGACGTTGTGGAATCTCCTCTGGAGAGTCAAAACACAAGTGGACAGGATCCTGTGGAACCTACTCCTTGGAATTTGCTTTAGGAGGAAGGTTGGCCTGGGTGTTCTCCAAAGGTTCCTTCCAATCCCAGTCGTGCTGGGATTGGGATTCTGGGGAAACAGCTTTAGTTTCTCTGACATTGCTGAGATTTGGTCAACAACGGGCAGGATGCGCTCTAGAATACATCAAAATTTTGGACATACTCAAGATGAACCTACATTCTCTGTAAAAATTTGCTTTATGGGTTCATTTAGTTACTAACAAACAGCTCCCTCCAGTTTCATCTCAAATTTCTGGATATAAGATAATGTTCAACAATCCTTTGGCTCCCAGACACAGATTATCCACGGAAGAGGTGCCCCCAGGATCTCAGGTAAAGGTGAGCATCTTCCAAACACACATTCGGTCATGATCTGAGTCAGGGCAGGCTGCTCACATCATGACTTGTGAGTTAAAGGGAATATATTGGAACAGGGTGCCCAGAGGAGCTGTGGCTGACCCTGAATCCCTGGAAGTGTCCAAGGCCAGGCTGGACAGGGCTTGGAGCAGCCTGGGACAGTGGAAGGTGTCCCTGCCATGGCAGGGGTGGAACTGGATGAGCTTGAAGTTTTCTTCCAACCCAAACCATTCCTGATTCCATGATGTGGTGCTGGGTAATGCTAATAAGTGAAGGATCTATCACCCCATTATCATCTCGAGTCACCTCAGGTAAAATAGGAGACAAAAATATTTCCTTCATCCCAAATGAAATGGAGGTTTTGGGCTGAATTCCTTTGTACAAAGGTGGGATTCTACTGCTCTTTGGAAAACCTCCCAGTCTCTGGATTTAACTCTCTTTCAAAGTCCCTTTCAAAACTTCTAAGCTATAAGTATTTGAAGATACTTTACAATATTTGCCAGCCCTGTGTGCCTTCCCCTTCCCAGATAACACTCAGCACCTGTGTGGGGGCAGCTGGATGGAGCCTCTGAGGCAGGAACTGTCTTGCAGACCAAGCTGCCCCCATTTATTTGTGTCCCCAGTGTGGAGTTGGGTGTCTAAGCTGCCATCAAAACAGAGCTTGGCTGGGGCAGGAGACCTGCTCAAGACCCCCTCTCACCAGCATCCCTCTCTATTGTCCGTGTTCCCACATCAGGACTGGCTCCTCTTCCTCCTTCACCTTGCCAAATCCCTAGAGAATTCACCTACAACCCGTAACAGGCAATTTTCTCTCCCTGTTGAGCAGACCGCTGCAGACCTGTCAGCCTCAGCACTCGCTTGCAGGGTGTCTGTCCTTCCCACATCTCCCAAGCACCCATTCCCAGCATTGTTTCCTAATTGTGTGCAGATTTCTGACCAACAGCCCCCCTCTCTTCCACTCCTCTTCCTCAACTCATAATTGATCAGACACTGAACAGCTGCTGGCTATTTTCTCTTCCCGAGGAGCACACAGTAATTGTATGTATGGGCTCCAAATCCCTAAACATTTGCAAAGGAGAAGGACTTGAACGGGAGCCAGTTCTTTTTTCAGTGCTGGTACCAGCAGCAGTGGCAGGCATTTCAATCAGATCAGGAGGGGTGGTGAGGGTGGGCCGTGCTGGGGTTGTCAGATTTGCTGAGATTCACTTGGAGAGGGAAGGAAAAGAAGGGGGAAAATGCTCAAGAGAGAAAAAACTGAAACCAGCAATCAACAAACCAAGGCAGCTCGCACAGTTGGAGTCTGTCCCAGCTGCAGAGCACTGAGATTACTCCCGAAACCAAAGGGCATTGTTTGTGTCCATGCTCACCCTCATTTCCCAAAGTGTGGATCGCTCCATGCCAAACGGGCCAGCTTGATCTCAGTTTGATCCCAGTTTAACCTCAGAGTGATCCACTGGGAGCATTTCCGTCTTCAAGTCCTGTTCTAACCCCTCTGGAGAGGAAGAGGCCTCAGCAGAGGCAGCTCTCACCTGTGCTGGAGGTGTTTCTCCTGCTTTTTTTTGCTGTATGGGAAGTGAAAGCCATCACCCTCCTCATTAGGACATCTCAGCTTTGGGACAGGAGTTGAAGGGATGAATTCAAGTGACCTATATATGACAAGGCAAATTGAGAATGTCAGAAGCAGAGTAAACAAGCCAGAAGCAAAAATTGCACCTCAGAAATATTCCTGAGCTGTCTTAAAAGAATTTTCATTCATATGGGTAAAGCCACCTCTTCACTAGGCTGCTTTCCCAAGGTTGACACGAAAATCTATGGAAGAATCAGAGCTACAATGGCAGTGGGATATTCCTGCCAGGAGCAGGGACCCCTTCCACTATCCCAAGCTGCTCCAGACTCTGGCCTTGGGCACTGCCAGGGATCCAGGCGCAGCCAGAGCTTCTCTGGGCACCCTGTGCCAGGGCCTCACCACCCTCACAGGGAAGAATGCCTAATATTTAATCTAAACCTACTCTCCTTCAGTTTAAAGTCATTCCCCCTTGTCCTGTCCCTCCATGCCTTGTCCCCAGTCCCTCTCCAGCTCTCCTGGAGCCCCTTCAGGCCCTGGCAGGGGCTCTGAGCTCTCCCTGGAGCTTCTCCTCTCCAGGGAACATTCCCAGCTCTACCAGCCTGGCTCCAGAGCAGAGGGGCTCCAACCCTGGGAGCAACTCCTGGACCCGCTCTGGACTCATGCCAAAAAGTCAACATTTTTCTCGTGTCATCTTCATTTGATCTGAAATGTAAGGGTGAGCCACAATAAGACCAATATCTCATATTTCATACTCTTTACAAAGATGGGTAAAGCAGAGGGGGTTTTGATTTGATTTGATTTTTGGGGGTTGTGTAGAATCCTGGAATCAGCCAAAAATGCCACCCTTGAAATACCTCACCAGTGAAATGCCTTTAGCATATTTAATTTCTTCATTTTGTTGGGCAGGCCCATCAACAGTATGTTAAAGAGTTATACAAATTAAGGAAAATTAAAAGTTAAGGCAAGAAATGGCACAGCAATGAGAGGTATTTTGAGGGCTCTGTAAACTTTTCCTTTCCTGAAGTGGTGAGGTAAAAACTGGGCCCATCTGCTCTGAGCCTTCACTGTCCTGAGAGCTGCTCCACGAAACACCTCACTGACAACACTGACAATATCCTCACTCTGCCCTCATCTCTTCCTCCAGCTCAGACTTGTGGGAGAATCTTTTTTTTTCCCCACAAAAAAGAACCATAATCATTACTGAACTTTGATTTTTAGAAATAAATATTCAGCTCTATCACCAAGGGGAAAAAAAAAAAAAGATCCTCCACCACGCAAACCTTTCCCTGTAATTCTGTCATCTTTGCAAAATTTGAACTCCTAGGAAAAAGAACACAGCCCCTGATGTGAAAATTGTACACCTGAGCTGCTGCCATTTGGGTTCAAAAAGAAAAAAAAAAAAAAAGACAAAACAATATTGTAATTCCAGGAATAGCTGCTAAAATCTGATAAATTTTTTTTTGCGTGGGCCCAGTAACCCTACACTGGACGTTTGTGGCTACTTCCTAGAGAAAGAGGAGAAAGCAAAGAAAATTCCTCCTGGACAAACAGCACATGTAATACGACAATTGGCTCCATTCCTGAGAGGTTCTCCATGCCAGCCATACAAAGAGTGAAACCTTAGAAGGGAGATGTGATTTCTGCCTTGGACTGAGCTTGCAGCGTGCTTAGACCTGGCTCAGGTGTAGCTGCCTTCCCAGGTAAAGCACAGCAGCCCTGGAATCACATCACTGGAGAAGGGGATTAAGAAATCAGCTCTGCTGGGAATATGAACCATGCCCACATGGCAGCTTAGCTTTCCTCCCAGAAAGTGCCCTCAACCACACAATTGTGACCACACAGAAGGGTTTCTCTGTCACCTTGGGGCCAGTGTCACAATTTGGGTCCTTGAGGGGGTTTAAACCCCGTTTGAGGCCGGTGCTGAGGGTTCCTCCTCACTCCTGATGGGCTGAAAAGCAGCCAAGCCACAAATCCTGAGCAGAAATCTTTCCTTGCAACGCCGAGTTCGTGCGAAATGAAGGTTGACAGATACAGCCTGACATTTGATTTTGGACAGAATTGTAATGTTGCAAATGCTGCGCTCCCTCCCCCAGTCCTGGGCGTCTGAATAAATGAGCAAAATGAGGAAAAATGCTTACAAAAAGCACATTTTTACAGCAGAGAGAGATACGTCCCCCACTAAAACACTGCAACCTAATTTCTGCCTGCACGTGTGGGTTGGATTTTGAAAACACTTACATTTTTTAGCATATTTACTCTCTTCATTTCATTGAGCAGACTCATCAACAGTTTGTTAAGGAGTTATAAGAATTAAGGAAAATTCAAAGTTAAGGCAAGGCAATCAGTGGACCTGCACATTCTCTCTGCAGAGGATTCATGATTTTCCCTCATGTGTGTGGTTCTTGCACTTGACATCGGCCAAATAAAGTCATGTTTGCAAATTCAGCCCAAATGATCACTGGGAATTGAGAGAGAGAGAGATTATGGGAAAGGCAGCAGGAATTTTGGGAAGTCAAATCAATATTAGGGTGACTTGAAAGACCTGTCACCTTGGACTGTGGCAGCAAACAAGAGGAAGCTCCGATAAAGACCTTGGAAAGAATTTTGAGCCCTTCTAAACTGAAAGGCCAAAATGCAGCTGGAAAGTGAGGCTGGAAAGTCTTGATTATCCTCCTCTGGGAATAAACCCCACCCAGAGGGAAGCAGGATGGAAAACACCAGATGTGGCTGATGTGAGAGGAATCCAGATTAGGTAAAGCTCTGCTGTGACTGGCGTGGAATTTGGTCCAAAGCAAAGGACAAGGTTGTTAACATCAGCTCTTCCCTTTAATTCTGGAGCTCTGGAAACCTTTCCTGGAGGATGGGAAGGATGAAATGGAAGGAGAAACTGGTATGTTCTTGGCAAAAGAAGAAGTTTATCTCAATTCACACTAAAATCTTGACATTTGTGCCCTCAGCTCCCTTTATATTCCCTTTATTCCCACCAGGATTTTTTGGGGGATCAATTCTTGGATCTATTGCAGGATTCCACTAAAAGATGAGATGAATTCTCTGCTAGAGGCCTTTGGTGAGAGCAATTTTAAAGAGAGACTGAAACAAAAACCTCAGTTCCTGGAATCATAGAATATTCCGGATTGGAAGGGACCCACCAGAACCATCAGGTCAGACAAATCCCACTTGTTTTTCAAGGTGTGCAAGATCAGGTTGGTTGATTTTGAGGATGAAGTTGATTTTTTTTTGCTCCATCTGGGACTACAAAGACTCTTCCTGTCCTTTTGTCACCACATTTAAATTCTCTGGTCCCAATAAAAGTTTGAAATCGAACTGCAGCCTTTGCCTCAGTGGAGAAACCAAGAGGAAAATTCCCTCCTCTTTCCAAGCTGATGGATTTCATCTGGTTTATAGGTACTCAATATCATCAGGTTTTGTGCCCCTCAATTAATCTTGGGTGTTATTGACCTTTTAATTCAAAACAAGAGGAAAGAGATGATTGTTTATTTGCATATTTGACATCCAGGATTCCAATTCCATTGTCCAGAAACAGACTCAAAATGGATCTGGTTCTTGAACTCATCAGACCTTGCATATATAAATGGGGAGTTACAGCAAGGCTGCAATCAAAAACTCACATTAATTTTCCCAATTAATCTGATTGTCACAGATAAAGTGTCGTTTTATTTGATCTGATTTCTCCTACCTTATCACTTCCTCCTTATTCCATTTATTTGATGTTTCATTCAACAAAACACACAGACAGCTTCCCCTCTGCTGCGCCCCGAGCTTCTGTCCCAAAAATCCAAAGCAAATTTCAAAGCTAAACAAGGTTAAAAATAGGTTAAAAACAGGCCAGTCCTGAAGGGCATCATCACATGTTTACATGGCTGCAATGATTTTCCTTTCCATCGAGGCCACAGTTTCCAGCTCTGGCTTGTCAGGAGTTTCTTGAGGATAATTATCCCATCCCCACAGCCCCTGGCAGCCGGAGGCACTCTCACCCTCCCAAATTGCACATTAATTTGGGAGCGGAGAGCACGTCACAGGGAAGCCGAGGCCAAGGGCAAATCCAAACACCTTGGATCCACCACTTCATCACGGAGCTGGCCAGAAACCTCCCCAAACTTGCCAGAGAGGGATGAGGCCATGGAATGAGCTTCCCACAGATGGATAACGTGGGAGTGGAAGCGCTTACGAAAGGACCTGTTTGAACCTTCCCCAAAACACAGCAGAGCCACCACAGCAGGTTGAGGGGAATTTGGGGAATATTTGTACTGACGGGAATTCACTGCTCTGGGAGTGCAGAAAGGAATTTTTTGGGGAACAAGTCCAAGCTGTGCTGGTGAGGGACTTGACGTTGATTCTGCTACATCCCATGGGGTTGTGTTGACCCCAGTTTCTACATGAGAGGGGACATGACTCATTCTCTCTCTTTGGTCACTTCATTCTCCACTGCAGAGGAGTTTCCCACTGAAAATTTCGTGGAGACTGGAACATTTCTGGAGGGGAAAAAAAAGTCTTCCTTGTTAAACATTTAAATGAAATAAAACAAGAAATTTGATCAGTAGAACATTGTCTAAATGTCCTATACAAAAAGACCAAAATCAGCTTTAAATCTCATCATGTTTTGAGAGGATTCAAATTTGTTCACCTGATAAATGGGAAGGAAAAAATATTTTACTCTGAAAATATGGCGTGGGATTTTTTCCTGAATTTTTGTGCCCACACATCCTGAATATGAATAGCCATGGAACTTAAAAAACATTGCTTGATACTCATAACCTACACAGGGTTTTCCTGTAGAGTCCACCTGTGCATCTCCAAGGAAGGGAGAGGAATATTTTAAATAAACTGACGAATACAGGACAAGGATTGAGGTCACCTTGTAGGGAGAACTGACCTTCACCTTCTGGAGTCCTTTTGAATTCCCAGCCATGCGCCATTTCCAGCCTCCTTGACTTGTGATCCATAATTTGGTTTTCCCACCTGCAGAGCAATGAAGCACTGGCTGCCCTACTGCAGAGGATGCTCCCAAAGGGCTCCCGATGCCTCTGGAATTATAATAACGGTGTTGCGAATAAATGACAAGCATCATATTCTTCTTCTGCTGGCCATGGGCAGCTTCCTATAATGTTTGACAACTCTTTCCATAAAAACATTCCTAATTTCCAATCTAAACCTCTCCTTGCACAGCTTGAGGCCGTTCCCTCTGCTCCTGTCCCTGTTCCCTGGAGCAGAGCCCGACCCCCCGGCTGTCCCCTCCTGTCAGGAGCTGTACAGAGCCACAAAGGCCCCCTGAGCCTCCTTTGCTCCAGGCTGAGCCCCTTCCCAGCTCCCTCAGGAGTTTTCCATCCCCTTCCCAGCTCTGCTCCCTTCCCTGGACACGCTCCAGCCCCTCAATGTCCTTCTGGTCATGAGAGGTCCCAAAGTGACCCCAAGATTCGAGGTGTGGCCTCAGCAGTGCCCAGCACAGGGCACTGCTGGAATGATCCCTTCCCTGACCCTGTTAGCCACACTACTCCTGCTACAAGCCAGTTATCACTTCCCACCACTTACCAGTGAATCCCTGAAGCCCAGGAGAGAAAGGAGGAGAAAGGCCTTTAGTTCCCTTCCCTTTAAACATCATTTCCTATGCATGCAAGTAACATGAACACTGCAATTACACGGCCAAGCAGGCTGAAGACAGAACAAGGAGGGGGGGAAAAATAGGAGGAGAGATTTACAGCTCTTCCAAAAAGATGGAGTTGAAATATGTAAAAGAGGGCAGAGCCAATTGCCAAAATACTGGAGGTTTTCTTTTCCTTCCACTGAGCATTGTGAGTGGTGTTTGGAAGGGGGAGGAGAGCGGGGAAGCGTTGGAATCTCAGGGTTTTCATTTCACCATGAAACTTTAGCACGAGAAATTTTAATTGTGGATCCTTGTGGACAAGACCTTGAAATCCTACCCAGGCAAAGCTTTCTGGTCCCGGAGTGTTCTTGGAACTGGCCGTGGCTCCCAGTCACTTGGGTGCTTTATCCAAGTTTGTTCCCTCAGCCCGTCAGCGGGACGCGGGACGGCTTTGGGGTTAACTGTTTGTTGGGACACCCCTTGGTCGGGGGCTGTTCCACTGCCCCTCCTGCAGGCAGAGCCTTTCTATCCATTCCTGAGGATATCTCTGTGGGAGTTTGCTCTTTTCCCCGTTGGAAAGCAACGGGCCTTGAACGCTGTTGGCACCTAATCAAGAAACTCTGGAGGAGGAACGTGAGCGCGGCCGCCCCCAGTAATTGATTGTGGCTACTGGTTGACTGCAGCAGGATTTGTGATAGTGTGAAATCCTATATCTTGGAGGGCCTCAAAATTATCAGGGTATTTAATCACAGGCTGGGCATGTCTGGGCTGTATTTATGTGTATCACCATCAGAGGGTCACTTGGGCAAGGCGCTGAGATAATGGAAAGAAAAAGGACTTGGAAAATAAAGCAATAAATCCTCATGCTGAGCTTTTAAATGTACAGAACTCCTTGGGAAGCACCAGTAGCCAACTAATGCACGTCCCCATGATTAATCTGCGTTTTAGAGGGTGAGTATTTTGGTTCAGGTAGAAGTTGGAGGTGCCTCTGTGACATTGATACAGACCAGATGAAAAGTTGGCTTAGTTGCACTGAAAGGTGGGTCAGGAATCCACAGGAGAAATCCACATGAGCTCACATTATTTGGAGATTTCTATTTCCCAAGCCCAAATATATTATAAAAACAGTCCCTTCTGCAGAATTGTCCTGGTTCCAGATCCCCCAGAAAACCTGCTGAAAGCTTTCAGAAGCCTGAAATCAAAAGGTGTTTTAGTTAAACACTTAGCAAAACCTTGTTTGTGTTGTAAGGAGATTTTTAAAACCATTCTTGAAGAAATACCAACATTTCCCAGGCCTCAATATAGATTATTTTAAATTCTTTTCTATATTTTCACACAATTCTTCTCTTTGCTTTTTCTGGGGGGGAGTTGTTTTTCTTTTTAATAAATGCAGTGATTAATTTCACTTCTCCAAACTATTTTTGTCACGAAGTTTCAATAAATCCAAATTTCAGGAAGCGAAACACCTTGATAACTACTTGGAGAACATTTTTAATAGCATTGCTAACAAGGTTATAAAAGTTTTACAGAGACGAATTTTTCCTGCCATCCCTCATCCACCTTCCTTCTGCCAATAGTTACAAATTTGAGTTGCAAAATCATGCAGGGATAAAAACATCAGGGCCAAAGACAAAAAGCAGATGGCACATTTCAGTATTTGCTAATCCCATACATATATTGGATGTTCTGGTTGGGATTCACCTGCCCTATTTTTCTATTCCCAGAACTCCAAGTTTGGGTGATTCACCTCCACTGATTGTAGAGGTTTAAAGAGAATGGGTCAGGCTTGGACGTGTAAAAGAAGGGGAAACCCAAACTTTGGGTGTTTTGGCATTCTCTGTTCCTCCATCCCCAACAACCCCAAAAAATTCAGTTTCATCTCTAGGGAACCACACCCCCCAAAAATTTAATTATCCCCCATATTCAAGTCCAGCACATGCCCATGAAGAACTAAATGAAAAACTTACCCTTGATTGGGTCAAATGCTTTTAAACACTCACATAAAATAAAATAAAAAAAGTATTAAAATTTATTTCCTAGTGGTTTCTACTTCCACAAACAGATTCCTTGCTGACCTAGGAGTCACATCTTGGCTCATCTGGTGGCTGGACTGTTGCTGTTCTTTTGAACAAACGCCTTGGAGAGTTTGCTCCTGACTGATAAACCAGTGGAATTTAGGAGCAGGGACTGGTTGGAGGAGATGATCCTGGCATGCCAAAGAATAATTTTTTTTGTCACAAAAAAAGCAGGAGAAGTGGCTTCATTTCCCACCCAGTCCTGAGGATCTGGACCTGCAGTCCTACACTGGGTCTGGACAAAAGGCACAGGAACAAACTAATTTTTTGTCCCTTCATTTCAGGATATAGCTGGGCAAGGAAAAGAAAGAAAGGCTGCCTGGGGCAAGAAAAAAGAGGCAGAATCTTTAATGGAATGCTTTGAGAATTCACCTGAAAATCCAGAGCAATATGAGGGAAAGAACTTGAGACTCTTGGCTTCCATGATAAACAGCTCATCAGTGTCAGCTCATCGTGTTTGTTTCAAACTGACAAAAATTCGACTCATTTAGGACAGAGAAATGTTCCAGTCTCTGTCAGCCAAAGCTGACACATCTGATTTCCCCCATATTATCTGTCTTTCTTTCTGTCTGCCTCTGATGTGCTGAGTCATTCCTTTTTCACAGAAAGCAGCATTTTCTCCTTGAAACTTGCACTCTCTGCTGAAAAAAAAAAAAAAAAATTTAAAAAGTCATGGAAAATGTAGCCGTAGTACTGGGAACTGCTGTGCCAGATTCCCACTTGGCCTGGATCTCTATACCTCTGCTGACCTCAATAATAATTTCACTTGAGGGCAAGAAAAGAACTTGGTGTTCAGTCCCAGAGTGACTGCAGCTGATCTGCTGAATAAATCAGAGCACACCAACCAGTTGCTCCCTAAATTCCCAGTAGCCCATGGCCAGTGGATTGCTCCCATGCAGTGTCACAGCAGTTTAATTGGAATCTTGCATTATTATTGGTGGTGCTGTTATTTTTAAAGGCTTTGGCTTTTTTCCAGGGGTCTTTGCCAAGTTGCTCAATACCCTCACTGGCATCGACCCGAAGCTATTAAATTTTTCCCGATGTGAGCACGAGCTACAAATGTAGATTATTTCAGGGGGGAAAAAAAAGTGAAAACCCACTCCTTTACAGGCTCTTGGTTTTCAGCAGGGACAGCTTGGAATTTATCCTATCACTGAGGAGTCCACCAGCCTTAATGGTATGCCAAATTTATGCCCCCAGATGCATCCACAACTTTTCTGAAGATCACAAATGAGTTTTGCACAGTTCTGCCTTCTCTCAGGTACCCAAGAACCTTTCAGTTCTTCATTAATTGAAGTTAACAGAAAGCTTGTCCTTATTTTCCACAGCCAGGTGCCATTTTCCAAAGAGAGGGGAAACAGCAGAGCACCTTCAAGGCCCTTCTTTCATGAAGGCACAGGAAAAGAGGTGGCATCCCTCCCCGGCCTTGCCCAGCTTTTCCATGGTTTCTCTAATCCTTAGGATAGTGGTGCTGGGCAGGCTGACCTTGGAAACACTAATAAATATTCAGCTTGTCCGCTTTTTGCTGAATAATGGAATATTTCATGTTCAGTTGGAGTCAGGAGCGGATTTGGGGCAGAGAGGGAGGCAGAGGGGGTGTGGGATTGAATTGCTTTCCCTGCTGGGACTGGGGTTTGTGGGGTTTTTTGCTGTCACAGCTCTGAAAGACAGAGGAAGGAGAAATGAGGAGTGGGGCAATATGAGGGAAAGACAAGAAATATTTCTGTGCTGATGCTGACTAGCTGATACACAGAGGAGAGAGAGAGAGGGGAGCACGTTAACAAATCTCTATTTAAATCCCAACTTCCAAGTGAAAATGTGTTGGCTCCTTCTAAATCCCTGCAGAGCTTTGGAGCCATCGAAGCCAGCAGACACCCTATGATCATCCACCCTGACCTTTCTTAACTCAGCCTGGAAACCTTACCCAGGGATTCCTGGAATGGAAGGAATTATCCCCACTATGTGCGTGCATTTCTAAGATGCAGCTTTAATAAACTGATGATGGGGATCAGATTCCTGGTGATGCCATGGGCTGGTTCCTGTGTTCCCCTGCAGGAATGCAACCAATGGCTTGTGGTTGAGTTAAAGCACATTTATCCCTTCTTCCTGCAGCTCCTCCTAATTCTGCTGCTGCTGACAGAGCTGCCTGGTCCTCGCAGGCACGGGGAGATTCATACCCCCATGAATCACCGAGCAGAGCTCCAAAGATTTCCCAGCTCTTCCCTGAGCTCAGCAGGTCAAGGTTGACCAATTTTTTTTCTCTTGTCAAAATTCAAGCTTCAGCCACAGGAATTGCGGGCTGCAGATCCCCTGGGATGCCATGCCTTGGATATGTGAGGATTTGCATTCTGGAGTGTTTTAAAGCCCCAGGTAATCTTGTCTCGTGAGCCAAAGACAAAGGTAGGCCCATGGATATCCTGAAAGAGGATCCAGGGATGCAGGTGGGTCAAAAGGCACAACCCTCACCCCATGCAGCGGTTTTACAGTAAATTTACCCCCTCTCTTTTCCATTCCACTCCTGAAAAGTCAGTTTTGGAATGACAGCTCCACTTCCCATGAAATGTCTTCTTCAGCTACCCCAGACTTTCATCAAGCAGAAAATTAAAATTTGGCCATTTAGCCAGGACTTCCCACCAGAGCAGCAGCTGCAGAATTCCCAGTTCTGGGACAAAAAATCCCCAGCCCTGCTGCACTGGAAAAATGACATTAACAGATCCTGGATGATTTGTGGATGCACAGAATCGTGAAAGGTTGAGCTTTTGCAGGTAAAACTCTCAGCACAGGGAATATAAAATCTTGGCCATGCATCCTGCCCATCCTGGACTCAGGGCACATGCACAGCCTGGGAGCCACGCTCACTTCCCTGTCTGGGGTTTTCCAGCTGAAATATGGGATCATTCCACTTCTGTCTCTCCTTAGCTCAGTGTGTTGAGCTGTGGAACGGGGACTCAGCTCTCCTGAATGTGTCAAACAACAAAACTGGGTTGGAAGGGTCAGTTGAGGTTCTTTCAGCTCTTGGTGAAAATCCCTGCCTTTTGTACTCACCAGGTTCTCCATTTTCACTGCATAAAGATGGTTTTCCTGCCCTTTCTGTTGAAAGTCACTTTGACCATTAAATATGGAATCTGGATGGGACCTTTAAGTCTTAGCTGGTCACTCTTGGCTTTATTTTTATTCTGGGAAAAAATCCAGGCAACTCCAGAAAGGAGGAATCACTCTTTAGGGATGCATCCATTCCATGGACTACCAAAAGAACTTTGGTGAGATGAATAATGAAGCCAGGTGAGACAAATTTGACATTCAGGATCCATTTCCCAACAGAAATGAAGGATTGGTTTCATGTTCAGTGTCACATGCTGCTTGTTTGTAGAAATACTGGCTTTTGACCATTTTTTAGCTTAAGAAAAATGAGTTTCATCATGCCAGAATAACTTCTTAATTCTCCCAAAGTTGGAGAGAATTTAGATTTATATTTCTTCCTGAGTTACCACTTTTAACAGATGAGTGAAGAATAATCATTTCTCATTCACTGATTTGGTTTCTTATCAATTATCAGTTTCTAGTCAGGACTGGAAGTTGCCAATCTGAGCTTTATTTAACATCAGGCTTGTCCTGTAAAAATTCCTTCTTTCTAATTCTGGTTAGAGAGAGAGAGGGAGAGGAAAAAAATGATCCTAAATTTCTAATTAATTAGGAGCCATTAATCTGAGTTTTCTCCATGTGCACCAATATTTACTTTTTTTCAATTGCATTGCTCCTGTGAGTGTTCTCCATGCATGGCTACAATTAATAATTTGATTTTTTTTTAATTGCTCTAATTTGCCTGGGGAAAGGAAGACTCTCGAGTGTGGAATTCCAGCTCTGAAAGGAAGAAGGGGGGTTCTAGGTCCACCAAGGGGATATTTGTGGACTCACAGTGCTGAGGTAGATTTCTTCAGGAAAAACCCCCAGGGATCAGATCCTCAGCTGATGGGAACCAGAAATTCTTCCACATGTCCAAATCCCATTTTATATCATCTGCTCCTACCAGATCACTGTAAGATTGGCAGTTGATTTTATCACTGAATATTGACAGTTGACTTTATCACTGCTTTAAAACAGGAGATAACGTTTGTTTGAGTCACTGCGATATTTTGTCCTGTCCACAAAGGGGATGTCAAGTGAAATAATTTTAATATTACCAAAATATCTGTATTCTATAAAGCAAAACAATCCTGCTTAGTGCTCTCTCTGTGGTGCAGCCTTTTCACACAGATGTTATTTGGATCCCACCCTGAGTTTTGGGTCACTCTGGAGAGGAAAAGGGGGGCAGAATTTTACCTGGGAGAGCAAAGAGCAGCAACTTTGATAATTCCAATCAGGAATTCACAGACTGCTCAGAGGCTGAGCTGCTGTCGGCCTAGAGATGAATTATGGAGCTCATGGAGGTGAAGTGGAAGAATAAATGTAATTTATCCATGGCTCCACAACCTGCAGGAGGCCCATCCTTCAGGACTGCCCACCCCCATTTTATCCACACACGCAGCTCCCGCTGCAGAGATGTTTTCAGGACTCAGAGTGCTGTGATCAATCAATTCTTTGGCCACCACCTCTCTCCCCCTCCCCTCAAGGAGAGCAGAAGTCAGTGTTTTATTCCTCCCAGCCCTCATTTAAAGAACAAACCCTCTTTGTCCAGGGCCCCAGGGATGGGGGATTCCCTGCCAGGGTCTCTGGGGCAGAGCCCAGAGCTGATCCCCAAGCGCACCACAGACCCTGGTGTCACAGAGATCCCACAAACACAGAAAAGCCAGGCAGCCCTGTGTTATCCGTGCCAAGATTCTGGATTTCCTGGCACTCTCAAGCTCTTTGGACCACGGGGATTATACATTGCACAAGGTATCAGATGCCGAAGCGACTTTCGGAATAAAAAAGGAAACAAATCAGAATGACCTCTCCAAGAAAGGATCCTATAGAAGTGTTTTTAACAATAACAGAGCAGGAAACTTTGCCTTCTCAGACATTTACCCAGCCTCTCTGCCTGCTGGCATTCCTCAAGTGCACTTGGACACATGCTGGGCCATCGAGGGCCGGGATCCTCTCGGATTTCACAAACCCCAGCAGGGTCAGCCCAGGGCAGAGGTTGGATGGGATTCCTCACAGAGAAACCCCCACTGTCCATCAAAGGTGGTGCTGTTCCATCCACTGGCAGTGAACTTTGTTTCAGCCCAAGGTTATTCCAGAACAGCTGGAGTTGTTCTTCTGGACAGTGGGCCCCACCCAGATTCCACTGAGGGCTTGGTACAGTTTGCCCAACACTGGAATATTCACCCAAAATGGCCCTGTCAAAGCAATTTTTCACTTCCATCCCACACTCTGAAAGATTTTTGGTAAATAAGATGCTAATCACAAGTTATCCCTCTTACTGATTTTTCCAGGGAAGTCCTTGCACACCTTCCCTGCTTCCAGCATCAGCAGTGCTCTCAAACTCAGCTCAGACTTTGCCCCAGGCAGCAGCCACACAGATATTTCAGGAGTTCAACTGTGTTCAGTGGGATTCAGGTAGCAAAAATAGAGATGTTTATGGTGTAGAAACCTACCTGAGCTTGTAAACCTCAGCTCTTCTTGGAGTCAATAAAAGAGGTCTTTGGATGTAAAACACAAGATCTGGTGAATGCAGCCACTTTAAAGTGAAGAAAATGCTGCTGTTCCATCAACTGGCCAAGAAAATTGGCTGCATAAATTAATAAATAAAGTTCACAAATAAGTTTATTTGTGGGACTCTGCAGCATTTCCAGGAGCCCTGAAGTCAGTTTTAGCATGATCTCAGCCCCTCAGGCTGTGGGCTGATGAACATTTTAAACCATCATAAAGGAATCAGCTCTATTTTCCTCTGTCCTGTGCCACTGACTCTCCCCAAAGTCACCAAAAGCTCAGAACCTGAAAAGGAATCAACTCCTCGTGTGGGGTTTAGCAGGGAAAACTCAAACCAAGCAGGATCAGAAACACAAACAGCTGTAAACAGGACTCTCCACCTGCCCCCTCTGGTCCCAGTGGCCTGAGGAGCCTCTCTGCAGAGGCTTGTTTTCATTCCAGGAACTGTCAGCAGCATCCTGGATTGCAAATTATTCCACGAAGTCCCCTCTGGCACCCTGGGGAATTTGTCTTTGTCCCACTGTGCTCCCCAGTGCTCCCAGCCAGCTCCCTGCTTTCCCTCCAGGCCATTTCTGCCCCTGGCTGTATCTCATTCCCTCCCTGCCCTCCAGAAATGGCTTTTTCCTAGGAATGCTCTGCTGCTTTCAGGAGAGTTGTGATTTCCATTTCCTCTCCTTGGCCCAAAGGGGAGCATCCAGTACAAGACAAACAAGCAGAGTTGTCTCCTGCTGCTCAGCTGCAATTTTTGTGCAGAGCTGTCGATTATAGCACATCTATAGTGCCATTCCCTCTTTTTTTTTTTTAAATAAAAAAGTTCATTTTTCAGCTGTCCTGTTCCCTTGCATGGATTTATTTTGAGGCTGCTGCCTGACATTAGCAGTGCAAGGGAGAGAAGGGAACCTGTAGCCCCTAAGGGACAGGATTGCAGTCACAGACTGATATTGATCAGGATTTTAAGCTCCAAATCCATCATTTTGCTCAAGGCCAGAACTCTCAGGCCTTCCTTGGAAGAACCCAGGCTGGGAAGTTCAAAGTTTCCTTGGAAAAGTCAGGATTATGAAGACACCTTGAGCCATCTCAGTACTGAACCACTCCCAAGTGCTGTTGACAAACAAACATAAAGCAAAGATCCAAATTTTCCTTTATCCTCAGAGACTGCAAGGAACCCCATAAAATGGGCATGATGAAACTCACAGAGACAGATTACAAGAGGCAATTTTGGCTGGAATTTCTGGGATTTCTGGAAATTATGATACCTGCAAATACCTGTATTAGCAGCGAGAGAGAAGCTGGTTGCTACAGCAGTGATGTGTGTTATTCTAAACCCCACATCCCTGATATGGAGTGCAGGGAAGGGCAGGGAGCTGGGAAAGGGAGAGATGTGGGAAGCCAGATGAAAAGTTTTATTAGGTGATTATTAAACTCTTCTGCAGTGCCAAACTCAGCTCAAGGCTGCCAGCTCGTCTCAGCGCAAACCCAAAATTAAAATAATGAGAGGGGCCCTAATCATGGGCTGGGTGGTGGCTGGTTTTCTATCTGGGATGGCTGAAAAGTTGCACCTCCTCATCAATCCAAGAGGGAAACTTGGAAGTGGCAGAGAAGCTTCTCACAAGGACAGCGAGTCTGTGTCTGAGAAGGGAGCTGTTCCATCCTTTGTTTCAGCCCAAGATTATTCCAGAACAGCTGGAATTGTTCTTCTAGACAGTGGGTCCCACCCAGGTCCTCCTGACTCCGTGAGGACTTGGCACAGTTTGCCCAACACTGGAAAATTCACCCAAAATGGCCCTGTCAAAGCAATTTTTTCACTTCCATTCCACACTCTGCAAGACTTTTGATAAATAAAATGCTACACAAGGTAGCATTACTCTTACTGATTTTCCTTTTCCAAGGAAATCCTTGCACACCTTCCCTGCTTCCAGCACAAGCAGGTCAAACTCAGCTCAGACTTTGCCCCAGGCAGCAGCCACACAGAGATTTCAGGAGTTCAGCTGTGTTCAGTGGGATTCAGGTAGCAAAAATAGGGAAGTTTAATCTGGTAATGAAAAGTCTGGTAAGAACCCAAACCATCCATCAGTCAGGGCTCCCAGAATCTGGCTCCTTCCCAAGGGAATGGAGGAAGGTGGGACTGTCTTGACCACCTACTCATGGAGCCAAACTCTTTTGTTGTGACTGCTTCCCTCCATAGACATGGGGAGGGCACCAGGAGCTCTGCAGAGTAGGTGGTTGGAATGATTCATCCCTGTCACACCATGAAATCCCATCTGGAGCATCCTCATCCTCTTCGAGCCCTTTAACAGGTGAGCTAAATGCAATCCACTATTCATGCATCAGATCCAGGCGTCTCCCGTGGAAAGAGACAGGGATTTATGGAATCACAGAACGGTTTGGCTTGGAAAGAACCTCAAAAATTATCCAGTTCCAACACTGTGCAATGGGCAGGGACACCTTCCACTAGACCAGCTTGTTCCAAGCCCTTTCCAGCCTGGCTTTGAACACTTCCAGCAAGGGTGGGAGTTAAGAGCATCAGTTTTAAACAGAGATTCCCAACGTTTGCATCCAGACCTGAGAGCCACCACGAGACACACGTGGATGTTGATTCAAAGAGATCCTGGTTTTGGTTCAGCCAAGCATTTTATGTCACATTTTGAAGCTAAATGTGGCTGCAGAGTCATATTGTTTGTCAGTGGCTTGTGAAAATGGGGTCTCAGAAAAGACAAATCTGCTGTCACTCTAGTGGTGTAACCCTGGACTGATCCTGAGACATTTGGGGTGAGTGCTCCCACCCATCCATCTGGAATCTCCTACAGAGCAGGCTGAGACCTTCTCCAGTGTGGATCTCATCCCTCCAAAGGGCTGGAACAAGCTTCCCTTTCTCTGACCCCACCAACCCCAGGATTCTGCACACTGAGACAAACCCAATTTTAAATAACACTGGCAGTACAACCCTGCCTACATCACATCTCTGGGGACATTTCTGCTGTTTTAACTGAATTTCTTCTCCGCTGCAGGAAGATTTCTCCACACCAAGCTTTCACTTGCCTCAGCCTCCTGTTCCTCTCATTACCCTGGTGGTGGTGACCTTCTCACACCCTTGGACCAGGTCCAGGGACAGGAGAAGGTCAGCATCACCTCACCAGGTTGGCACGGAGAAGGCAGCGCAAGCCACGCTTCCTTGACCTATGATGCCGTCCACCCACGTGAGCACAAGTGTTCTGTGGGATGTGTGAGGTGGCTTTAGGATCTGGAGGCAGCTTTCCATGCCTGGAACAGGCAGTGCTGGTAATTCTCCAGGAGATGAAAGGCAGCAGGAACACACAGCGGCGAGCGGAAAGGCAGAGCCGCTCTCGGGGAACTGCGTGGGGCTGAGGTAATGTTCTGTGCCGTGATATTCCCAGTAGGAACATCTGAGTTTGGGGTCACAGGTTTGCAGGGAGCCATCTTGCTAATGTCATGGCAGCTTGGAGCAATCCAGCCTCCATTTTTCCACTGCTTGTGTATGTGGGAATTCATGGGGCTTCACCCGCGAGCGCAGAGCCAACGCGCCTGCTGCTGCCCCTCCTGAAATCCCTGCTTGGGATTCCCAGGAAAGCCTTGGATCTGCTGCTGCCCCTCCTGAAATCCCTGCTTGGGATTCCCAGGAAAGCCTTGGATCTGCTGCTGCCCCTCCTGAAATCCCTGCTTGGGATTCCCAGGAAAGCCTTGGATCGCAGATTTGGGAGGAAGGGAAGGGAAGGGAAGGGAAGGGAAGGGAAGGGAAGGGAAGGGAAGGGAAGGGAAGGGAAGGGAAGGGAAGGGAAGGGAAGGGAAGGGAAGGGAAGGGAAGGGAAGGGAAGGGAAGGGAAGGGAAGGGAAGGGAAGGGAAGGGAAGGGAAGGGAAGGGAAGGGAAGGGAAGGGAACAATTCCAGCTATAGCACTGAATAAATTAAAAAGCCACACGGAACATCAAGGAAAAGAGCAAACAAAAGTATTAGGCTCACAAAAGTTAGCCTAAGTATTAGCTAACAAAAGTTACTGGCTCTGCTAAGCCGTGTCTGTGTAATTCGTAGCTGGACGAGTTTGTGAGGTGGATGGAGAAAGAGACCTCAGGGCTTCAGCACTTGCAAATCCCACAGCGAGTTCCTATCTACTCCCACTCCTGCAGGAACTCCATGGAAACGAGCTCAAACTGTGCAAATTGGCTGCAAAGTGTTTTTCTTGAGTCAGTAACACAATACTTTTTCTTTCTCGACATCAAATATTCGCTTCACCCCCAAACAGCCCTTGCCAGCTCCCAATGTGATAAGCAATTAGTTTGGTTAAGGCTTCTTTTTATAGGAGCTAAAGCTGTGGGAGTTGCTGGTCTTGGAGGAGATGTGAAATCTGCTCTTTCCCCATCCAGAGCATTCGTGCAGAACTCCAGCACCTCACCTCCTGGACACGGAGAGCCAAGGCAGCTGTTGGGCATGAAAAGCCTCTGGAACCTGCCATGCCTCAGAAGCTTTTCCTGCTTTGAAGGCATTTCTATTCCTGATCTTTGCAGCAGGAAAAGATTTGGATTCTCTGGTCGTTTAGACCCAAACCTACAAAACTCTTTCATTTGAAGCTCTAACTCTGCTGGTGTTCTCACCGAGACTCAAAATATCTATTTCAAAAGCACAGGTGAAGAAGAAATTGTCAAAATGTGCTGTGGGCCAGAAATTTGAGGGCCATCAAGGTGCTCTTAGGGCTGGAGCACCTCAGCTATAAATACAGCACCAGGCTGGGAGAGCTGGGATTGCTCAGCCTGGAGAAGAGAAGGCTCCAGAGAGAGCTCAGAGCCCCTTCCAGCGCTTAGAGAACCTCCAAGAGAACTGGAGAGGGACTTTGGATATCCCTTTGGACAAGGGATGGAGGGACAGGACAAGGGGAAATGGCTTCCCACTGCCAGAGGGCAGGGTGAGATGGGATATTGGGAAGGAAATCTTCCCTGTGAGGATGGTGAGGCCCTGGAATGGATTTCCCAGAGAAGCTGTGGCTGCCCCTGGATCCCTGGAATTGTCCAAGGCCAGGTTGGACAGGGCTTGGAGCACCCTGGGATAGAGGGAGATGTCCCTGCCCATGGAATGGGGTGGGAATGGATGAACTTTAAGGTCCTTTTCAACCCAGACGAGCCTGAGATTCCAGGATTTTTTGAAAACACAGCAACATTTCCTAATTTCCTTCCTGGTGCTCCTATTCCATGTTCTCAGTGCAAATGCTGGACTTGTCTTTAATTCAGTGTCTGAGGTGGTCAGTCCTAAAATGATGCTCAGATTCCACCCTAGATTTGGGATCAAGGGAAGGGAGGGGAAGGGAAGGGAAGGGAAGGGAAGGGAAGGGAAGGGAAGGGAAGGGAAGGGAACGGAAAAGGACAATTCCAGCCGTAGCACGAAATAAATTAAAAAGCCACATAGAGCATCAAGGAAAAGAGCAAACAAAAGTATTAGGGCAGGTCAGCAGCATCAATGGAAACATTATTTCCTCCATTATTCTGCCTCTAGGCAGAAAAACAAATCAAAAATTATGAAAGTCGTGTCAGCAGCAGAAAGTTGGCAGGAGCCCGTGCCTGCACGGAGTGGTGCTGGGCTGCACAAGAAAAGCTGCTTATCATGTGGAATCACTTACTAAGTCCTCAAATTTGACTCCCTCCCTCCTACTAGAGCAGCCTTTCCCCCAGCTGAAGGGGTGACAGTCCCATGATGCTTTTTCTTGCCCTACAGACTCCAAGATTGTCCATTTTGGATGCAAAATGGGTGCATCTCATCCAAACCAGGGAGGTCCTGTCATGAGCAGACTCATTTATTTCTTCACTGGCAAAGCACAAAAAAGCATCAGAACAAATGGGACAAAGGAAAACCAAGTGGTTTGGAGGAGAAAGTCCCTGAGCTGGGAATTCTCGTGAGGCATTGGGCAGGTCTTGGACACATGTCAGGAGTTTCTCTGACTGTGGCTCGCTCCTCAACACAGACATCAGGAATAAAGGTATTTCCATTTGTTTGGACAGTAAGATTTGAGTTCAGATGAGTTCCCAGATGTTCTCCTGATACAATACTGACTTTTCATTATTATATATAATACTGAAATGATATAATACTGATATAATACTGACTTTTCTAGGAGACAGTAGTTTTTTGGTGGTGTCCAGGAACAGCATCCATTTTTCCCAACACCTTTTTTCCCCCTGGCCAGGAGTCTCCCTCTGCTCTCCTGCCCCTGGCGCTCATGTTCCTCCTTGTTCATTCCTCTCAGATAAAGTAACTTTTACTCAAGGCTGGAAAATCCTTGTGAACCTTTTACTTCATGGCTTGGGTTCGGCTCGGCTGAAAAAATTAGAGGCCACATCCTCACGTAGTATAAAGCAGGAATCAGGCCAGTTTCCAGCAGGGAAAAATCCAACTCTCCCTCGCCAGAACTGCTCAGATGGACCCACGAGGGTTTAGGGGCTGTCACACTTCCCTTTTAACATCACTCCCAACTAAAGGAAAACACAGAAAGGCAGCGAGAGACTTTTGGAGGGAGCATAAATATAATTCCAATTCGAGGTTGGTATTTTCCATGGTTTGCAGCAGAGCCATTCCCATCGATAAATGCACCTTTAACTTTGTCTCCTGGCCCTATTATCCCCCCCACACAGTGCTTTAATTACTTGGTGCCTAAGAAGCATTTGGGACAGCAAGGTCTGTCACCCCTTAAGCTGCCTGCCCCACTCTTCATTTCATGAACAAGATCCACACAAACTCCTTTAGCCAATGGCAGCCTGGTCACACAAGTATTATGTTTTTCCTCTCGCTGTCTACTGTTTCACCACTGGAGGAATTACACAGCCAAGAGCCCGGTAGGAATAATGGCTCTATTCATTTCCCCCTGGGACTAATTCTTGCAGATGGCAAGCACTGTGATGGGGCAAATTAGCTTCTTATTTCATTGGGAGGCTTAAAGTTATAAGCTCATTTTGTTGTTGTTTACGGGATAGCTCACGGCAGGACGGTGCAAGCCTGTACATTGCTGCTGGGAGGGAAGGAGGCAAATCCTGTGCCAAGGGAGCTCAGAGGGTAGGGAAGGGGATGCTAGGAGGGCCCTGTCACTGCTGAGCCCCAGCTCGGGCTGTGCTGGGCTCTGGAGCCTGGGCAAAGCTCTCTGGCTGCCGGGGCTCCCAGTCAGGTGCTGAGACCCACAGGAGGCTTAGCACTGCTGCAATCCAGGATCACGGCCCTGGCACTTTGGGAAATGGGGATTTGCCAGTGTTTCTGGGGAGAGGGGGTGGAAAACCAGGCAGTTTGCACTGCTTGGAATGATTTGGGGCTGTGCTGCGGATGAGAAGTGGGGAGAGGCTTATTTACCTGAAAAGGCTGGCCAGGAGATGTGTGATGGTGTTCACAGGGGTCTGAGGATGAGGGAAGAGACGAGGATCTGACTCCACGTTTCAGAAGGCTGATTTATTATTTTATGATATATATTACATTAAAGCTATACTAAAAGAATAGAAGAAAGGATTTCATCAGAAGGCTGGCTAAGAATAGAAATAGAAAGAATGATAGCAAAGGTTTGTGGCTCGGACAGAGAGTCCGAGAGCTCACTGTGATTGGCCATTAATTAGAAACAACCAACATGGGCCAATCACAGATGCACCTGTTGCATTCCACAGCAGCAGATAATCAATGTTTACATTTTGCTCCTGAGGCCTCTCAGCTTCTCAGGAGGTAAAATCCTAAAGAAAGGATTTTTCATAAAAGATGTCTGTGACAGAGATGGATGCAGGAATGTTTTCTTTCACAGTCATTTTCCTCTCGAGACAGCAGCAGTCTCAGGACTACAGAGGATCCTTGGAAAGGCAAGGACATCTTTTTCCCTGTGGTCATCACCGTGTGGCTGTGATTACCCAGTGAATTAGGTGCCACTGAGGTGCCTTTCCCAGATGGCATTTCCAGACGGGAAATCCCAGACTGAGCCTTCCCGTACATGGCTTGTCTGATTTTCCAAGCAGAACAGAGAGTCATGTGTCCCCAGCTTTGAGTGAATCAGCATCTCCCTGGAGATTCCAACTGACACCAGTCACCAGTCTGGCCCATAATGTCACTTTTTTATGGGTTTCATGGTCAAAATCGCTTCTCATGAGTAGTGATGCACCATGAGGAGTAATAGAAGATGTTGGATGGGATTTTATTTGGCAAAAGTGTCTCAGAGAGAAATTGTCAGTGAAACAAGCAACCATCATTCCTCAGTCATTGCTCCCTTGGACACTTCCATCCCTGGAAGTGTCCAAGGCCAGGCTGGATGGGACTTGGAGCAGCCTGGGATAGTGGAAGGTGTCCCTGGGTGGAAAAAGTTGAGATTTAAGATCCCTTCACACCCAAACCCTAGAATTCCATGATCAATGATGTTATTAAGAGAGGTTTTCCTGCAGCTGCTGGTCTGGATAAAGGATTTATTTTCTGCAGTGTCTCAGGAGATCATAAGGGATGTGGAACCTCTCCAGGGAGGAGCTTAAGGACAGTGAGCCCAGAGAATCTTCCCAGTGAGATGGTTCCCAATGCATGACAGATTCCAGCTTCAGATTCCCTGTCCTTTCTAGTGTTCATCCATCTCTAGCGCCATATTTTGGGGGATGAATTTCACCCTGGATACTCCCTCATGTATTGACTCATTCCCTGATCATTATGAACATTATAAATGGGGTGTCTTGTTATTATGATTATGTTATGATTATGATAATTATGTTTCATTATAAATGGGGTGCCTTGCCCAGACCTGCACATCTACATTGTAGATGATCTTCGTCTCCCATCCAGCATCCTCATGCTCTGGGATCCTCTGTTGCCTTCCCACCACATTCCTGATGCCCTTCCTATGCCCACCAGACACCTCCAGTCACAGCTCCACACTCCTGACATCCGTGGTCATTCCTCTTCCTTGTCTGCCTCTGAGACACTTCCAGGTGCTCATAAAAATGTGAACTTTTCTCTTCTGAAATAGTTCAAAATATTCAAGAAGACAATCACTGTTGGCAATATGAAAATAACCTGAATATTTTTTTTTTTTTAGGGAAGAGGACACAATAAAAACAAGTAGATAGAAATAGAAAGCTCTCACATGTATGAAACAGATAAGGCCTGCTGTAATAATTTAAGGAATTATGATAGCTTTTACAGCATAGAAAACAATCCTCAAAAGAAAGTCACGACGACATGAAAATTCTGTTTTCTGACAAAGGTTAACCCAGAATGTTTCCATCCCACAAAATGCTACATTGCATATGCTCAGACACTCACATATGTTTGCAAAATGCAGCCTGCTCCAGACACAGCTTTTTTTTTCTGTGAGTGAAAAAAAAAAAAAAACATTTCAAAATACCAACCCTATTTTCATCACAGAGCTGTCTCTTCAGGAAGTGCCAGCCATGAGCGAAGGCAGTGGTAGAAAAGTAAACCTGGTTGTTCTGCAAAGCCACCCCACCACGAGGTAACGTTCTGGGTGGTGTAAATTTCTCCAGCTACTTGGAGTAAGTATGGAAAAAACCAATGGAATGTGTGGGGCTACAGCTTCTCCACAGCTTTTCCAGACACATCCACCACCAGCACCTTGGCTTTGGAGGAAAAGTATTCTACCTGTTCCTCAAAGTGATGGTTTTTTTTGCTCTAATGTGCAAGTGAGCGGTGGTTTTTGAGCCACCCAAAGCTCAGAAGCACAGGATGGGTGTCCCTGGTGTTTTTCCTGCTGTGGCAGGTTTGCCCTTGGATCTTTGGAGGAATCTTTGTGTCTGTTGTAGGGAGACCACATCCACTTTGAACCAAGACAGGAGAATAAGGAAGAGGGGAGCAAAAAAGAGGAGAAGAGAAGAAGAGAAGGAGAAGAAAGAGAAAAGAAAAAGAGAGAAGAAGGGAGAAGGAGAAGGAGAAGAGAGAGAGGAGAAGGAGAAGGAGAAGGAGAAGGAGAAGGAGAAGGAGAAGGAGAAGGAGAAGGAGAAGGAGAAGGAGAAGGAGAAGGAGAAGGAGAAGGAGAAGGAGGAGAAGGAGAAGAAGGAGGAGAAGAAGAAGGAGAAGAAGGAGGAAGGAAAGAGAGAGACAAGAAGAGAACAAGAAGGAGAAAGAAGAGAAAGAAGAGAAGAGAGGAAGGAGAAGAAGGAAAAGGAGAATCAAATCCCCACATGTTGATTGTATTGAATCACAGAGCCAACATCATGCTGTGGTGGAAATTCCTCCCTCCCGATGCCTCCCCTCCTGGCTTCTGTCTTCACTTGGAGCCAGTGGTTACTGGAACCACCAATTCCTACATCTCTTCGGGCCAAGTCCTCTCCTGTGTCCACCAGCACTGAGCCCCAGGCCCCGGAGGGGAAAGCCCAGGTTAGAAAAGCCCTGCAAACCTCTGCTGAAAGCCCAAGTCAGCAACATTTGCGTGGAGACCTCCCCACCTCGCTGGGTTCGTGATTGCTGTGGTGGCCTCGTGGCTGCTTTTACGAGCAGCACAGAAAGGGGAGGAGGAGAGCAGGCATGGAAGCTGAGTGACAAAACCAAGGCTGGCTCTGCCAGGGCATTTCCTTATGTAAGGGGAGCAATGGGGTGGTTTCCTACACCCTGTGGCCAAAGGAATGCGGGAGCGCACGGAAACGGATCCCGGTGGAGTCGGGAACATGCGTGGGCTGGCCCAGGGAATGAGGGAGCTGCTCCAGAGCTTCCCCAGCTCCTGTCCAAGGGATTAAACCATTCACTGCAGGGCTTGCAGGGAAAAGCCTGGGGGAGCCAGCCAAAGGCAGCGTGCTGTCAGCGAGCAGGGAGTTCAACTCAGGATTCCTTGTGAAAAGGAAGAGAAGGGAACAAAAATAAAGTCGAATTCCTGCATCTGTAAAACAAAAGTCTCCATGTTTTTCCAGGTTCCAGGGTGAAGGGCTTGTAATGCAATGCTGCTGCCTTCTCTGTTACTTTATTTTCATAAATCTCTCTCTCTCTCTCTCAGTCTTCTTCATTCTAACCTTTCTCACTGAGATCTCCAAAGCTGAGCTGCTGTTGTTACCTACCCATGTAATGCCCACTGTCCTTACAGAATTATTAAAGAATTAAATTACAGAATTATTAAAGTGATAAAATATTAAAAATAAACTATTAAAGTGATAAAATATGACAATATTAAAAAATATAAAAATATAAAATATTTAAAATATTTAAAATATTTAAAATATTAAAAATATTAAAAATATTAAAAATATTAAAAATATTAAAATATTAGAATATTAAAGATATTAAAAATATTAAAAATATTAGCACGTCGACCAGCGCTTATTCTCCTCCCTAGGGCAAGAAATGAGATTTATCGGCACTTCACTTCCCAAAAGTGCATCCCCAGGTAGGGAAATTGAGCACTGATGATCTCCTGGCATCCCTTGCTTTATTATTTCCACTGATAAGGGCAGATATTACTGGCAATTCTGGCTTCAGGAAGCTCATTCTAGGAAATTAATTCCCCTCAGAGCCCATTATAGAGGGAAATAAGGTGCTGAAATCAGCTGAGTGCACCTTGCTGTGGTTGCTGACCACATTCCAGATGTTTCCTCATGGAGTTTGCAACATCCCTGCCCTTTGGGAAAGACAATCTTGTTGCACCCAGGAGATGCAGCAGGGAGAGTCAGGGTTTTATGGGATTGGACACGCAGGGAAAACACTAAAACCAGGTTTTTTCGGAGGGTGAAACATGACCAGGAAGTCTGAGCTTGGGTTCCAAAGGGCTCTTGACTTGAGCTGCTGGTTCCCATCCAAACTGCTGAAATGAAGTGTTTGGCATCCCATCACAATCCATGAACTCTTCATGGCTGAGGGTAACACCACTCCTGCTCCTGACATAAATTAGGAGGAACTAAACAGAGACATCTTGGTTTAGGTAACCAGAAATCCACCACCAGTCCCTTTTATTTCTACGTGAACCATTGGAAAAAGAATTTAACACAGTTATTGGGGGGGGTATTCGTTACACAAAGCTGTTTCCTTGGAGAAAGTTTAGATATCAACACAAATTCTGCCCCATCGCCCACAGTCAGAGTCTCAACAGTCCCCAGACTCTTTAAATCTTAGAATCACAATCATGGAGTGGTTTGGATTGAGAGGGACCTTAAAGCTCTTGTTCCAGTCCCTGCCCTGGGCAGGGACAGCTTCCACTATTCCAGGTTGCTCCAAGCCCAGTCCAACCTTGAGCATTTCCAGGGATGTGGCAGCCACAACTTCTCTGGGAAAGCCAGTGATAATTTTCTATTATTCCATTCTCTAAGGTAAGAGGAGCTGCTACATCAGCAGTGAAGGGCTCTGCATGAGAAAACGCAAAGACAGTTTTGGTCAATATTTTCCTTTTCAATATTTTTCCAATATTCCAATGAACAATCCTTCTCTGTGAGCTTCTATTCTAAAAGCTGCACCTAATCTCACACACTGCATCCTTCCTAGGGAATCCTGGAGTACTCAGGGGCCTTTATTCCATATTTGTGCTGTTCCATGGAATGTCACAGCCAGCAGTGAAGTCTGGCCGTGCCTGCTGGTGAATAAGTGTCTGAGTTAAGGGACATGCAGGATTTCTGCAATGTTGTATTTCAGTTTATCCCACCTGGCTGCACGGGCTCTTCTCAGACCAAGAGAAAATCAAGCTGCCCCTTTGTTGGATCCACATTCTGAGAATCCAAGCCCTTTTTTTTTTCTCCTCTGCGCCAAGCTCAAGTCCCAGTGATTCCCCCAGTCAGCTCTTTCACCTGGGTTTCAGAGGGAGAAAAGCCAGCTGTTTCCAGAGAAAGGGAATGACAATGGGCGGGCCAGTTTCAAGCTGGGATAGAAATGCAGCTTAATATGCTGTCAAAAATGATTTGAAACGGATCCCTTCGTGCCAGCTGATAAAACTGAAATGTTCTGCTTCAGGCTGAGCCACTGCAGGTTGGAAGCTGACTTTTTAACCTTTTCCCATGGAGAAAAAAAAAATCAGAAAAACACACTTTTGGGGGCCAAAGTTAAAAGAAGTTAATATTGAAGCCTTGCCTTGAAGTATTTATAGAACTCCTGGAGTGAGGGGAAGCAGTGGAGTGTTGGTGTCAGAGTGAGAGGACAAGGCAGGGCTTGTCCCAGGGAGGGACAGTGCTGGTCCTGATGCCTTGGGTTGGATGCCAAAATTCTGGCAGCAGAATGCCACACATCCCAGAGATGGATTTTGGGAATTATCCACCACAGCCTGGAGTGTTTGCCAGAGCTGCTCATGGCCACCACAACGCTCTTGTGCATCCAGCTCCTCCAACTGCCCAGCCCAGAAAGCAGGGTGAGCAGATCCCCTGTCTGATTTCTCTTAAACTGATAATTTATTCCACTTATGCTCCAACATCAAAGTTTAAAAAGAGATGACCCAGCTGGCAAACTTGAAAAGAAGTTAGTATTGAAGCCTTGCCTTGAAGCATTTATAAAAGTCCTGGTGTGAGATGCAGCAGTGGAGTGTGCAGTGCTGGTGTCCTGGATGGGACACTGCTGGCCCTGATGCCATGGCTGGGATCCCAAAATCTTGGCAGCAAACTGGAAGGGCTCTTAAGAATTATTGACCACAGCCTGGAGAGTTTGCAAGAGCAGCTCACGGCCACCACAATGTTGGTGTGCATCCAACTCCTGCCCTGCCCCTTGCGTTGCCCGGCCCAGAAAGGAAAGTGAGCAGATCCCTCAGTTTGATTTCTCTTAAGCTGATAACTCATTTCACTCATGCCCAAACATTAAGGTTTAAAAAGAGATGACCCAGCTGGCAAACTTGAAAAGAGGTTAGTATTGAAGCCTTGCCTTGAAGCATTTATAAAAGTCCTGGTGTGAGATGAGCAGTGGAGTGTGCAGTGCTGGTGTCCTGGATGGGACACTGCTGGCCCTGATGCCATGGCTGAGATGCCAAAATCCTGGCAGCAGACTGGAAGGGCTCTTGGGAATTATCCAGCACAGCCTGGAGAGTTTGCAAGAGTGACCACAACTTCCAGCTCCTCCCCTGCCCCTTGTGCTGCCCAACCCAGAAAGGAAAGTGAGCAGATCCCCTGTTTGGTTTCTCTGAAGCTGATAGCTTGCTCCACTCATGCTCCAGCACCAAGGTTTCAAAGGAGATGACCCAGCTGGCAAAGTTGAAAAAATCTAATATTGAAGCATTTATAAAACTTCTGGTGTGGGATGAGCAGTGGAGAGTGAAGTGTTGCTGTCAGAGCAGGAGCACAGGGCAGAGCTCCTCAGTGGGACACTGCTGGCCCTGATGCCATGGCTGGGATGCCAAAATCCTGGCAGCAGACTGGAAGGGCTCTTGGGAATTATCCACCACAGCATGGAGAGTTTGCAAGAGCAGCTCATGGCCACCACAGCGTTGGTGTGCATCCAACTCCTCCCCTGGCCCTCGTGCTGCCTCACCCAGAAAGGAAAGTGAGCAGATCCCACAGTTTGGTTTCTCTGACGCTGATAACTCGTTCCACTGATGCTCCAGCACCCAGGTTCCACAGGAGCTGCCCCAGCTGACCTCCAGCAGCATCCCAGCCCGTCCCTGCTGGTTCCTCGCAGCCCAGCCCCTGCAGCTCCCGGGCAGCAGGGGTTTGTGTACAAAGCTGTCACCACTCTCAGGAGTGGGTGGATTTTCCAGCTCATCTGTAACCTGAGTGCCACTCCAGCCCCGGGATCTTTCTTCCCAGTGTCAACAGCACGCAGCGGGCCGGGCTATCCCCTTACACATTATCTTCCATCAACTTGATGGACAGGAGGGAGCAGAGCCAGCGGTCTTTGTGACAGGCTGGGTGTTTTTACAGGCACAATGGTTAATGGGCTGGTTAATGTAAAGGATTAGCCCTTCAGCCCGGGACATCTGAGAGGGGAGGAAGGGAGGGGTATTGCTCAGCCAGCCCCGCTAGGAAATGCCACGATGGGCTCGTAACCAAATAAGAGTGAATCGGGATGAAAGATTTGGGCTTGGTGTGAGGGGATGGCGTTTTGGGATGGTGGTGGGCACCCAACATAAAACAGAGCCTGAGCATCACGGTCTGCAGGGAATGAGAATGTTCCCAAAGCTGTCAGAGCTCCAGGAGTGTTCAGACAGCGCTGTCAGGAACAGGATGGGATTCCTGGGATCGTCCTGTGCAGGAGCAGGAGCTGCACTGGATGATCCCTGTGTGTCCTGTGCAGGATTTGGACTGGATGATCCCTGTGTGTCCTGTGCAGGAGCAGGATTTGGACTGGATGATCCCTGTGTGTCCCTGTGCAGGATTTGGACTGGATGATCCCTGTGTGTCCTGTGCAGGAGCAGGACTTGGACTGGATGATCCCTGTGTGTCCCAGCTCAGGACATGGACTGGATGATCCCTGTGTGTCCCTGCTCAGGATTTGGACTGGATGATCCCTGTGTGTCTGTGCAGGGCAGGAGTTGGACTGGATGATCCCTGTGTGTCCTGTGCAGGATTTGGACTGGATGATCCCTGTGTGTCCAGCGCAGGATTTCTGGCCATCCTCTGATGTCCCTGAGCCACTCCCTGGAGGAGCAGGTGTGTGAGGCTCAGGCTGATGGACTCTCCTCATCTTCAGCAAAGGATAAAAGGGGAAAAGCTCCCTGTGTCCGGGGACATCAGGACTGGATGATCCCCAGTGTCCTGGCAGAGGATGCCGACCCTCTGAGCTCTTTGGAGCTCAGGGGCTCCAAAACGGGGTTGCCTGAGGAACTGCTGGTGGAAAAGGCAGGATTTGCCGCTTTCCCGAGACAGCAAAGCTGAGGAGATGCCCCGTGGCTCCAGCCCTTCCATCAGGCATGATCCCTGCGAGGGCCCATGCGGGCTATTTGTGTCACCACTAAGTGCCCGAGCTTAGGGGATTTAGGGCAGATGCTCGCACGGCTTATGTGCTGAGGAAGCTGTAAAAACCCTTCCTCCAAATTCCTCAGGAGGGCTTAAAACCTCCTGCCTGGCTGGCTCAGCTACAGCGGAGACAGCACAGCCTGGAGAGGACCCTCCCGGGAGAAAAGGGGCTGGGGAGACCCTGCTGGGAGAAAAGGGATTGGAGAGACCCTTCTGGGAGAAAAGGGATTGGAGAGACCCTGCCGGGAGAAAAGGGATTGGAGAGACCCCACGCAGGAGAAAGGAATTGGAGAGACCCTCTCCAGGAGAAAAGGGATTGGAGAAACCACCCCCGGGAGAAAAAGTGGATGGATGGAGAAACTCTCCCTGGGAAAGCTGCTGAGTTTTAGGGGGAAAAGGGGCTGGAGAAACCCTCTCCAGGAGAAAAAGGCTTGGAGAGACCCTCCCCAGGAGAAAAAGGGTTGGAGAGACCAGCCCAGGAAGCTGCTGAGTTCCAGGAGAAAAGAGGCTGGAGAAACCTGCCCCAGGAAAAAAAGGGACTGGAGAGACCCTTCCCAGGAAAGCTGCTGAGTTTTAGAGGGAAAGGGGGCTGGAGGAACTCTCTCCAGAAGAAAAAGGGGCTGGAGAACCCTCCCTGGGAGAAGAGGGGCTGGAGAGACCCTCCCCAGGAGAAAGAGGGGATGGAGAGGCTCTCCCCAGGAGAAAAGGAATTGGAGAAACCGTCTCCAGGAGAAAAGGGATTGGAGAGACCCTCCCTGGGAAAGCTGCTGAGTTTTAGGGGAAAAAGGGGCTGGAGAAACCCTCCCCAGGAGAAAAAAGGGCTGGAGAGACACCCCTGGGAGAAAAGGAATAGGAGAAGCCTTCTCCAGGAGAAAAGGGGCTGGAGAAACCCTCTCCAGGAGAAAAGGGATTGGAGAGACCCTTCCTGGGAAAGCTGCTGAGTTTTAGGGGAAAAAGGGGCTGGAGAGACCCTCCCTGGAAGAAAAGGAATTGGAGAAACCATCCCCAGGAGAAAAAGAATTATAGAGACCCTCCCCAGGAGAAAAAAGGGGCTGGAGAAACCCTACCCAGGAGAAAAGGAATTGGAGAATCCTTCTCCAAGAGAAAAGGGGCTGGAGAAACCCTCCCTGGGAAAGCTGCTGAGCTCCAGCAGAAAAGGGGATGAAGAAACCCTCTCCAGGAGAAAAGGGATTGGAGAGACCCTCCCTGGGAAAGCTGCTGAGTTTTAGGGGAAAAAGGGGCTGGAGAAAACCTCCCCAGGAGAAAAAAGGGCTGGAGAGACCCTCCCTGGGAGAAAAGGAATAGGAGAAGCCTTCTCCAGGAGAAAAGGGGCTGCAGAAACCCTTCCCAGGAGAAAAAGGGCATGGAGAAACTCTCCCCAGGAAAGCTTCTGAGTTTTAGGAAGAAAAGGGGCTGGAGAGACCCTCCCCAGGAGAAAGGAATTGGAGAATCCCTCTTGAGGAGAAATGGGATTGGAGAGACCCTCCCTGGGAAAGCTGCTGAGTTTTAGGGGAAAAAGGGGCTGAAGAAAACCTCTCCAGGACAAAAGGGACTTGGAGAAACCCTCCCTGGAAGAAAAGGAATTGGAGAAGCCTTCTCCAGGAGAAAAGGGGCTGGAGAAACCCTTCCTGGGAAAGCTGCTGAGTTTTAGGGGAAAAAGGGGCTGGAGAATCCTCCCCAGTAGAAAAGGGGCTGGAGAAACCCTCCCAAGGAGAAAAGAATTATAGAAGACCCTCCCCAGGAGAAAAAAGGGCTGGAGAAACCCTACCCAGGAGAAAAGGAATTGGAGAATCCTTCTCCAAGAGAAAAGGGGCTGGAGAAAACCTCCCTGGGAAAGCTGCTGAGCTCCAGTGGAAAAGGGGATGAAGAAACCCTCTCCAGGAGAAAAGGGATTGGAGAGACCCTCCCTGGGAAAGCTGCTGAGTTTTAGGGGAAAAAGGGGCTGGAGAAAACCTCCCCAGGAGAAAAAAGGGCTGGAGAGACCCTCCCTGGGAGAAAAGGAATAGGAGAAGCCTTCTCCAGGAGAAAAGGGGCTGGAGAAACCCTCTCCAGGAGAAAAGGGATTGGAGAGACCCTTCCTGGGAAAGCTGCTGAGTTTTAGGGGAAAAAGGGGCTGGAGAGACCCTCCCTGGAAGAAAAGGAATTGGAGAAACCATCCCCAGGAGAAAAAGAATTATAGAGACCCTCCCCAGGAGAAAAAAGGGGCTGGAGAAACCCTACCCAGGAGAAAAGGAATTGGAGAATCCTTCTCCAAGAGAAAAGGGGCTGGAGAAACCCTCCCTGGGAAAGCTGCTGAACTCCAGCAGAAAAGGGGATGAAGAAACCCTCTCCAGGAGAAAAGGAATTGGCTGGTGTCACTCCTGTCACTGATCCAAATCTGCCTGTGGCCAAATAGGTATCAGATATGCTTTAACCTGTAATTTTTTAGGGTTTGTATCAAGCTGCTGGGATTTAACCATTTGGTCAGGTCAAATCCTGTCCCCTGCACAGCAAGGTGATGTTCAGCTGTGATCACTGTGTCTCATGGTACCAACTACTGAAAAAAAATCAGTTTAAGTTGGTGAAAACTCACAGAAAAAATTCGTTTCCTTCCTTTCTTTCTCTTCCCAAATTGCAGCAGGAAATTAGGAAGTAAAATGTAGCTCTGCTTAGCTGCTTTTCTTTTCCTCATTTCCATATATTTTAATTATTATTCCATATTCTGGAGGTGAAGGGGAAAATGCAGGAAAATATTTAAAAAACAAGCTGATCTGAAAATTATTATTTTTAATAATAATTTTGTTATGATTTAAATTAATGCCAATTCACTTCAGCAGCATCATGGGACTGACTGAGAAGGGAAAAAGAGATGGGCCTGCGCCAGGACACTTCATCTGAACCATGGGATTTGATGGCAGCAGGGATCTGAGTGAAGGCAGGGGAGCTGATGGAGCCTGGAGCATGATTTTGGAGCTGAAAAAGTATTTTTTAATATTAAATTTATATTATTATTTTGTCATGATGACCTATGGTGACACCCACCCTTCGTTTCTCCATTGGGGGCCCTTCTCCCTCCATCCCAAACATGATTTAAATTCTGTAAAAAAGCAAAAGTGGTTTCTCCTTCTGGTTCATGTGCACAGAAAAAGGTCCAAGTGGGCAGAGCTCAGTTTTCTGCTGAAGGCAAGTCCCAGCCTCACAATTTTCTGTGTGTCCATCTGTGCAGAAAGGCTGGGATGTTGCTGTGATGAAATATGAGCGTGACAGAGCAGTCAGAAAGGAAAGGGCTTGTTCTGTTCTCCAGCAGCTTTCAGAAGATTACCCAGGGGCAAAACCCTGACCTGTGTCAATAATATTTAACTTTAATTGCCATTTTCTAGGAGGAGCCCATTGAATTTTGGACACTGAATGGGCCAGGGGTGGTTCCAGGCCTACCTTACAGGGAGGGTTGAGACATCTGCTGTGTTTTAGGGAATAGGGAATGGTGTGGTAGGCCCAACAAAGAACAAAGTCCTCACTCAGCCAGGGAATCCCAGCACTGATGGAGCTGGAAATCTCCCTGCATCAAAGAGCTCAGGCACAAAGCAACAATTATCACGGTCACTGCAGATCAAGGCACCAAAAGATGAAAGGCTGGATTCTTATAGATATAAAAATAGAAATATAAGTGTGTGCATTATTCTGCCTTGATAAAGGGACCTTTAAGTGGCACTTAATTACACACAGTTATTATAAAACCTGTGCAAATCAGTGCAGAATGGACAGTGCACAGGGATGGGACAAAGGGAGCATTTTTTATATTTTCCATTAATTCATAAATAAGGTAAAGAGGTAACATCACATTCCCAAGTTACAGAGGGAATTTGTGGCAAAGCTGGTCATGAAGCCTGAGGAACCACATTTTGATCAAGGTCCTGCTCTTTTCAGGGGATATTTTTTATTATTTCTTTTTCTGTAGAAGTCATTGAAACAAATTTATATTTTAGCAAAGCCTGGAGCTGTTTCAGCTGGAAGTGGCCTTTCTACACAAAAATAATGTCCCAACTCTCAGCATAAGTGGGGAAAAGAAAACATATATCCTCAGGAAACAGGTCCAGCAAATTTGTCACTTCACTGATAAAGTAGTTAGGAGTTTAATTTAGACTCACCTCATTTGGGTTGAATTCATCTGTGAGGGAAAAATACAAAAAAAAAACCCCATAGAAATCACAGTTCTCAGCAATCTTTGCAATATTTTCCTTTGCCAAGCAAAGCCCACCTCAGTTCTGGGTTCAAATTTAAGCAGCATGAACCAAGATAATGTTTTTATTTAACAAAGGAGCAACAGGTGGAGGGACAAAATGCAGGAGAACAGTTGAGGAGTACAGTTAATTAATGTAAATTTGACTGGATCCATCCAAATATTGGATTTAAGTCACTGAGCTATGGGGTTCTGCACCTGGATCTTTCAGGTTGCCTTCAACGCTAAAAAAACAGCAAAACTGGTTCAACATAAACAATTATCTGTAGGACAAAAAATGACATTGATTTAGGATTTATTTATACAAAACAAGGTGAGATTAGAAGGAACAGATGAGGAAAGAGCTGAGAAATGATGTGGGGGAAGCAGAAAAATAATTGACATCAAAGCCTTGGTTCAGCAAAGGATCTGAAAATGAGCTGCAGGTTAAGCCCATATTTAAGTGCTCGCATAGAAGTCGAGGGAGGTCATTAATTACAGAAGAAAATGTCACATTTATGCCAAAAGAACTGCAACTTTTGTTGGTTTTGATTAACGAAATAATGAATTCAATTTTTAGCAGCCACATTGTTGAGACAATCCCTGAATCCTGGAATCTCCTGGGCTGGAAGGGACCCACAAGGATCTGTGAGGTTTGGTTTTTACCCAGGTGAGTTCTCAAACCCTTATAAATCCAACCAAAGGTCAAATGGATTTTTAGAGCCCTTCATCACACCCATCCAATAAACTCAGATTCCAAAAACCCCAACAAGCTCTCACAGGCTGAGAGGACAAAGCCCATGGGCTTAATTCCCATGGGATGGGATGGGATGGGATGGGATGGGATGGGATGGGATGGGATGGGATGGGATGGGATGGGATGGGATGGGATCAATGGGATCAATGGGATCAGTGGGATGGGATCCATGGGATGGGATCAATGGGATGAGGTGGGATGGGATGGGATGGGATGGGATGGGATGGGATGGGATGGGATGGGATCAATGGGATCAATGGGATCGATGGGATCCATGGGATGGGATCAATGGGATGAGATGGGATGGGATGGGATGGGATGGGATGGGATGGGATGGGATGGGATGGGATGGGATGGGATCAATGGGATCAATGGGATCAATGGGATCAATGGGATCCATGGGATGGGATCAATGGATGAGATGGGATGGGATGGGATGGGATGGGATGGGATGGGATGGGATCAATGGGATGGGATTAATGGGATGGGATCAATAGGATCGGATTAATGGGATCGGATCAATGGGATTGGATCAATGGGACAGGATGGGATGGGATGGGATGGGATGGGATGGGATCAATGGGATGGGATGGGATGGGATCAATGCAATGGGATGGGAGCTCTGGATGAGTCATGATTGCAGGAATCCAGAACCAAGTGCTGCACTTAAAAATCACCTTTTTATGGAGGGGCTTGACAGCTGGCCTGCCAGCAAAGCTGAGTTAATAAAATAAATAACAATTGATGACATTTGAGTGTATCCATAGCGAGGAGGAAGACAAGGCTGTCAGCACAGAAACAGATTAGAAAAGATACATGACAATTTTTTTAAGCTAGACTACGTGCATAAGTAGATGTGTATACATCCTTTATTAAATTTCTGTAAAACTTTTGCCAATTATATTGATGTTAATTTCTTTGCACCAATGAATGTAATAAGTAATTGTGATGTAGTTAATGACTTAAGATCACACTTTAAGAGTATATAAGCAGGAGAACACACAGAATAAAAAAACTTTTATTCTTAGACCCTGATCACGTGTGCGTGTCATGTCCAACCTAACAGTGACACCTTTTATAAAATCCCGGAGTGGTTTGGGTTGGAAGGGACCTCAAAGATCATCTCAACCCTATCCAGCCTGGCCTTGGACACCTCCAGGGATGGGGATGCTGGTGGCTGGGTGATGTTTCTTTTCTAAAGAAAACAATAAAGTAGTTTTGTAGGTTCTTTTTTTAGGTCAATGTAAAGAAGCTAGATAATGGTGGCCTTGCTTCTTGAAAAATTGGGCCAAACATAAAATGGTGATGTGAGGAATTTTTTATTTAATAATTTTTTATTTAATAAAATATTTATTTAAATTTTTTTTCATTATTTCTTATTTAATAAAACATCCATTTCTTCTCAGTCTAAAGCCTGAGGGTCACAACAAACAATTTACTAGATAGATCTGGGACAAAAATTTTTAAAAATTAAATAAATTTTTTTAATTTGTTATAATTTTTTTTTTATAAAAAATAAAATTTTCTTGTGATTTCTGACTTCAGGAAACCATTGGCTCCAGCACTGCTCGACACTGGCTTCCCACACTGCTGAGATATTCCGTCCATGGGGCAACCAGCTTGTGATCCATCCATGATCCCAACTTCTCTCCTCCAAATTGTCCCTCCATGTTTTGACATCAGGCATGTTCTCCTCAGACCAGACCATGCTGGGCAGACAGGGAGGGGATGGATGGATAATGACCTGGATAAATCAAAATTCGCTTGTCAGGTCATGGGGATCCGTGTAACTGCTGATTTCATCCCAAATAAAGATGTGACCTGTAATTCAATCCAGTGCCTTCAAGCAGCAGAATTCTCCTAAGGGGAAAAAATAAATTTCATTTCTGAATGCTGGGTGTGGAGGCTGTGGCTTCTCTCTGGTGCAGGCATCTTCTCTGGACCTGTGGTGACAGCAAGGGGGACAAGGATTTCTTCAGCTTTTTGCCTTCATGACCCCATTGTGCAGACTGAAATAAAAAATAAAATTTACTGACTGTCAGCAGGGTGCTCCCATTGCCAGATAAATTCCCTCTCAAGGTCTCCACTCCTTCTGCAACAAGGAATAACCTTGAGGTGTTTTCACACACCTGAAAACTGCTGAAGGAGCAGTGGTTTTAATCTTGATTTTTGACTTGGGTTTAATGGGAGACAAGTATTGTATTTACGAAGGGAGGAATGATGTATCTGACTCCATGTTCTCAGAAGGCTAATTTATTATTTAATTATACTATATTATATTAAAGAATACTAAACTAAACTATACTAAGGAATACAGAAAGGATACTTACAGAAGGTTAAAAAGATAATAATGAAAACTCCTGACTCTCTCCAGGGTCTCGACACAGCTGGGCACTGATTGGCCAAAGAGTGAAAACAACTCACAGCAGAATCCAGTGAAAAAATCACCTGTGGGTAAACAATCTCCAAACACATTCCACGTGCGAGCAAAAGACAGGAGAAGCAAATCAGATAAATATTGTTTTCCTTTTTCTCTGAGGTTTCTCAGCTTCCCATGAGAAAAATCCTGGGTGCAAAGGGATTTTTCAGAGAATGTGAATGCCACAGAAAAGGAGAGCAGCAAAAGACAGATGAGATGGGAAGGCAAAAAGAGGAAAGCAGAGGAATTTGTGGGATTTGTTCAAGTTCATCCCCTGATTAATAAAGGACAAACCAGAAGTGACAGGGAGGTAACACTGAGCAGGTCTCAGCCATCCCACAAAACACCCCCCATAATTTCAGGGAGCAGGAACTCCTGCTGACAGATTTTTGGAGCCGGCCACGGCTCTGTCACGGGACTGGGGAGAGGAAGAGGAGGAGGGGGATGGCTGGGGAGGGGGCAGAGCTCATGGAGAGGAGCGGGAGCAGGGCTGAGGTCAAGGCCGAGGTGTTGGGGGCAGCTCCCATGGCATGGAGACCAAATCTGCTGCTGGGTTGGGATGCCCTGGGACAAGGAGCACGTCATAAACTCCAGGATGGAGTGGGGCAGGGCTGGGAAAGGCTGAGTCCCCTCCAGGGTGGCTGCTGAGGCCACATTACCTGACATTTCCCCCGCCCCAGCTCGACATGACTCAAGCGCCGGGGGTTGCATTAAGGAGGTGTGAACATCATGAGCCTGGAAAGCAGCCAAAGCTTGGGAAGGTCAAGAGAGGAATTTTTCCACCGAGTTCAACTGGACTTTCAATCAATTCCAGCTTCACCCCGTGACTTTCCCTACGTGTACCCAAAAAAATGAGGTGACGTGCCACGTAACGAGTGAGACCACACAGGGCTGACTCAGTCAGGGCTCCTCTCTCAGGCAAAGTTTGCTGAGGACATCTGGGAACGTTCTGTTTGGGCTGCATGAAAAAGAGGTGTCCAAAAAGGTGTTTTGCTATTTTTTCAAAGGAAGAAGTGGCAGAAAGTTGTTCAAAATATGGAAAGAACATGAAAAATTAGGACTGGAAAGATGACAGCAAATGATGGGCAAATCCTGGGATAAGTGTATGGCTTTGGGGACGTTTTCAACCAGGTTGTTCAGACAGCCAAACCTCAGCTGCTGCACCCTCACTCAGAAATACAAATCCCCAACAGCCCAAAAGGTGCTGGCAGGGTGACAGCACCGAGGTCAGCGAGGGAATTCCAAGTTGTGATGGAGAAGCAGTTGCTCCATTTCCTTGGTAAGTCCTCGTCTGGTTCAGCTGCCTTTGCAGATCTCACCCCAAGTGCTGAAATTCATCTTCAGCTTTGCCATCAGCTCTCCAATAAATTACCCTGGAGAGGTGTTTAGAGACCCCATAGCTCACAACATGCTTGGGGAAAAGCACTAAAGAATGATGAAGAGCTGCTGAAATTTTATGTTACAAATATTTTTACAGCTTTAGCCCCTATTTTTAGTTAACAAATCATCTATGGACCAATTATAATTTCCTTCACACGTATTAAGTACACAGAAGAATTCGCCAAACACACTGGTGCTAACCCCAAACATTCAAAAAACATGAGTCAGCCCCTCTCACTGCCTTCCCCCCTCCCACCCTGGGCTTATTATGGACTTAAACTTCATCAGACTTCTGCAAAAATAAATGTAGGCTCTTTATTTGTCTTTTCATACTGGAATATTTTCCATTTTGCCTCTTTGAGGTTTCTTCTGCATCTCTGAGGAGCAGGAATTTATTTTCTTTTTTTAAAAGAAAAGAAATGTTTCCTCCTATTTACTTGTCTTCCAGAGTGAAGGATGCCTAAAAATCCCTTCAGGTAAAGACTGGGACAACAACTCCTGCAATCCTTGGATTTCCCCATTTTGGTTGGATCCATGTGCTCTTACCTTGTTTTTCCTTCATTATGTGGAACATGCAAGTGAAAAAATCATGTGATTACTGCTCCATCTTCCCAGTGGGACTGAGGGCATGGTCAGACCTTCAAAATGTTGGAAAACTTTTAAACCTTCCAGCACCAAATCCCTTGGAAAAGCTGGAGCAGAGGCCTGCGTGAGTGCTCCTGGATAGCCAGGACCATGGACACCTGGAGAAGGTCCAGATGGTTTGCAGGATGAGAAGGGCTTGAGAGAAAAGTGGAATGGGATGAGTTTCCCACCTCCAAATCCAATCCTTGTCTTTCCAAGGGATCTGGAGACAATAACTCTCATTTTAAGGTCATAACTTAAATGATTTTTAAATCCAATATAGATAAAGACGTCAGCTGTGTCTGGCTTTCCACATGGCTGGAACTTCTAAGAGGATTTAGGTGCTCTTTGCACTTTGGGGGCTTTCTTTTTATCTCTTCAAAACAGGGCCACAGAAACACTCAGCACACACAGAATCATCTGCACAAAGCTTCTTTCTGGACCAGTGCACTGTGGCAGACACTGAAGTCAACCCCTCCTGGCCTGTGTGGTTTTGTGAGAATCCAGGAAAAAAAAGAAAAAGAAAAAGAAAAAAAAAAAAAAAGGTAAAAAGCAAAATTCACCAGATCAGCTTTCTAAGCAGTGACTTTCCCTGAGCTTTCCTAGAAACCCTGCTCTGCTTTTCCCATCTCCTGCCAAGCTGTATAGAATTGGATGAGCATAATTTTTCTTTTGCTCCTTCTCCACGAGCTTGTGCCAGTGCGAGGAAGTTTATTTTTGTAACTTAACCCCCTCTTGCAAAGTGCACTTAAAGCACCTGGCTTTCCATTTTGAATTAAACCAGAACTGACCCTACTTTGCTGGAAATGTGGCTGCTCTTTATTTGACTTGCAGGGCTTTAAGTCAGCTGTAATGGGCTGGGGTTAAGAGAGTCTCTGGTGAGGAAAATTTGGAGAGGAGAGGAGAGAGCAGCTGGAAGTCAAATTGATTTTAAAAATCCCTGAGATGCTCAGAGACAGCCCTGTCTGACAGCCTTCAAATTCTACCTGCTGCGAAGGAAAACCCATTTGGGGTGTTTTGGTTGGTTGGCTTTGCTTTTATTTTTCTTTCTAACAGGTTTCTAGAGGCCTTGAATGAAATTGAAGCTGGAGGCCAGGGAGGGAAGGGGTGTCTGGAGGCTGCAAAGGCAGAAATTGAGTGACTCGCGCAGACTTCAATAATTTGCAGACATCTGATATTAAAATGAGAGAAATCCCACCCCCACAAGCACGGCCTGGGAACTGTGCCCTGCAGACACTTTTAATGGCTCCTGTGTCTCCATGCACCCCAACCTTCCAGGAATGCCTTTTGCTGGGATATTTATTGATTTTTCTGGATCTAAACAAAAGCCCAGGAAAGCAGGGGCGGCGGGAAAACAAAAAAAAATTCATAATAAAAAAGATGGAAATGAGATGAAAACCAGCTGATAACTCAGCCTCAGGGAATTCTTGGGGCTCTCTGCAAAGACAGACATCCAGGGAGACGTGGCAGTTTCGTGGATCTGGGAGAAGCAGGTCAGGACGTCAAGGGGAGTTAAGAAAGTTGGAAAAATCACTGAGCAGGAGTCATTAAGGGCACCCATCACACTAAGCCTGGTAATTAATCCTGAAGCCTCATCTGCTCCCAGTGAGAAGCCTGTGATCAAGAGCAGGGAATAAAAATTATAGACTTCAAAGGGGAAAATTAGTTTATATCAGAATCTGGAGTGTCCAAGGCCTAATAATTAACTAATTTGGAGGTTTCTGTCATTGTTATTGCTGAGTAAATTACTGCTTTAATGTTGGAAAAATAATTCTCAGCAGAACAGGTTTGCAGATCAGAGGTAATATTCTGAAGTGAAGTATTTAGCTCACTTTGATTCATTGCTCTTCCATTCCTAATCCTCAGAATGATCCTCTGACATGGATTCACTTATGACAGGATCCCGTGGAATCAGATAATTTGCCCTCTAAAGGAAAACATTAAAAATATTTTAAAACATTTCATATAAGTTATCTAATTTCAGATGGGTAATATTGCATGAAATGAACATTGCACCTCCTCCTTCCTTTATACCAACCCCAGTTTTCACCCAGACAATGAGGATGGTGCAGTTGCACGCTTCAGATGGTGCGAAAAGCCACAAAAAAAGATTATTTTGTAGCAGTGGAGACCTTGAAACCACTTCCTGGAGCAGCCAGACTTACCCAGCGTTGTCTTCAGCGCTGTTCTTTAATTTAGCTCCGGATCAGTCACTCTGCTCCCAGAATTCCATCTTTTGATTCCATTCCCTGTAAATGATGAGCATTGCTGAACTCAGAATCCCTGGAACAAGGGAAAACAAGGGCCCTTTTTCACAGCTTTGGGTCATTTTGAAACCAGTGGCTTTTCCAGAGGCTCAGAGGAACTCTGCCAGCCTGACATCATTGCTTGTCCCAGGGCTGGGGGTGACAAGTGGCATGCCACCCTGCTTGGCTCATGAAAGGCCATCCCTCAATGGCAGATGAGAAATCTTTTCCTGTGTCCTTTTTCATCGTTCTTTCACAAAAACTGGGTGTAAGGGGAGAGCTCATCCACGCAGCCATGAGTTCTCCCCGTCTCTGACCCTGCTTTGGGCACGAGGCTGGACAAGGTGAGCTGGAGCCTCCTCTGACCTGAATTTCTCCATCTTATGGTCTGGCTTCCAGGGAAAATTGTCTTGGAAGGGAGATAATCAGTGCAGGTGATTGAGGTTCCCACAGGCAGGGACTTGGAGGGAGCCTGGCAAACCAAAATAAGGAGGGAAAAGAGGGATTCCCACCGGGAATCCAGGAAAACTCAGCTTGGAGGGGCTGAACCATACTGATTCCATATAACCATGGAATCAGGAAGGCTGGACAGGACCACTCAGATCATCGAGCCCAACCACGTCCACCAATAAATCATTTCTTGTCCATGAATCTTTCAACACTTCCAAGGGCAGTGATTCCACCACTTCCCTGGGCAGCCTCATCCAATGCAAAAAATAAGGAGAGAAAAGACGGATTCCCACCAGGAATCCAGGCTCCCACCAGGAATCCGGGAAAACTCAGCTTGGAGGGGCTGGACCATGAGGGGACAACGATGGAGTCAGGAAGGTTGGACAGGACCACTCAGATCATCGAGCCCAGCCACGTCCACCAATAGATCATTTCTTGTCCAGAAATGGACAAGAACCTTGTCCATGAATGTTTCAGCACTTCCAAGGACAGTGATTCCACCACTTTCCTGCGCAGCCTGGCCCAATGCTTGAGCACCCTTTCCGTGGATAAATTTTTCCTAATATCCAATCTAAAAAACAAACTCCATCCCATCTCCTGCTGGGAACGGCACACGGATGAGTCACTCCAGAGGCTGCATTCAGGTCTTGCTCCTGAGGCTGTTTGATCCCTTTGCTGCTTCCTGACCTTTGTCCTGCCTCCCAACTTTCCATTTGTGTCTGCGCCGCCGCTCCCGACCTTCGGCTGCCGTGCCAAATTTTTCTGTGACTGTATCACTCCATATCTGAGCTGCAAACCTCAACCACAGCTCGGTCCCCTGCTTCAAATCCATCAAGAGAACATATGGAGAGCTGCTTTTTATATTTTGGCCCCCAGTAATAACCTCAGAATTTTCCCACATGCTGAGATGAGGCATCGTTCGTTTTTAGAATCTGTCTTTTCTCTCCTTATTTAGAGATGTTTCCCCATCGGCTCCTTGGGGTTTTTTGTCAGGTCTGGGGTGGTTGGGTCACTTGGTGCCATCATGGGGTGAACAGAACAGCGAACTTTTATTTCCACATTATTAATCAGATCTTTTTACAACCCCAAAGGTGCTGTGAACTGCGCTGGGAAGTTTTAATTATTCACTGATCCTCAAAATGCATTAAGGAAGGCTAAAATGGTCCTCTTTTTCTTGTTTATTCATCAAGATTTAGGGGGGAAAAAAGGAAAAGGGGGAAGGAGTGAAAAGCATCTGTGACACTTCTGCTATGAATAGCAGAGCAGAGAAGGCCACATTCAAAATTTTGAATATATTTCCTTTTTAAAAGATTAAAAATGCAGCTTCTCTCCGGGAGCAAGCTAAGTTAGCTATGGAGCACGTTGAAGGGGACTCATGGCAAAGATGATCCCATGATCCTGTTCACTAAAATAAAAGTAAAATCAGGAAAACCAGGGCAGCTGCTTCTCAGGGAGGGGATGGGCTTTGGATGGGTATCCCTGAGAAGGAAAGGCCCACCCCAGGCACAGCTGAGCTTGCTCAAAATACAGATAGAACTGACAGACAGACAGACAGACAGACAGACTGTTCCTAGAGGGATCACAGCTCTCCAGCCTCCTGCCAGAAATCCACGAGGCCAACGTGTTCCAAGTAGTGCTGAGCAAGGCCCTATGAAACGAGGAGAAATGACCACAAATATGCCTGTGCTGGAAATTCCTGAGGAGCTGGCACTGCTGGCAGGCTGGTTGGAAAGGAGCAGCCAAATCCACGAGGAGCATCCTCGGCAAGGGGGGAATTTGCCGAGTGCGGCCGCGCGTCCAAACCAATCCTGCCTGGAGACGTTTGGAAAAGGGATTTTCTTTTTTTACAAAACAGCTTTCCAAAGCTGTGAACGTCCCCCTCAAAGGAGGAACCCACTGCTGTGGGCACCTGCAGGGTCTCATGAATCTCTACTCACTCTCAGTGGACCAAAACCCAAAGTTGGAGACTTAATTCAAGGAAATCACAACCTGGGAGACAAAAAGTGAGGAAAGGCAGCCAGTATTAACCAGAGAGTTTTCCACATCTGGTATCTCCCTTTCTCTTTAAATATAAAGAATCTGGGGGAAAATGGACCACTTTTTCTTGTGCTTTTTTTTCTGGAACTGACAACAAGGACACCACGCAGGAAAATTCCACGGAGTGCTGGGGGTTGAACAAACATATTCCAGAAAGCAAACATATTCCAGAAAACAAATATATTCCAGAAAGCAAACATATTTCTGAGAGCAAACATATTTCAGAGAACAAACATATTCCAGAGAGCAAATATATTCCAGAGAACAAACAACATATTCCAGAAAGCAAACATATTCTAGAGAACAAACATATTCCAGCCTCCAGGTGCAGCACATAAGATCAACATGGGTGCCATAATCTCAGGAGAGCAATTTCCTGCTCCTTCAGTTGTCCATCCTTCCTCAGAATCTGGATTTAGGGTTGGATCCCAAAAGGACCCTCAAAGCCCCTGATAAGGTGCCTGTTCAGACACCATCCCAAACTGAACAAGAAGTCTTTCCCCATCTCTTCTCCACCCTTTCTCTATCTTTCTCTCATCCTTTCTCCATCTCTTTCACCATCTTCAACCAATGCCCCTCTGATCTTTCCTGCTGCCACACCATGAAGTCCATGGTTAACATCATAGTTAATAAATTCAGGGAAATACTCTCTGCTCCTGGGCCACCATGGAGAGATGGTGTGGGAGCAGTGGCCAGGCTGAAATGTGTGTTCTGCTTCCACCAGCACTGAAAGACCTGAAGAAACAGCAGGTCCTGGATGAGCACCTTGGACACTGAACATCCCTCCCATGCCCTTGTATTTCCATCAGGACGAGGAAGAAATTGCAATTTTCCATGTGCAGGAAGGGTTGCATGGCCTTTCTTCATTTGGGAAATGGGATTTTAGTCCTGACTAATATTTTGTCTTCCCTCTGCTTCCTGTCTCCTAAACTCCAGAGCATCAACCTTTTTCCTCGCTGTGGAAAGATCCAAACCCCCATTTGTCCCAGATAACATATTTTGGATTGTTTGATACCACACTGCTGTGTTTCCAATTAGGTTTCCTCGCTTTTATCTTTTTCTGTGTAATCTATTCAGTCCCTCCCCCTAATTAGAACCTTATTTGCCTTTTCCCCCCTTTCAACAGTGTTTATCCTTCACATTGTTCCCTCCATCTCTGCTCAGCGAGACTGACTTCTGTTATCTTTGTTTTTTAAATATATGTTTAGGTTTTATTGGCACAGACATTTGTTTGAGCGATCCAACTATTCATTACAGACCTCATGATTTTCCACAGTAAATTTTCGAGACAATCAACACAGATCAACATTATTTCGTGTCTCATTCCACATTCTTTGGGAGAGTTATGTGTTATGAACAGCCCAATGCCTCAGATTATTACCTTCCATACACAAGATACCCTCGGAATCAGAGGATATCTGATGATATTCTGATGGCTAGACTTCCAGATGTTTTATTTTATTTATCCTACTTGGCTTGTTTTCTAGGACCAAGTCCAAACCAGCCTCGAATCTCAGGGGTTGCTCAACAAATTCTGTGAGGGGCTGTGAAAAGTTATAAAGCACGGGGGAAAAAAAGTCTTTGCACAACAAATAATTCTGCAAACTTCAGTATTGTCCTTGTGTATTTAAAAGAAATGCTGATAATTAATGTTGTAAGAAGATTAATAAGGAATTTTAACACGAACTTTTGGGACAGCATGGAAATTCCCAAAATAAACTGATCTCTTGCTGACGCAAGTCAGGAAGAAACTCTGCAAGGGCAGCTTTCCCTAAGTGCTATTATGAATATTTTTCCTATAGAAGATGGCATTTTGGGAGTCAGGAGAGGTTCTGGATGTGTATTTGAGTCAGGATATCAGCCTCCATTCCCAGGAAATAAATGGAACCAAGATGGGAGGAAGAAAACCACGTGTTGTGGTGTCCTCCTGCCCATGTGGAGCCTGATGGAGCTCAGAACCAAGGAGCACCTTCCCGGAAGGAGTTACCACATCCACCTGAGCAAGGCAGCACGTCCAGAGGTAAAAAGTGGGAGAAGAGGCCCAGAGGACTCAAAATTAGGCAGAATAAGCAAGCCAGTAACTTCACAATCAATAATTTCACCTCAGTGTGTAAAGACATTGACACATTTCACTTACTGATAGGCAAGAGGGATATTTTCATAAAATGAAAATTTTATGAACATCTTTAATGAAAAATTTTTATTGAACAATTTTATTAAATTTTTCTTCTCTGAGAAGAAACCATTTCAGTCCACTCTGCTTTCCCTGTAGTTCCTCCCTGGTTTTGGTATCAAATGAGGAAATCCAGAAGCTCAGAATTAAGAATTTGCATTTAGGTGGGGGATTCTTACCTAAATGTGAAATCCCAGAAAATTCACCTAAATGTGAAATTCCAGAAAAGCCTAATTGCACCAGAAAAATCTCCAAATTAATGATGGACACCATCATGGTTTGGTTATCCCTAGAAAACCTGCATTGCCTGGCAGCTTTGGAGGCACCATCCCATTCCTGGAGCTCGTGGGCTGGGGACCTCCCCAGGTAGGAGGAATCCTCTGATTCTGGATCTGGACTGGGAGGAAAATTCATGGTGGTGCCAGTCATCCAGATCCAGAAAAAAAAAAGGGGTCTCATTTATCTCAGTGTCATCTCTCACCATTGGGAGATAAAATCCATCCCTGGAAGTGTCCAAGAGGTCTGTGGGTGTGGCACTTGGGGATGTGGATTATTGGTGGGTTTGGCACTGCTGGGTGAGGATCTTGGAGGGTTCTGCCAGCCTCAATGATTCCATGATTCCACTCTGCTTCCTTCAGCGGGAATCACAAGTTCAGTCACAGGTGGGCAATCCCTGCTCGCCTGCGTTGTCCCTCCAGGATTCCCATGGGTTTTCAGCTCCCAAATCGTGGATGTGAGCTGAATCAACCACATAAACCAAGCACCCAACCCAGCCTTGTCAATTTGCTCTGGAATTCCTCTCATCAGATTTTGTGGCCTTGATTCCTTGCAGTCAGGCCCTCCAACACCAGCAGGGCCCTTGGGAAAGGCAGCAGAATGAGACAAAAGCAAAATGAGACAAAAAAGACAAAAACCCCCTGATTTTTGTGACTGTTCAAGGAAGTTTAGAAGCCTATTTGTAATTTTAAGCCTTCCCCCCCCCCCCAATTTAATGTAAATCTCTTTCTATTCTTCCAAACCAAGTTCAAAACTCGCAGGCTGAAATTCACAATACCCTCCCCCAAAAAAAAAAAAAAAAAAAAAAAGAAAAAAGAAAAAAAAAAAAAAGAAAAGAAAAGGTAGGAAATTTGAGGATTTTCCCACCCCACCCCACTTTCAACAGCTTCCAAACCTTTTTACTATGACGGCCTGAGAGGGCTCTTTATTTTTACAGCTGCTGCATACCTACTTCTCCTCGCTGGAAGACGCACACGCAGCTCCAGCGATCCTAATCTTCTCATTCCAGGAAAGGAACCAGCTGTAAATCCACTGGAGCAGGATCAGGATACAGCAGCAGGGCTGTTGTTCTGCCCTCCTGCTGCTTAAGACTTCCCCTGAACCTCTCTCACACTCAGTCCTGTCGTGGCTCCAGGAGCCTGTATTTTGAGAATCCCTTCCCATCTCCCAGTCCAGCCCTTAAAGACACTGGAATCAGGATTTTCCAGAGCTGGTGAGACGCCCCTGGAAAGCAGCACTGGAGTCAGGTTTGGGTGGGTGGGGGTTTTGGTTTCTTCCAGGCTGAGAGCACCCGAGAGAGGGGCTTGGTTTGCATCCGCTCCCAATTTCCAAACAAATGGCAGGGATAAACTTTCTCCATGCCCCCTCCCTGTCCCTGGGTGATGCAAATGAATTTATTTAATGATGTGCAGCCCTTGAAAGCATAGCTTCTTCCCACTTTTACTCCAAGCAGGATTTTTCCCTATCCCTGCTGGTGTCTTGTCATAGGGCAGGCTGTAAGAACAACCAAAATACTGGCATTATCTGAAAAAAAAAAAAAAATCCTATTGATGTTTGCAAAGAGTGAGAATTTCCCTGCACCCCTGGAAAACCGCTCAGAGAGTCACCTTGTATCCATGAAAACGTCACCTCCAGGCTGAGTCTTTCCCAAATTTTCCCGGTAACCTGGTGCGAGTGTGTACAAACACTCACAATGAGCGCTTAGCAACCCCTCCTGCCAGCCCAGGCAGGGGCAGAGGGAACAAAAATGTGTGGGGAGCTCTCCAGCCCTTCCTGCAAGGAAAATAAAGCGGCAAGGAACGCTAAAACCTGGGCTGGGCTGACGGGGAGGAGGCGGAGCAGGACCTCTCTCCCTCTCTCCCCTTTCTCTCTCTTTCCCTCTTTTCCTCTTCCTCTCTTCCCCTCTTTCCCTCTTTCCCCCTCTCTCCCTCTTTCCCTCTTTTCCTCTTTCCCTCTTTCCCTCTTTCCATGCTGTCAGCATAAGCCTGGCTTTGTCTTCTTGGACTTGGCAAGTCTGATTTGGGGTCCATAGAACCTCTGTCCTCAGTAAAAGTGGAACAAATGAAATACAAATCAATAAAAATAAAAATAAAAATAAAAATAAAAATAAAAATAAAAATAAATTCCAATGCAAATATAAAAACTATAAATGTAAATGTAAATGTAAATAACTATAACAACTATGACTATAACTAACTATAACTATAGCTATACATAATATAAAAATAAAAATAAAAATAAAAATAAAAATAAATAAAAATAAAATAAAAATAAACTAAAACTAAAACTATTAAAAATAAAAATTTAAAAAATAAAAATAAAAATAAAAATAAAAATAAAAATAAAAATAAAAATAAAAATAAATATAAATATAAATATAAATATAAATATAAATATAAATATAAATATAAATATATAGGGGTGGAGGGGGTGGAGGGATGCCTGTTGTGTGAGGGGATGGGGAAGGAGGAGGCAGCCCAGAGCTCAGGAGATCTGCAGGACTTTTCCACGCTGTGCTGTCACTCCTTACCCTGTCTGGACCCAGGGTGTCCCAGCAAGGGGGAACGTGGCCATTGGCCATGGAATGGGATCTTCACTCTCAGGGCCAGGGAATGAGGAGATCCTGAGCCCCAAGGCCACAACAGAGCCCCCATGGATCTGCTGAGTGTCCTCCAAAGCTGTCCAGGAGGACAGAACCCCACCAAAGGCTGGCCATGACATGACCCAGGTTTCCCACCTCTGGTCTCGGGGTCTCTGTGGTCAGGATGACCCCGAGGTGTTGGAAAGTCTCTTTTTGCCAACCCTGAGATCAAAGAAGGAGTCAGGATTCTTCGGCTGTGGTTCTCAAGGTTGTTTATTTTCTGTTATCTATTTCTGTTATCCATTCTGTTAAAACTACATGTACTTTATTTACAATAATTTCCCAATACCTATCACCTATGTTAGACAGTCTGTCTCTGCTCTAAACCAATCCAGAAGTGCCACCATCACCCAGAAGATGGAGGCCAAGAAGGAGAAAGAAGAAGGACAGGACACACCCAAATCCCTCCATCTTGGCTTCTGAGCCCCCATTCTAAAAACCCCAAGATTCTCCTTTTCTATCTTGTAACAAACTAACTATCGTTCTGCTTAAACTCTCGTGGCTTGTGAGTCTTCACACAAGTTGGTAATTGTTTCCATGGGTTAAAATCCAAGGCACAGGGGTCTGTGACTCCGTGCCAAGGTCTCTGAGCCCCTGCCAGGGGCTCGAGTCCTCCAGGGCAGCCAGAGGGATGTCCTGGGTTCCGACACTCTGGGACATCCATTTTGATGTTTGGTGGCAAAGTTTTGGAGATGGGGGTGCCTTTATTGACTCAGGAGTGATATCCTAACATGGAGATGATCCAGTGCATCCATGGGGTACAATCCCTTGTCACATAAAAAATATTCACAGACACAGACTCCAGTCTAAGAGCTGCTGGCCATTTGTGGGCAGTGACACTCCTGACCCACCACATTTAAAGGAAATAATGTCTTTTCCCAACCCTTGTTGGCAATGTCACCTCATTGCTCACTTGGGGACAACAGTGCCTTGCTGAATCCTTCACCCTCACATGGCACCTCAGAATAAAATATGCTTTTTTGGTTTTCTGAGAGGCCAGGAAAAATAATTTCTTCACTGAGGGACAGTTATGGGAGATGGACATGTGTTACCGGGATGATGTTCATTTGTCACCAGCTTCTCTTCTTTCCTGGAGTCTCCTGAATACATTAAACTGCCTTAAAATCCAGAGCCTGGAATGTGAAATGTTACTGAGTGGGTGTTAATGATCCCCAGTCAAAACTCAGAGACTCTGTGTAAGAAACACTGTGCAGTTTCTTAACAAGCATTTAATATGCACAGCAACCCTTGTGAGTTATGTTTGGAAAAATCCTTCAAATATTTGTGAGCTGGAATATATTTTAAATTACTACTCTTGGGTAGCTCCTCCTGCAGACATCCTTCTTTCCCTTGCTGGAATTCCACTCATGTTCCTTCCCAGGTAACTCATCCAAATGGAGAGTTGACTGCAGGACACCCTCAGAGCTGGAGAAGAATCTCAGATATTCACCTGCTGAAAGGTGAACACCCTCAGCAGACCCTCTCTGGTGTCCCTTGAAGATTGATTTAGCTGAAGACATTTAAATTTCCTCCCACCCCAGCAGCATTTCAGCCTTGGGATCAATACCTGCCGTAGCTCCGTGCAGATAACGTGACAAAAACCCATAAAAAGGCAACCTGGACCACACAACCCCAATTTCCTGCTCCTGCATCCCCCAATTCCGTCCATGATTTGTCTTCCCTGCTGATGCCTGTGCTGCGCTCCAGCCGTACAAATGTCAGCTGAAAGGGACACCAGCTGCTCTGCAATCCTCAGAGGCAATTTCTAGGCACAGCTCATAAATACCAGCCCTTAAATTTGGCTACATCTGAGCCTTTCTAGCCCTGCTCTGCTGCCCTGCTCTCCACGTCTGCAAGGATTAAAGCTCCCCCCAGCCCTGCCCCTCCCTGCCTTTGATCCTTTTGTCTGGCCTGAAGAAATCCAAGCTGAGATAGAAAAGCATGTGGGATACATCAGCCTGGTAGAAAGCTCCTCCGTGTATTAGGCTTCTTCTGGAGGAGTGAGATTTTTGTGGTATGATGCACAGAGCCAAACCTGCCAGCATTCCCTGGAAAGCAGGGAGAACGGGGAGAGGAGGGGGGAGGGAAAGAAAAATCTGAGCTCATTATTTGAGACCTGAACGTGTCATGATACGAATATATCCTCATCACGAAACAAAACATCCACCCAGCTGATTTCCCCGCTGCCACCTTGGTCAAGGGGCTCTGAGGAATGGGAGTGGAGGCTGGGATTATTGATCCATTTGGAGGGCGAGGGCTGGGTTTGTCCGTGCTGGTGAGGAGGAACAGCTGGAGAGAGCATTCCCCAGCACAGCAACAGCTGGATGCCCCTGCATGCATCCCAGCCACATCTGGCAAAGGCACGGCAGCGCTGCCACAGCTCCTCAGGCTCCCCGTTCCAGTGCTGCTTCCATGGGTTATTTCCCTCCCAGAAAATCCTCAGCTCTCCAGTGCTGCTTCCATGGGTTATTTCCCTCCCAGAAAATCCTCAGGCTCCCCTCTCCAGTGCTGCTTCCGTGGATTATTTCCCTTCCATCAATTCTTCAGGTTCCCCAGTGCTGCTTCCATGGAAAATATTTCCCTCCCATCAAATCCTTGTGTTCCCCTTTCCAGTGCTGCTTCCATGGGTTCTTTCCCAACAAAAAAAAATCCTCGGGCTTCCCATTCCAGTGCTGCTTTTGTGGGCTCTTTTCCTCCCAAAAAAATTTTCAGGCTCTCCAGTGCTGCTTTCATGGGTTATTTCCCAAAAAATCCTCAGGCTCCCCTTTCTAGTGCTGCTTCCATGGGCTCTTTCCCTCCCAAAAAATCCTCAGCCTTTGGCTGCTTGTCACGCCAAGTGCCCCTCAGGCAGTGACACAGCACAGCCCGGTCTCTGGCAGGGTGACCAGGAGCCAGGGACTGTGTCCTGTCCATGGGAATGACCAGGAGCCAGGGGCCAGGGATTGTGTCCTGTCCATCCCATGGGAATGACCAGGAGCCAGGGATTGTGTCCTGTCCATGGGAATGACCAGGAGCCAGGGACTGTGTCCTGTCCATCCCATGGGAATGACCAGGGGCCAGGGATTGTGTCCTGTCCATCCCATGGGAATGACCTCAGGCAGTTCCAAACCCAGCATCCAGCTGCAGCCAGGGGTGCCAGGGCCATTCCAGGAGCACCAATGACCCATGGGCTCTGTCACAGGACGTTCCTAAAGCCACTGGGTTCCTTCCCAAGTGGAAAACCCTCCTGGCTGGAATAAACTTTGTGTTCAACCACACAAAGGATCCCTCTCAATTCCTCCTTGTCCCAAAGCTCTGACAAATCACTTTGCCCTCCTCCTGTGTGTCACAAAGGGCTTGTCACCCTCCCTTGGTGGCACCATCCCAAAAACCCTCCAGGCCAACCCCTGGCACTCAGAGCCAGCCCACAAAGCCTCGGGATGTGTGGATGACCTCTCCCTGCAAGCATCCCCATCCCACCACCGTGCCCCAGAGGAGGGCTCAGCTCTCCAAGCCCTGAACCAAGAACCTCCTGTGCCTGCTGCAAAGCCACAGGGCTCTCTGACCATCTGAAGGGTTCCTTAACTAAAACTAGGAATCAAATTCTCAAAATAGATATGACTCTATTTCGGGCTGAATCCTGGGTTTGATTTTGTCCTGGTCAAACTGTCTCCTTCTCTTCCACTGGCCCCCAGTGGAATCAACTTATTATAAGAGTGCTAAACAGCAGAGAAATAATTCCTGAGCAATGGGACAGGGTGCAGGAGTCAGCTAAATTGCTGGGATTTTAGTGCTCTTGCCCACCATGCATTTGTCACCACAAAGAGTGGAGTGCTGAGGGGCTGAAACACTTTTGGCACAGCAGGCAAGCTGCTAAGGACAATAAAGCAAAGGCCCTTAAACTCATGGATATTAGAAAACCAGGAATGACAGACTTTTTATTCACATTGGTGAAACTGAGGCAAGACAGCAGACTTGTCAGAAGGAGGCTTAAAGTCTCTTCAATGCACTAAATCCTTTATCTTCATTATAAATCAAATGATAAATGGGTGAGCAGGAATATCGCTAACATTGACTTCTAATTTAATTGTTTGGAAAAGCTCCTGGGAAAATCTGGGCCGAAAGGAAGATGTTCCCAACCTCTGTTTTCACAAGGCTGAAGGTTGAGGGGTGCAAAACCTTCCAAGATGAATGCAATGCAAACATCATCTGCACCTGGAACAGAGGTTGTGGCTGCCCATCCCTGGAAGTGTCCAAGGCTGGACAGGGCTTGGAGCAGCCTGGGACAGTGGGAGGTGTCCCTGGCCATGGCAGGGAATGGAACAAGGTGACCTCTAAGGTCCTTTCCGACCCCAAACCATTGATTCTATGATCTAAATCCTGTGGTGTTGGACCCCTGTTCACTGAGAATTTCAGATTCCTGTGCTGCCAGGCACTGACCCCCAAGAGAACACTGCACTGACCTGAGGCCGTGGAGAAGCTTCCAAAATGGAATGATAGAACTGGGATTGTGGGTGTGGAGTTTGAATAGAAGTGTGTGATATCACAGGGTGGGAAACTCAGAGTTTGGGGTTTTAGAATATGGTAATAGATATAGAACAAGATGGAGCTTTTGGGGTGGAGGTTGGTCCTTCTCCTTCTTCTTCTCCTTCTTCACCTTCTTTTTATCCACCTTCTTCTCCATGGGTTTGGGTGGTTTTTTGTAATTGGACAGAAAAGTTGTATTTCAGACTTTAAGTGATTAATTATTGGGTTAAAAGTGAAAATAAATTAGGTGGCATTTCTTAATTGGACAGTTTAGCCTTAAAAGACCTTGTACCAAGAGATAGTTGGCCATTTTGTGCCCTGTTAGTGAAATACTGCAGAACTCACTGCTGTGAGACTGTAACATAGATAAGAGAAAATAAACATCTAGGCCTGAATGTGAAATCCTGTCTTGACAGCTTCAATCCCTACCTTGACTGAGGCAGGAAAAAGAAGCCCAAAACTGGCTCTATGGTTTCCCTAAAACACAACAACAATCCATGAGGGGCCTGAGGACATAGGCCATGAGCTACAAATCCAAAGATGCAGGGGATAAAATCCAACCTCAGCTGTCCTGGGAGGCAAATCTAGGGCAAATCTGGATGAGGATAAAACATCCCAGACTGGGGTGAAAAACCAAAATCAGGCTTGAACAGCTACATTCCACCTTTCCCCTGCCTTGGAATGGGAGAAGGGGGAAAGGAAGTGATTTAGGACATTGAGGGGTTGGAGTGTGTCCAGAGAAGGGAACAGAGCTGGGAAGGGTCTGGAGCCCCAGGAGAGGCTGAGGGAGCTGGGAAGGGGCTCAGCGTGGAGCAAAGGAGGCTCAGGGGGCCCTTGTGGCTCTGCACAGCTCCTGCCAGGAGGGGACAGCCAGGGGGGACGGGCTGTGCTCCAGGGAACAGGGACAGGAGCAGAGGGAACGGCCTCAGGCTGTGCCAGGGGAGGTTTAGGTCAGATATTAAGGAAAATGTTTTCCCTGAAGGGGTTGTCAGGCACTGGAACAGGCTGCCCAGGGAAGTGGTTGAGCAGCCATTCCTGGAGGTATTTAAAATATGTGTGGATTCGGCACTTGGGGACAGGGTTTAGTCATGGCCTTGGCAGTGCTGGGGGAATTGTTGGACTCAATGATCTTGGAGCTCTTTTCCAGCTGAGAATGATTCTGTGATTTCTCTTTGCTTTCCTTTATTTGGTTTGCTTTGGTTTTCCTCGAGGTTCAGAAATGGGGATGGCTTTCTCCACAAATCCACACTTAATCAGGGTCAGAGCACCGTGCCTCTTCCCACTTCCCAACCGCTGCCTCTGCTCTGCAGAACACCATTAATTAACCCCTGCACCAGAGCAGGGTTTGGCTGCTCTGCTGAATCCCTGGACAATTAAAGATGTTAAGGATGACACAGCCCCTGAGTGTACTGGGAAATGGGCTGAGACCACAAATTTGTTTCACGTCAGTCACCACCAACACTCCAGGGCCCTTGGCCACTGCTACCAAAACAGGCTGCTCCAAGCTAGAAGAAAAACAGGAGAGGGATATTTTCTATTTTTTCACAATAAAAGTGGATCCAGCTTCTTCGGTAGCACTGCTTGGTTGTCAATACTGGGAACCTTTCTCAGAATCTCCACAGATGGAATAAAAACAAACACTGACATTTATTTTCTGGCCAGGTGAAATCCAGACAAATAACAGGATATGTTTATCTGGTGGACTTCATGAATTGCTTTCACAGCCATCTTTCCAAGGCAAATGGAAGTTAGAGGGAATTCTCCTGAGGGCCAGATCCAACCCTGGAATTCCCAGCTGGATCCCAGCTCAGTGACACTGAGTGGGATCAGTAGCACAAATATAACGAAGCAGCAAAGCAAGAAATCTGAAAGAAAGGCTAAGACTAGACTTAGAGCTAGTTCTTGAGAATAATTTCCTGAATTCCATATTGTATGGGGAGTGTGGGATCAATTGGGATTAAAGCAAACGTTGTACCTCACTCTTCCCATCATCCACAGCAACGCCGCTGAGCCTGTGCTGAGCTGCACGTAAAGTGATCAGAGAAGGATGTTAATTACTTCATTAAAGTGCTTTGTGCTCTCTCTGGGTGTGGATGGACCTGAGAATTGCAGTGGGATCAAAGGCAGAAGAAGTTTGGAGCCAGTCTGGATGATGGAGAAGCAGAAGAGGCCCTTGGTGGCAGCTGTGCCTCGTGAGCCATTCCTGCTCAGATTCTTGGACTTCTTTCAGGATCTTTCCACACCGTTCCCCTTCAAACACAAATATTCAAAAGTACAAATACAACACTGGGTGATTTTTAAGATGCCTTCCAACTCAAACTGTTCTACAATTCCATTCCTAAAATCACCCCAGACAAAATGCACCCACCATCACCAGGATGGGCCGCACAAAATCACATTTTCCTGAGATCTCCTGGTGCTGTGAGACCACGACACACTCACTGCACCCTCTGATCTCCTTTACACTCCTTACAATTCCTATATCCTGCAGCTTTAGGAGGATCAGCTCCAGATTCACAAATGTTTCCTCAAAATACATGAGCCTTGTTTAGGGGAAGGGGAAGGGGAAGGGGAAGGGGAAGGGGAAGGGGAAGGGGAAGGGGAAGGGGAAGGGAAGGGGAAGGGGAAGGGGAAGGGAAGGGGAAGGGGAAGGAAGGGGAAGGGGAAGGGGAAGGGGAAGGAAGGGGAAGAGAAGAAAGAGGGGAAGGGGAAGGGGAAGGAGGGAGGGAGAGGGAGGGGAGGAGGGGAGGGAAGGGAAGAAGAGAAGAGAAGGAGGAAGAGAAGAGAAGGGAAGAGAAGGGAAGGGAAGAGGAAGGAAGGGAAGGAAGGGAAGGGAAGGGAAGGGAAGGAAGGGAAGGAAGGGAAGGAAGGGAAGGGAAGGGAAGGGAAGGGAAGGAAGAAGGGAAGGGAAGGGAAAGGGAAGGAAGGGAAGGGAAGGGAAGGGAAGGGAAGAAGGGAAGGAGGAAGGAAGGGAAGGGAAAAGAAGGGAAGGAAGGAAGGGAAGGGAAGGGAAGGGAAAGGAAAGGGAGGGAAGGGAAAGGAAGAAGGGGAAGGGAATGATAGGGAAGGGAAGGAAGGGAAGGGAAGGAAAGGAAGGGAAGGAAGGGAAGGAAAGGAAGGGAAAGGAAAGGAAAGGGAAGGGAAGGAAAGGAAAGGAAAGGAAAGGAAAGGAAAGGAAAGGAAAGGAAAGGAAAAAGGAAAGGAAAAGGAAAGGAAAGGAAAGGAAAGGAAAGGAAAGGAAAGGAAAGGAAAAGGAAAGGAAAGGAAAGGAAAGGAAAGGAAAGGAAAGGAAGGAAAGGAAAGGAAAGGAAAGGAAAAGGAAAGGAAAGGAAAGGAAAGGAAAGGAAAGAAAGGAAAGGAAAGGAAAGGAAAGAAAGGAAAGAAAGGAAAGGAAAGAAAGGAAAAGAAAGGAAAGGAAAAGAAAAGGAAAGAAAAGCCCCACCACAAAATCTTCTGCAAGGAACAAATATGGTGTATTCTGTTTCCTTCCTTTTCACCACTCACCCTGGTCCATCACAACTGGAATTATTTGCGTGTCTTCAGTTGTCCCTAGGAAATTCCCAAGGAGAAAACCAGCCAATAACCCACATCAGGTTTTATGTAAAATCCAGGATTTGGAATAGGTGAAAAATCTGGGGGGAAGTTCTGCTCTCTGATGAGCAGTATTTTTTTAGTTATTATTGTCCCAATTAATAGCCCTGAAAAGATGTGACTTCTGTCCTTGCCAGTGGATCCCAGGCAGGCAATAGCAGAATAAATTAAGAAAAACAATGTTTGGGGTTTTTTCCTTTCAGTTCAGCACTGAACCAACCCCAGTGGGGGAAGATTCACTGTTGCTGTGGTCTGTTAGTGCTGGGTTTATCCAGAGCCTTTAAGGTCTCCAGTGCAGGACTTTAATCTCACATTCCCAGCAGCATCCAGCTCACAAACCTGCTCTGTACCCAGGGCTGGTGGAAACGAGCCATTGTCCCAGGATAATCCCCATTCCTCATTCCCCTGGGTCCTGCCATGCCACGGCCTCAGGCTCAGGTTATTCCGTGTTCCTTCAGCTTCTCCACAGCCTCGTGCGAGGTCCTGCTGGATCTGAGGCTGGAGGACAGCCAAGGTGTCAAAGGGACCCCTGCCCTGGGAGCTGTTGGGTGGAATGTCCTGGGTTTAAGAGCACCGGAGCAATCCTGGGGCTGCAGCCCTCGCGAGCACCATCAATCAGGGACTTTCATTTGCAGCCCTCCCTGCTTTTTATGGCACTTCCCTCCCATGCCTGGGCAGGAGAAATGCTGTCACTCCCAGCAGATCCCTGCAGCTCACTGGAGCTGCTGGGCTGGGTGCTAAACTTATTTTTAATGCTCGGAGTGGAGCCTCCAGCAGATTCCTGATGAGGATTTTGGAAATCTGAGCATGAAAAGAGAACTCTCAAATATTCCAGCTCAATCCAAACAGTGTAAGACGGGATTTGTGTAACTTAGTGTTAGGGTGGAGGGTTTCTCATGGATAAAGTTGTGCAGATATTCCCCAAAACCCAGGGCAGTAATAGATGGAGTCTGTTGGACATGGTTCTCATATCCGAGGTATTTCTAATTTATTGGTTTATTATTTATTTATCTACTGTTTTATCTATCACTTGAACAGCTCTAGACATCAATGTTGAGATTATTAATTATAATCTATGGGGATATTCTCCAATTTCAAATACCTTAAACAAGAAAAGAAACTAGTAAAAAAATGGAATAATTATAATATAATTGTATATCTATATATAATATAATATAATATAATATAATATAATATAATATAATATAATATAATATAATATAATGTATGTAATGTAATAATATAATATAATATAATATAATATAATATAATATAATATAATATAATATAATATAATATAATATAATATAATATAATATAATATAATATAATATAATATAAATAATAATCGTTCAATTCCCTACAATTGCTCATTTCCACACTTTACTGGATATCTTTGGATATTAGAAATTAGAATTTTAGAGGAATTCAAATAACAACAGGCACAAAGCTACATAGTCCAGAGCAGGAGTAAGGACTGCTCTTATTTTATGGAATTACTCAAGAAATAACCAGAACAGAGGTGGTTATTATCTCCTAATGCTTTGGAGATATTATCATTTATTGAGATTTTCCCTTAAAAATATTTCTGACCGAACAAAATTATAACTTCATTTAGAGCATGAGAATCCTACTCAATTAACCTGTAAATGCCACTCAGATAAGATTGCTTGGAAATTTCCTTGGTTCCAAAGGGCTCCTGGATTATTGTTTGTGATGGAAAATTTTCTAATGGAAAAATGTCATTTCATCACAGAAAAATTTGTTCTTTCAGGAAGATACTACCTTAGACTGTGTCAGGTTCAGGCTAAAATTTCCCATCAGAGCCTGAAAAATATTCCCAAGCTTGGGAAAACAGATTGGATGAGCAAACCAGAGTCAGTGACCAATTTCTGGGATTTATGATGATGCAGGAATTTTATTCTGCAGGCACCCTTCCTTCCTAGCTCTTTGCCTTTGGAAGTCCTTGGTTTCCTGAAAAGTTCTGCTGACTTCAGGCAAAGAAATATCAAATTTCTCAGTTATCCAGGTAGAAAACAAAAAATCCTGGCAGCATCTATCTGACTATGGATTTTAAGAGAAAAGCTATGGATTTTAAGAGAAAAGCTGAACTTGGTCCTGTGCTCCATTTCCTACCGTTCAGACCCTTGTGGTAATTCCAAATTCAGCCTGTTTCGTTTTTAGACACAGGTGTGAAGGACAAAGAAATATCAAAGAAATATCAAATTCCTCAGTTATAAAGGTAGGAAATAAAAAATACTGGCAGCATTTCTCTGACTATGGATTTTAAGAGAAAAGCTGAACCTGGTCCTGTGCTCCATTTCGTACAGTTCAGGCCCTTGTGGTAATTCCAAATTTGACTTGTTTCATTTTCAGACACAGGTGTGAAGGACACTTTTCCAAATGGCAGTGTAAGGTCTCAGTCCTAGGAGAGGGTTCCTTCACCAGAGTGAGGAGGAACAAGCAGAGGAAGGCTAAGGAGCCATTCCAACCTTGGATGCAGTTGGGACGACACCACACATCCTTCCTGGGTGCTCAGGAGCCTCAGTCTTCCCAAAATCCCCAGGAGGCAGAGTCCTGAGCTGTAAGATGTGTGTGTGTTCTATTCCTATCAGTCAGAGGTGGGGCAGTTATCTGCTGTTCATTGGGCAGTTTTTTCTTTATCTCTCCCACAGCCAATCCTCCCTCCAGGAGATCTCATCTGCTGTCCATGGCCACTGAGTGTCCCTGCAGGGCTGATCCAATTCCATCATCCCATGGGGAGATGCTCTGCCCAGGGGAGGAGCCAAGCATTCCTACCTGGATCCAATCTGAGCCTGGCACAGCACAGCAGCCTTTGCCCACTGCATTGCCAGAGGAGCAGCTTTCTGCTGCCCTGCATTGCCAGAGGGAGCCCAGGCCCATCTGCAGCAGCCCTGGAGCTGCAGAGGAAAACTCCCCCCTTGTGCAGGATCCCTGCTGCAGCAGAACCACAGCTGGCACTGCAGGAGGGCTGAGCCCCCATGGGATGGGGCTGTGCCACCCCCTGACACACAGGGGGCAGGGCATGGTCTGACTCTGTTAGTGGTTTTGTTGTTTGTTGGTTTTTGCTTTGTTTGGGTTTTTTTTGGTTTTTTTTTTTTTTTGGGGGTTTTTTTGTTGTTGTTATTTGTAATATTGCATTTGCATTTTTAGTTTTCCTAGTAAATAACTGTTATTCCTACTCCCATATACTTGCCTGAGAGCCCCTTAATTTCAAAATAATGATAATTCAAAAGGAGAGGTTTCCATTTTTCATTTCGGGGGAGGCTCCTGCCTTCCTTAGCACACACCTGTCTGTTCAAACCAGGACAGGCAGGTAAATGAAGCTCACCATGAAGACCCCTCCCCACGCCTCTGTCCTTGCCAGAGCTTCCAGAGCCAAATCCCCGAGTTATGGAGCAAAGTTCTTACATTTCTGTGGCACCTCAGGCTTTCCCACCCTCCTCCTTCCCACCACAGCTTGTGCCCAAGCCTGCCTTGCACCGTGGCCAGCAGCAGATGGAATTTCAGAGGATGAATTCCCCCACCAGGGAGGGGGCCAAGGTGCACCCAGGAATTTCCCCCAAAAGCTCCAGGACTCCTCCAGCCTTCCCAGACATCTCCACATCCTCCACCTCCCAAAAGCTGCAGCCCAAAGAGCCTGAGGCTTTGTGCAGCCGCTCTTGTGCTGCCCTGAGGGGAACAAGAAAGGTATTTTCTCTGCTTGTCCCTTAATTCTGTTGGCAAACATTCCCCACACAACACAGCTGGGCTGGGAAGAATGGCTGGAGGCACCATCTTGCATTTGCCCAATGGATTAGTTGGTAATTGCTGGGCGTCTCAAATGCAAAAGGGCTCCTGACTCCTGTGCAGGGCAGGACAAGGCATGGTCTTTATTTAATTTATTGGTCATTATTATTTTCCTCCCCCTTTCTCACCCTGAGCTGTTTCCTAAATCCTTTTTCTCGGGAGGGAGAGGGAAGCAGGGGAGGGTTGTGGGGTTTTCATTAACAAAGCCTTGTGAGCCCCCGGGTGACTTTGGAAGGCAGGATATTGACCTTTATGGCTCCTAATGCCACGTTACGGCATCTAATCCCACATTCCAGGCTGGAAAATGGGGAGAGGATGGGCAGAAGAGAAAATGCCACTCACTGTGCAAAATGCTCTGAAGGAAATGGAGGTCGTTGCAGGGGAGGGGCAGAGCCGCCGCAACAACAAAAAAAAATATGGAACAAAATTAGATTTGGGTGGATTTTTTCTGGGGATGTACAGAAATTTCCAACGCACAGAGGAGCTCTGGAGTGATTTACCATAATGAGAATTTAATTTCCTCTCCTTGGCTTCACATCACTGCCCACATTCCCCAAAATTCATCTGCTTATGGTTCTTATCAAGCATTTATCACCCAGGAGTGAGGGCAGGGCAAAGCTGCCCCAACCAGAGCCAGGGAGGAGCTGGGCAGGAGGTGGGCATTGATAAATACAGGCTGGGAAAGCTGGAGCTGCTCATCCTGGAGAAGAGAAAGCTCCCAGGAGACCTTAGATCCCCTTCCAGCCTAAAGGGAGCTTCCAAGAGAGCTGGAGAGGGACTTTGGACAAGGGCTTGGAGTGACAGAAAAAGGGGGAATGATTTTAAGCTGGAGGTGGGTAGGTTTAGATTAAATATTAAGAAGTTCTTCATTGTAAAGGTGAAGAAACCTGGCACAGGGTGCCCAGGGAAGCTGTGGCTGCCCCTGGATCCCTGGAATTATTCAAGGCCAGGTTGGAGCAGCCTGGGATAGGGGAAGGGGTTCCTGCCCATGGCAGGGGTGGAACTGGAGGATCTTTAAGGTCCCTTCCAACCCAAACTATTCTAACACTGTTACACACATAAACAAGGAGGTGGGGAAAAGAGGGATTTGGGCAGAGCAACCCTAAATAACCAATAAGGCATCAGTCAAAAAAGAAGAAAAAATAAAAAAGAAAAGAGGGAATTGATAACATTTGAAAGTAAACACTGATACCGGTGACCTAAAGAACATCTCAAAAATTTGGTTTGCATCCAAAAAACAGCCAGTGATGTTTCCAGCACAGCCTTTCCCATTGGTGCTGACTGGGACATCACAACACTCTCTGACCATGGGCTGGTTATTTCTTACAGTGCTTTTTTACCAGCAGCAGTGACAAAGCAAGGAACAGTGACAAAGCAAGGAACAGCAACACAATTTGATAGAATCTTGGTGGCTGTCAAGATTCTGAGAGGTTTTAATCTGGAAGTTTGTTTTTCATGTAAAAAGATGGAAATATCATGTGAAAACAAATTGATTTTGATAAGACTTTATTCTAGGAAAAAAAACCCAAGGGAAAATTGATGATTAAGAATAAAGTTTCATTGTCTGCCATGTGCAGGGTGGAATGATTCATGTTATTCAAGCAATCTGGGGGAGAGAGAGGGTAAGGAAGGGGATTAACTTCTTGGGAAAGTTTACAGTGTTTTTTAAGTTACAAATTCTCTTCAAAGCCAGGGGCAGGCAGATCCCACACGTTTTGTGTGCCTTCCAGTCTGCCTCTCTGTGCTGATCTATCCCCACGTAGAAACCCAGACATCCAACTAATAATTAGAGTTCATTATTGCAGCCTCAGGAAGGCTCCTGGTGTCTTTCTTAGAGCCCTGACTCCCCTTCTTGTCTGGGGGCAAGTGAGAATCAAAGTTTGTGGCTGGAGATCTGAGGGCTGGGGATGAACACGCTGCTGGAAAATCACCCCTTGGTCCCTTTCCTTGATCCCATCCCGGCTCCTCTGCCCAGACACCCCACTTCTAAACCATTTCTGGTTTATGTTCATGTGAATTAAACAAAATAAACCCAAGCCAATCAGCCCTGACTAGATTTGGGTTTGCTCCCTTTCCGCAAGACGCACACCAGGGCTTTGCTCGCAGCACAGCCAAAACCAAAGGACAATTAAACTCCAGGTTCCCTTTTAAATTAAACATTCCCTTCCAGGTCGTGGGTTCTGCTCCAAACCAGACAGTGAATCCACCAAGGGGTCGGTGAAAGAGTTCAGTGTTCCCTGAAAATCCCCCTCGCGCCGTGGATTTCAGGGATGCCGACCCCATGAACTTCAGGATGGGAACATCCTGATTTTTCACCAGGTCTGCAGAGGGGGGGAAAGGATGTTTGTTATTCTTGAGGAATTTTATTATTTTTTCCTGGATTCACAACAGCCCAGAGGCTTGGAGGAGCCCGTTGCTTTGCTAATGTGTGGTTTGCAACAGGAGCTGCGGGAAGGCTCCTTGAGGGAAAACCAAGCTGGATTCAGGAATGAGCCAAGCCCAAGTGGTTGGGAGGGAAGAGGATGAGGAGTGGGGATGGGGAGAGGCAAGGGAGGGTAATAAGAGCTGTGTGTGGTACTTCCACACAGGAAAAAAAAACTCCTGAGGAATGGATTTGGGATGCCTCCCTTTGGAAACAGTTGAAAAAAAGGGAGCAGAAGGCTGCATTTAAGAAGAGGTTAGAAATGTTTAAAGAGCAAATAGACCCAAAAAACCCCAAACCATGTCCTTGAGGGCTCCTCTCCCATCAGCATTCCCAGTCCAGGAGAGCACACTGGGTAAGGCTACGTGACCAGTGAATGTGTCCTGACCCCAGCTGCACCACAAGAATAATAGAACTCATATTGTGCTTTCCTCTGGTAGAGTTCAGAACACTTTATGGGAAAAGTTGTGTTTTCCACAAAAAAATGTTCTCCAACAGGAACTGGAACTGGGAAAACAAAACAAAACAAACCCCAACTTTGAGAAATTTTCCATCTGAAATATAAAAATGGGAGGGAGAAACATTTTAAAGAGGGGAAAACAGTTTTGCTTAAAACCAAAACATTTCATTTCTGAGAAAAAAAAAGAAAAAAAAAAAAAAAGAAAAAGCCAAGGCAACGGGGGAGGTTCAAGTGGCTTGTCCAGAATCCCACTTGGGACTTGCACCTACATCTCCTAAGCCACAAGTGAGTCTGTCTTCAGTTAAACTGCAACATCAACAGTGATTTCAGGCAAATATTGAAAAATGAGTCCAGTTTTACTGGTAAAGGCGCCGGGCTCTAGACCAGCCTCTGGAAGAGCTCTGCTTGCCCACACACGTTCCCCAGCACTGGGGTGGAACAGCAGGGAAGGCAGGAAGAGCCCAGAGAGAACATTTTAAACATTTAACTTTTTAAAACTTTGATTACAGAAATGACCTCTCTACTTCTATCAGCTGGAGGAGTGTGCATGTTTAGCTTGAAAAGATGGGAAAGCACTGGAAGTCCCTCTGAACACCCACAAGCCTTTCCCAAGGCTCCCAAATCCCTGCTGCTCCACTCAGACAGCTCCTGGGGATGAATTCCCCTGGATGACACCGAGTTTTGGCTTCCCCAGGACCTCCAGGTTTTCTCCTGAGCAAACAGCAAATCCTGCACGGAGTTTTCCCAGGGCACACGGATCATGGGGACTCTCAGGATGTCATCTGCCACTTCAGAGGGACTAAGAGAGCCAAGAATAGCAGAAAGCCAGAGCAGCACATACCCCTGGGTGCTCTGCAGCTGTGCCAGAGCCTAAGACCTGTAATTTTCACACCATTTCTCACCACCCTACACTCAGACAACTCAATTTTCCCAGCTCTGCGGTCTGAACACCCAGATCTCCAATTTTTACATTGTCTTCTCATTCCAAAGGGTTGGCAGAGCCCGGAGGCAAAGTGCTGTTAGTGTGCTGTGCTTCTTGCTCTGATTTATATTGGCTTCTGGAATTAATTCTTCTGTTTAATAATTATCACGTTAAGCAAAAAGTGGTGAAAAATACCCAAGCAATGACATGGATGGGCTGATGGATGTTCCCTGATGGTTTTACCACACAACAGCTGTGAGGGAGGTGGGACACTGAGAGCTGGAGAGGAAACCACAGTGGAGTGAGGCAGAAAAAGTCCATTCTACTCCTTTCCACCTCCTCCTTTTTGGGGGTTGAAGAAATCTTTGTAACTTTCAGTCCTTTCCCATCTTTTCAAGCTAAACATGAGCACTCCCTCAGCTGATAGAGGTAGAGAGGTCATTTGTGTAATCAAAATTTTTAAAAGGGGGGGGAAAAAAAAGGAGGAATTCTTTATTTGGAAGGTAAATTTGTAGCTTGGCTGTTGGACCATCTGTGCAGTGACCAGTGTAACTCATCTCTCAGCTGGACCCAGTCACATTCCAGCAATACCCTCATCCTAAATGATGCAAATCTCTTCCAGATGGAGAGATTTCCAAAGAATTTTACACCTCAAACCAGCATGAGGTGTAACCGATCTAATCTTTCATCCAGTGGGACAGTAGAGGATACAGAAAAACACCTTGTAAGGTGGATTTATTTTCCTGACTTGGTGGGAGTTGGAGCAGAAGTGTTGGATCTGCAACGAGACCTTGACACAAAAGCCAAAGCTTGGTCTCTGCAGGGGGATATTGTTGCTTTGGGTTGAGGATGTATTGTTCAGACATAGCAGTGTGTGATCTTGCCAGTGAATCCAATCTCTGAGGTTTTCAAACCAAAATGGGCTTTGATATTTAGATTTTACTTTTTTTCTTCGTATCTAAATGAGTTTAGGTGCTGAAGACTCAGTGAATGCTATTTCTATAGCTCTTGTGGACTTCTGGAAGTCGTGCTGGAACCAGCTCTGCAGCCAGCCCTGAAACACAGCCTGGCAAGAGAAGGGTTAACACAGCACCTAAGGCACATCTCCAAAATGCAAATGGATTAAAGTCAGACTTCTGTGTTATTTACTGGCAGATGCAGGCTTGGAAAAACATCATCCTTTACCAGTGCCAGTGGCCAATAGCTCAGTGCACTCAATGATGCTTGTGCAGGCTGCCCTAGAGCAGAGGCTGGACAGAGCTGAAGAATAAAGCAGGGATTTATTAAAAGGTCTCCATGGATGCACCTTGGGCAGCACAAGAGCCCAGCCAGGGCTGCACCCAAGATGAACCAAAATGGCCCCAAAATGCACGAGCGCTCCCGGGGTCTCTCCCTGGATCAGTTCTGCTCCATTTGCATCTTGCAGTTCATTGTCCCATTCCAGCTTTAGCCCCTGCAGTCCCACCCTGCTTGTTTTTCTCTCTGCAGCCCACGGTGTTTGTGCTCCTGGGCTGAGATTTGGGTCATTTGTCCTTGGTGCCCAGCTGGAGCAGGAATTGTTTTGTCTCCCTGCTCTGTGCACAGAGCTCACCATGCCCTGATATGAAGCTCAGACCCACACACTAAAGCAGCACAGAATCTGAAAATAGAAAAGCTCAAACCTGAGGCATCATCAAATCCTCTCAGGCTCAGGAATTTCGTAGAGCAGATTCCTGGTGTGATTATCTGCAGTTTTTTGAAGATGGGTCTTTCATAGAAGCCTAAAAACAATCTCCACGTGAGGAAAACACCTGCCAGCAACTGAAAGCAAGAGAAACTGCAAATTGGCCAGGTCTGTCAGGGATGTCTTCTCCAAACTCCAGCTAATCAGGCCTGAGGGAGTATCTGTCTCCCTGGATTACAGTGAGGGGCCCATCCCAATCCTCTGAGTGACAGCCCTTGTGAGAGATGAGGGAATGAAGGTCAGCTCCAAGGATTCCTCTCTCAGAGAAGGAAGATGCTGTTGGTGCCACTCTGGCAGCCAAAATGTTTCTTGGGCTGTGCAGGGATCTGCTGGGGATCATCTCCTGCCCTTTTCGTCCTATTTTTGGGTGGGAATGTTGTCTGAGAGGGATTGCACATCCAACACTCATCCATCTCAGCAAGGCACTTCCCAAAGGGCTCTCTCACCACCCTAAAGATGCCCATGGATACCTGTGTTGAGCCAATAGATTTTGGAACAAGACCTAAACCAAATGGAATTCATTCTTCCAGGATCTGTATCCATCCCTAAGGCACCATGATGCACATCCTGGAATATTTGGGGTGGAAGTGAAGAAAATGTTTTTGAGAGGGTCCCAGTGATTGGGACAAAAAGAAAACTGCACTAATTTAAATAGGATCAGACTTGCTCAGAAAATCAAATAAACACCAAAATCTACCTATCAATCCACATCTGAACTTTTCTTTTACTCTTAAAAAAATTTAAAGGAAAAAAAATCCCAGTTTGGCTTGGATTGAACTGAGTTGAGTACGAAGACCAAAACCAGTCACTAATTAATGGTGTCTCGTTTTCTGGTATTTATGCACCATAAAAATTAATAAGGGACTTCTCTGGGAAAATAAATGGTTAGCTGGAAAGCCAGCTTTGGCCTTTGGTTTTTTTCCTGTTACTCATAACTTCTCAGTGAGATTCCTTGAAACTTCGAGCTGGTTCCTTCCCAAGAACTTTTAGCAACTTCCCAGAGCCAAGGTTTCAAACGAGGAATTGATGCAGCCTCCCTGATATCAGTGGAGAGAGACTGGGTGCAAAATCTAACTGTTCATGCTGGTTTTCAGACCTCATATTCTCAAAAAAAAAAATCAGGAAGAACACACACAAAATTTTCAGAAGCTGTGGATTTAGGTACATCTATATCTGTAATGTTCTGCATTTATGATTTAGGCACCAAAACTTCTGGTTTTAACAGTGGTAATCACCTGTAGTGGTCACATGGAAGGCAGCAGGGGTTTCCTTTCCTAAAAAAGGTCCAAAACTTGGGAACATCTCCAGTGAGCAATGGAATCTTACACTGATTCTTAGTTTTACCCAATTTCCTCATATAATCCATTCTGACACAACATAAGGTATCAGCTTAATCCTTTAAACACCATAGCTGGGATTAATTGTTGTATCTAAACTGAAAACTTCTGCTTTCCAGGAGGTTTAGATGTGGAAACAAGAGGAAAAAGCCACTCATACAGCAAAGAAAAGATTTAGAGCACAAGCAAAGACCAAAAACTGGGATATCAGATATTACCCGTCTTGCTGGTGGGAGTTCCCAAATTCTTTATCATCCTATCAGTCCCTCAAAAGGCAAACCCATTCCACCAGCACCATTCCCACTGGTGGAAGTGACCTCCAGCAATCTGGGTGGGCTGGAGAGGGGAGAGAGAGCACAGCAGACCTTGGGATGGGTGAGCAGAGCTCGGTGGATGTGGAGAAGATGAATCAGGAGCTCGTTTTTAGGGCTTCATGGGGAAAACCACCACGGACTCCACATCCCTGCATGGCAAACGGGAGCCTCAGATGGAGTATCCGGGGTGAAATCTCCATCTGGATTAAGTAGGGATAGCTTTGGACATTGTCAGAGCTTTGCTGGTTGACATCAGCCCAGAGCTGGTCCAGGATCATCTTTGATTTTTGTTGTGTTGTTGTGGGAGTTTTTTGCCCTCTGTTTGTTTCCTCTTGGTTTGAAAAGACAGGTGTCTGCTAAGGAAGGCAGGAGCCTCCTTTGAAATGGAAAATGTAAACTCCTTCCCTCTAAATTATAATTTTGACACTAATTTTTTAATAATGATAATTTGATTAAATGTAATAGTAATATGATTATTTATCAAATAATTATAATTTTATCACAATTTAATAAATAAATTTAATTTAATTCTTCATTACAATTTTGAAATTAAGGGGCTCTCAGGCAAAGATATGGGAGCAGGAATAACAGTTATTTACCAGGAAAACTAAAGATACAAATGCAATAGTAAAAAAAAAAACCAAAAACAAACAAAAAAAAAAAACCCAAAACCAAACAACAAAACCAGTGCCAGAGTCAGACCATGCCCTGCCCCCTGTGTGTCAGGGTGGTGGCACAGCCCCATCCCATGGGGGCTCAGCCCTCCTGCAGTGCCAGCTGTGGTTCTGCTGCAGCAGGGATCCTGCACAAGGGGGGAGTTTTCCTCTGCAGCTCCAGGGCTGCTGCAGATGGGCCTGGGCTCCCTCTGGCAATGCAGGGCAGCAGAAAGCTGCTCCTCTGGCAATGCAGTGGGCAAAGGCTGCTGTGCTGTGCCAGGCTCAGATTGGATCCAGGTAGGAATGCTTGGCTCCTCCCCTGGGCGCAGCATCTCCCCATGGGATGATGGAATTGGATCAGCCCTGCAGGGACACTCAGTGGCCATGGACAGCAGAGATCTCCTGGAGGGAGGGTTGGTTGGAAGAGATAAAGAAAACTGCCCAATGAACAGGAGATAACTGCCCCACCTCTGACAGGTGGCAACAGAATACACATATCCAGCCACATCTTGCATTTCCGACCTAAAACATTACACTTCTCCTGGAATCTTTAATTCCAGCTTTTCCCCTTAATGAATCCTCTTCCTGCAGCAGCCCAGCACTGGAGAAGGAATCCTCTTTGGGCATTTTTAGGCAGCCAGGTCTTCTTTGAGGCCTGTGGAGAGCAGTGGGTGTTTGGCTGGGGATGAAAGCAGGAATGAACAATGCTGGTTTATTCCTGATATTTTGCTGCAATATTTCAGTGATGTCAGAGCCAAACCTTCAGAAAAAAATATATATGTAGTACACAGGGTTGGGTCCAGTGTCTGGATTAAAAGAACAGGATTATTTTGATTACCTTGATTTAGAGCACCAGCGGTGCTGAATCATGTTCAGCCAAAGAAACATCACGGAGGCAAAATTTACTCCTCTGTACGGAGAAAAGCAGGAGAGGAGGAAGGCAGGGAGGAAAGAAAAATGACTCTGAATCAAAAGATGAAAATACACACCAGTTCAACATTTTCTCCTTGCAACGATTTTCTTTCTTAAGCAGGCAACCACAAAAGACAGAGATGTTTAATCCATTAAAAGTGCAGCTTTCTGGACAAAATAATCCGAGTTTTGTCAAGCCACCAGTCTGCTTCTCCCTGGGTGGGCCCAGGCTGGGGCAGGAATAGGTTTTTATTTGATTCCCTCAGAACAGGTCAGTGTGCACAGGCTTTAGGGATGGTATCAATAACCCCTCCTGGCAGGTTGTCAACAGGAGCACGGGGGAAATTGATTTTCATCAGGGAGCAGCATAAATCTGAATTTTATCTGGCACCACAGTGGCAAGAGGGAGGATGACTTTGGGGAGAGGGATGAAGTTCTGCTTCTCTTTCAATGGTTTCCTTCACCAGTCATTCCCATTTTCTCCAAAGGCTGGGAAGGCAGATCCCCCACTTTCTGCAACACATGGATTCATGGAGAGAGGTTTTGACAGCCTGGCTTGAGTCAGAGCAGTGCAAATCATCTCTGGTGAAAAAGGGACTTTCCTTGAGTGTTAGCACAGACAAGGACAAGGAATGGGCGGAAATCTCTCCTGTCCCTTGATCCTCTCCTCTGGAATAGGGAGGACAAGACCAGGATCACTGTGGGGCAGAATTTATGTACAGACACTGAGGGCCTGAGTGGAAAATAACAATTATTGGAAGAAGAGAAGAGAAGAAGAGAAGAGAGAAGAGAAGAGAAGAGAAGAGAAGAGAAGAGAAGAGAAGAGAAGAGAAGAGAAGAGAAGAGAAGAGAAGAGAAGAGAAGAGAAGAGAAGAGAAGAGAAGAGAAGAGAAGAGAAGAGAAGAGAAGAGAAGAGAAGAGGGGAGGATAATCCAGGCTTTGCTGTCGTGGCATGGGCACCACCAACCCATCACCCTCCCTCCAGCACTGGTCTGTGTGAGGCTGCAAATTATCTTGGACATGGGAGGTCTAAATTCCAATTTCCTTGGTCACTTTTCTTGGTACCAGTTCTTGGGCTGCTCTCCCATGGGCTTCATGCCTCTGATATTTTTTAACAAGGGCTCAGGGAGCTCAGTTTTGTCTTGAGGTAAGAAAAGTGTGTGAAAGCTCTTAAAAATATAGAATATTTATGGCACTTGGGGAAAAAAAGTGTTTTCCTACTCATATTATTTATACCTTCTGCTTTCATTTGCATGCAAGCTCACATAAATGTAAAATCACAGGATCACAGGATTATTTGGGTTGGAAAAGGCCTTTGAGATCATAAGGTCCAACTGTTAACCTTGACAAAAGCAAAGAGGTTTTGCCCCTCTCTCCTTTGGGAGAACAAAAACCCCAACAAAACAAAACCTCAAGCAAACATACAAAAACCAAACCAAATCAAAAAGAAAGCACCAAAAACCCTGAAAATAAAACCCCAAGAATTACAAGTTTCAGTTAAAACTTCAGTTAAGAAGATTTCCATATTAAAACTTAATTTTGTTCTCATCAAAATAATAATTTTTCTTGCAACAAGCAGAAGGAGCAGCCCAGATGTCCCCTAACCCCGAACACAGCAGAGAGCTGAGGAAAAGTGAGCTGAAATAGAAATGCTCCATCTACAGAGCTGGACTCTGATGACCCTTGTGGTTCCCTTCCAACTCAGGATATTCCAGAGTTCCCAAGAGGTCTCCACACTGAATCCAGCGCTGCCATTTATCCCAGACTCTGGAGAGAGCAAACAGCAAACCCCCTGCACTGCTGCACCCCACTCTGGCACGGGATAAGGGGCCAAGGGGCAAAACAGGAAGGACTGACAGACAGAGGTTGAAGGTTGGGATTCCCTGGAAGGAAACTCAAGGAAAATCCCTTCTGGGGATTCCAGGCATCTGGCTGTGGGTCCTTCCTCATCAAAGTCATCCTAGCCCTCTGCCTGTGTTCATACCTGACTTTGGGAGGAACCAGGTTTATCCCACCACGGGATTCACGCAGCTCCTTATTCCTGAGGATTTGCGGATCAACCTTGGCTGCAGAGGTTCTCTGAATGAATGGACACATTCCTGGCCTTATCAAGCCATTCCTGATGGAGAAAGCCCCCCTGATGGAGGGTTAGGACTGCCAGGTACAGGGACCAAACCTTGTGATGTGGTCCCAAAACCACACCTGAACACAGGGCTTTCTTTGGGGCATGGAGCAGATTTTGCAGTGCCCATCAGGTCCCATGGGAACGGCATCTTCGTTGCTGGGGATTTTCCCAGAAAGGCTCCAAGTGCCCCCAAAACCTTGTGCATTACCCAGGCATTAAACCACACACAAACTGAGCCCCCGAGGACATGGAATTAATTGCTCATTTCCCAGAAACCTCAGGCAGTTTGTCACAGGCTAATAAAGAGAATAATGGATCATGGGGGAAAATCATAACTAGGTTCACCAAACGTAGCCTAGGCTTCTGTTTTTGTTTCAAATATCAGTTCCACCAAAGTAGGAGTATTTTGTGTTTCTATGATTTCCTGAGTAAAATTGGGAGGAAATCGTAAAATGCTGAAAAACGCCCACAAATTAAAACTTCTTATCTTGACATGAAAATATTATTCAGAATCTCTGTGGATTGTTTTACTAATTTCCAAAATGGATGATCAAATACTGAGTGATCCCTCCATGACTGCCAATATTTTTAATAGGCATCTTAGTCAATGTTAGTACAGCTGTCCTTTCAAATCAACTCTTCTGGTGACTCACACTTGGATTGGGAGATTTCCCAAGGTTTTATCTGCTCTTGGTGGGCCCGTCCTTGGATCCCGTCACACGAGAGAGCAGGAGGTTCCTCCTCATCCAAAACACACAACCCACAGCACAGTGAAAAGGACACACACAATTTAAAAAGGCAGGAAAAGAAGGGAAAAGGGTGAAAAAAAAAAGACCAGCAGGGTCATTTCATGCTCCGGCAGATCGGCATTTTTATGTAAAACTCTTGGAATGTCATATTCCTGCAGCCACCCTCCAGCCTTACTCATGGCGAGTTCACATCACCTGTTTCTCCTTGGAGTTGACATTTCCAAGGGAGCTTTGGCTCCCTGACATGCAGTTGGAAAACTGAAAGGCAAGAAAGTCTCCACGTTCTGGAGAAAACAGAAAAAAAAACTTTCTTCTTTGCAAAGCCTCACGGAAACGTCAACAGCCAACGGAAACGGAGACGAGGAGGCCGTGATACACTCACCCTCCTGCAGAAAACAACTGGGAATGTTCATCTGAGGAATTAATATTCATTTCAGGCATTTTATTTCTCAGATTGAACTTTTCCCAAGTCCATTTGACTGAAAGTTCCAGGAAATTTAGTAGTGCATTGACAGAGGGAGAAAACTTTGCCCTCTAAAATCTCATTTTTCAGGTGGAAAAGTGCTTTTTGACCCCGGCTGTGACACGAGAGAGGTTTTGTGTCAATAGCTGGAGTTTTGTTACTGCCCAGATTGCTCTTAGTACTGAAAAAAAAAATACAGAAAACTAAGGAGAAGTCTCTGGGCTGAATAATTTTGAAGCCTCCAGTAGCTTGAAATATCTCCAAACCTATTAAACCCTGAAACCAAAATAAACATTTTGTCCTCCCTTCATGGAAGCATAAAGAATGTCTCAAGGCAACCCGTCCACTTGCCTGCCAATCCCAAATTGCCCTCAAGAACATATTCTCCAGGGCTTTGTCAAATCAGCTTCAACATTCCTCAAGCAACAGGGGGTTCTACCACGTTCCTGGAAAGGCTTTTCCACGATCGGGTCCCGTGTCCTTTTCAAAAGCACCACGAAGCACCCGTTACCTGTGAGTGCTGGAGCTGGAGAGGAATCCAACTTTCCATTCTGTGGTAAATCCCATGCTTTCAAATATCTTTCCAGTCTGGATGCAAGGGAAAGCAAAATATTTTCAAGATTTCCTACTAAACAGGGCTCTGAGGGAAAAGGACACTTGCAGCTGATATAAATGTCAATAAAGACAAAATTCAGGACTGAGTTGAGGGTTATTGTTTTTATATAAACAGCATGCTGCAGCATCTAAAAAATTATAGGAATAAAAACCCTTCCTGCAATGGAAAACCAAAACTTTTCTTTTTAGAGAAAGCTTGTCAGAATTGCTGTTTACAAACCGTATCAGTTTTATCAAATTGGCTTTTTCCAATGAGAAAACATTCCTGCAGAAAATTTCCCACTGGCTCCCAAGCAGGGCTTTGCAATATCAAGGTCACAAAGAGGGGGTTTTGTTTCTGCTCTCCAAGAATTTCAAATGCCCAACTATTGCTTTCCCAGAAGATGCATTTCACAGAAAATTATTATATTGGAATTGAATCCTTTTAAATTGAAAGAATTTAAATATTTTAATCAGTGCATTCAGGAGCAGTGCAGGACCAATGACTAAATTCAAACAGTGTTTACATTGAGCCAATTCTTTATTTTCTCAGAATTTAAACTCTTATACCCTTGGTTTTCAAAATATATTGATTCAATTAAGAACCTACATGTCCCTTAAATTAAAGAAATGTCAATATACAACTTGAGCTACTCCAGAATTTCAAATTAAGTCTGGGCTTGGGGTGGATTCTTGAATCACAGAATGGTTTGGGTTGGAAGGGACCTTTAAAGGTCATTTACTCCAACCTCCCTGACATGAGCAGGGACATCTTCAACTAAATCGAGCTCTGTTCAACTTGTCCTTGAATGTTTCCAGGGATGGGGCTTCCACCACCTCCCTGTGCAAGCGTTTTACCACCCTCATTGTAAAAAATGTCCTTTTTTCTATCTAATCTAAACACCAATACCTGACATAAACACCCATCCCCTCAGCCAAAACCCAATTCAGGCACCCTCCCATCCCAAAGGCTTCTTGAACTCCTTCCCCACCAAAGCCCCACACCATTGATTAATAATTATTTGCAGAGGGAAGCTGCCTGCACTCTCAGCCCTTTAATATTGATTAAGAAGCACTCGGCAAGGAAAGGCTGGGTGGCTCCAGCCCTGGGAAGTGCCAAGGAAAATAAAGCTGGTATTAGTGATCCTCAGCGTCTTTGCTGAGAAAAAGGCAGCATTGTGGGCTGGGAGACTGCTCACCAAAGGCAGATCTTTTCCAGTCATCCAACAACAATAACAGCATTGGATAAATAGGTGGGATACTCACAAGGGGAACCGACGGAGGGAATTGAAAATGAGCAAAAGAAGCAAAAAAAAAAAAAAAAAAAGAGAGAGAGAGAGAGAGGGAAAAAAGGAAGGTGTTAAGACTTTCCAGCATTCTGAGAGAACAAGGTTTTATCCTCAGTCGGGGGAAAAACAGATTTACTAAACAGGGTGACCTCACTTGTTTGCACAGCATTCAGTAACATGAATTTTATTACCTAGGGTACCTCCATGGGAGCTTGCAAAGCCTTTCCAGCAGCCCTGTGAAAGATGCCGAGTGTATGGAAAAGACATAAACCAGCTTGAGGAAGGAATGGCACAGCTGGGGGAAACAAAAAAAAGAGAGGCTAGAAACACCCTGGTTGGGTGCAAGTAAAATTGAGAGGGAAAAACCCTTTACTGTGAAGGTGGTGGTTGCCCGGGGAAATCGTGTATGGCCCTGGAAGTGATCAAGGCCAGGCTGGGTGGGCTTGGAGCAAGGGAAGGTTGCAGGGGTGGGATGAGATGAGTTTTAAGGTCCCTTCAACCCAAACCATTTTGGGTTTCTCTGATCTGCTGAGCGCTCTGGGAAAACATTGCTCTGCTCTGCCCAGGGAGGGATGTTTAGCTGGTGGTGGGGAGGTTTCTCCTTGTTGCCTGGGAGAAAAAACCAACCCCACCTGTCTACAGAAGGGCTCCCATGAGCTGTTGGGTGGGAGAAGATGTCTCAGTGTCTGCTGGGGTTGAGAGCCTCTGGTGGATGGGAGAAGAGCAAGGGCAGAGCATTTCCACACCCACTGGCCCAAGGCTGAACCAACCAGGATGCTCAGGAATGCTGCTGCCATTCCCTGAGCAGTCACCAAGGGGTGGGGACAGAATTTCCATGTGAATAGCTTGAAGCCAGCCTTGTTCCCAACGAGCTTGGACAGTCCTGGGCTGTGAGGTGACCACAGGCAGGAGTGAACACCGACCGAGCAGTCACACGTGAGGTGAACGATGACAGCGCTGTACCCGCTGCTCCTCCAAGCCAGAGAACCCCAGAATCCCACAGAGGTTTGGGTTTAGAGATCCTAAATGTCATCAAGTTCCAACCAGCCTTGCCGGAGTTCACAGAATTCACAGAATTCACAAAATTCCTGAATGACCAGGTTGGAAGAGACCTTCAAGATCATTGAGTCCAACCCAGCCCAGCACCTCAACTAAACCCTGGCACCCAGTGCCACATCCAGGCTTTGTTAAACACACCCAGGCATGGGGACTCCACCACCTCCCTGGGCAGCCATTCCAGAACTTTATCACTCTTTCTGTGAAAAACTTTTCCCTGCTCTCCAACCTGTATTTCCCTTGGTGCAGCTTGAGGCTGTGTGCTCTGGTTGTGTCAGTGCTGCTGCAGAAAGAGCCCAGCCCCAGCTGAGCACAGGCACCTTTCAGGAGCTGCAGAGAGTGATGAGGGCAGCCCTGAGTCTCCTTTTCTCCAGGCTGAGCACCCCCAGCTCCCTCAGGGGTTCCTCACAGGGTTTGTGTTCCCAGCCCCTCTCCAGCCTCGCTGTCCCCTCTGGATGTGCTCAGTGTCCCAAGGTCCTTCCCAACCTGAGGGGCCAGTTTATTCATTGTAAATTAAACAGTCTGTGATTTCCCCTTTTTTTTTTGCTTTTCATGAATAAATTTCCCTGTGAGAAAGACAAGAATTTTCTGTGAGAAGGCCTGGAAGCAACCAGAAGAGCAAACAAAAATTCCTCTTTTTGTTTGTGCCTTCATCCTGGGGTGCTGTCAGCTGGCCCCTTCCAAGGAATTCTCTCCCAGCTCCACCTGGTGGCAAAAAGGACATTTGGGCCATCGCTGTGGTCACCAGGTTGGGCTCCAAGGGGACAGGGGCTGTTTCTGCTGAGTGCCTCATTCTGGGTGGCACTGATGTGACTCCTGCTGTGGAGTGGGGACAGCCCTTCAGTGCACAGGGAAGCAAATGCAGCGCCCGTCCCCTGCCCGTGGTGAGCGCCATGGGGAAGCCGCAGCTGGGAGGAAGGAGCTTGGGAGGAAAGCAGAGGGAGCCTGGGGCTGGCAGCTATTCCCAGTATTTGCCTTGGGGTTGAATTTTTCTTGACCTGTAAGAATGTCAAGAAGAGTTTGGACAACACCCTTGGACGCAAGCTGTGGCTCTTGGGGATGGTCTGTGCAGGGCCAGGAGCTGGACTTGATGATCCTGATGGGTCCTGTCCAATTTGGGATAATCTGTGACTCCATGAAGGCTTCTCCAAGTGGGATCAGAGCAGTGAAATCTCCCAGACTGGCCTTTGGGATGTCCAAGATTGAACTCAGCTGCTCAGAAATGGGCATCTCGTGTCCTCTGAGATCACCTGAAGGGTCTCACCTGTCCTGCTTTGCTTCCCAGATGGAGGAGTGGAGGTTGCACCTCTGCCTCACGCTGGTGCAGATAACTCCAGCTTTATCACATGACAGTAATGATAAGGGGTTGTAAAAAGATAAGATACACATATAGACACCATGAGATAACACTGGATCAGTGCAGGACCCTTCAAAGCTCTTTGAATGACTAAAAAAAAAAAAAAATAAATCCTTATTACAATATCTGCAGGATCAGGTCAGTTCCTGGTCCAAAATACAGCTCAGACCAGGCCTTAGCACAGATTTCTCCAGACACAATTAGAACAGCAGCAGCAACATCATTGTCTGGTTTTTGCTGTTACCAACTAAGAGAAGGAAACAGAGAAAGAATAAAAAAGAGAAAGGGAGAGAAAGAAACCAGGAAGAGAGGGAGAAGATTGCAAAGAAAATGCAGGTAGCTGCAGAAATGCAAAACATTCCCTAAAAGCAGGAATTAATAATGGCTCTTTTTTTTTTTTTTTGCAAACTAGAAATTTGATATTTTAAGATGAAAAACAGAATATATTCCCAAGAAAATAAAAAATAAAGGAATCATGAAAAAGTCCCGACTTTTTCTTAAAGATCAAATATCTAATTTCTAAACATCATAAATTATCAAAAATTGTGAGCTGGCAAAAATTCCTGGGCCTGGCGCATGGCTAATTAAGATGTCACAGCCCAAAACATGCAATGCTTTGACTTCTATCATCAAGCTGATTCCAAACACTGTTATTTATGGCCGCTGGAAATGGCTTGGGAATGCTGGGTACATCCATTTGGGATCTTCCCCTGGCTTCCACATGCCAGGAGCTGAGGTCACTGGCATGAAAAACATCAGGGTGTGGGAAATGGAGCCTTGGTGGGGAGTTAGGGGAGCTACAGGGGCTAATTCCAGGTTTGGAAGCACTGGTGAAGCTGTGGAGAGACAATATGGAGTCAGGAAGCGTGGGGAAGGGAGGCAAAGCCGTGGCAACACTTCCAACAACCCTGCATCCCATGGAATCCCGTTTGTTCTGTAAATCACCCCAGTGGGAGCTAAGGCCATGTGGAGACCAGCAGAGCAGATGTCCCAATGCAATCCCCACCCATCGGGATCTCCAGGGGTGTTTCCTGCTGTCCCATGTCCTCCACCCATTCGGGCACATCCCTGTGGGAAGGCAGAAGTGTCCATCCCAGGATGGAACATGGAATGTTGTCCTGAGGTGTAAGATATGGTGTATTCTATTGCCATCTGTCAGAGGTGGGGCAGTTATCTCTGTCCATTGGGCAGTTTTCTTTATCTCTCCCACAGCCAACCCTCCCTCCAGGAGATCTCTGCTGTCCATGGCCACTGAGTGTCCCTGCATGGCTGATCCAATTCCATCATCCCATGGGGAGATGCTGCGCCCAGGGGAGGAGCCAAGCATTCCTACCTGGATCCAATCTGGGGTTTGGGACAGCACAGCAGCCTTTGCCCACTGCATTCCCAGAGGAGCAGCTTTCTGCTGCCCTGCATTGCCAGAGGGAGCCCAGGCCCATCTGCAGCAGCCCTGGAGCTGCAGAGGAAAACTCCCCCCTTGTGCAGGATCCCTGCTGCAGCAGAACCACAGCTGGCACTGCAGGAGGGCTGAGCCCCCATGGGATGGGGCTGTGCCACCCCCTGACACACAGGGGGGCAGGGACTGCTCTCACTCTGGCAGTGGTTTTGTTGTTTGTTTTGGTTTTTTTTTTTTCTTTTTTTTTTTTTTTTGTACTATTGCATTTGTATTTTAATTTTCCTAGTAAATAACTGTTATTCCTACTCCCATATCTTTGCCTAAAAGCAGAAATCAATAATGGCTCTTTTTTTTTTTTTCTTGCATAATAGAAATTTGATATTTTAAGATGCATAACATAATATATTCCTGAGAAAATAACAAGAGAAAAAAATAATTTCAAAATTACAATAATTCAGAGCGAGGGGGTTTACATTTTCCATTTCAAGGGAGGCTCCTGCCTTCCTTAGCAGACACCTGTCTGTTCAAACCAGGACAAATGTGCAGTTGGCTCTTCCCTGGGGCAGGGGAGAGCATGGAGGGAATTCCCACCCTGAAAAAGGGAATGGTCGGAGCCACAATTTCTCCCCCAACTCCAGAATAAAAGAAAATGCTTGGGAATAACCACAGGGAAATCCGGAATTGCTGACTGATTCCCAAGGATATTTGGTAGTTGTCATAATAATTCCCATTTCAGTTGAGGTGAGTGTTCAGTGGGAGCCAGGCTGGGTCTCAGAACACTGGGGAGGGCATCCAGCAAAAAGGTTTTAAATAAATAAATAATTTAGATACTACTCCCATTTTATGCTTTTCTTTCCTCAAAATAATCAGTAATAACTCTATCACATTCCTTCCACTGGTGATTCCTACAGCAAATGTTCCACAAAGATACTTAAATAGGGAATTAAAAGGTCCTGTGTAAAGCAAGAATATTCCAGAATGATCATTTGTACAGAAAATAACAGGAATTTTAAAAACAACTAATTTAAAATGAATAATAAATAAATTATGAACCATATTTTCAGTTCTATAACTCCTGAATACCTAAATTATCAGGCCTCCCACACAGCTGCTTGTTCTGCATTTTGAGTGTGTTTAGCCTGCTAGAACTGGCTCTGGATTTCTCAGAAATTCACAATGCAGAATCCAAAAATAAAAATGAAATATGGATTTATGTAAACAACCTTCCCCCTCTGAGAGTGCTGCAGCACAGCTCAGATGTGATTTCAGGAGAGTGAGAGGTAAAATTGAGGTGGTTTGGGTGAGTTTGGCCTTGGGATGATCTTGGCATCAGGAGCCAAGCAATTGGATCAGGAATCTTTAAGATTATCCTGATGATCTCTGAGAATCCTCTTATCTGCAGAAAACCTAAAAATTCCCATAAATTCTTGCAGTGGAGCTACCTTTCTTTATAAAATATATTCTGTTTTTCATGAAAAATGTTGCTTTTTTCATCAGATTTCCTCCCTGCTATCCTTTCCCTTGTACTTCCATGCGCTGAAAATACTTTTTTTTTTTTTTTTAATGAGAATTAAAACTCAAATATCTCCTGTCACTACTCTGAGACACAGCCCAAACTTCCTGTCCAATTAATCTTCCATGGAGGGGACATTTCATCCATCAGGATAATCTGGTGTGCCCAGGAGACAAATCCATTGGGGAAAGTGCGAATAGAAACCACTGAACTCTGATTTTTGAGGCATCAGAGCTGAATTTTCTAATTATTTCCTCAGATTTTAAACCCCCAAAAATTCTTTTTGCACAGATAAAAAGGAAACAACCCAAACCATTGTCCAATCCACAGCAGTCACTCTCACCTGGGTCCTGTTTATGCTGTTGAAACACCCTGTTCCAGCTCATTTCCTGTCACCAAACCTTACCAAAGCTGCAGAAAAATTCCCCTGTGCCTGCTTCTCCCACTTTTGCAGCCTCAAACCGTGACTGAAAGTGGAAACCTTCAGCTCAGCTTCTCCCCGGCAAAGCCCTCCCACGACAGATCCTACTTTCAACACAAAATCCAATTTATTGCCGCAATAAACCAAAGAAGACTCAACCAAACATGGTTTGGGCAAGGCCACCGCCAGCCCAGAGCATCCAAATAAAGTCAGGAATGGCTTCTTTGGGTTTTTGTTTTTTCCAAGTGGCAGCTGATAGAAGTGGGGTTTTTAAGAAGGAAAATTCAAAGTTAATGGCAAATGCAATCCAGGAATAAAACTCAGTTACAAACAAACCCCCTCCTCATTGTGGCCGTGTGGTTTTGGAGCTGGGTTGGTGTCCCAGTGACTGTCACAAGGAATTACAAAGGAAAACAGGCACAAGTGAGGTCATTCCCACCCGAGGAGGGGAAAACTTTGGTTTTATTGGAGTTTCCTTGCCTCAGGAGACAACAAATAGAGGAACAAGAGAGGGGTGGCTCATGGAAAACATGATTCCACACCAGCCTTGACGTTTGGGACATTTAGCCATTCATAACCAAAACACCAAATCAGGCAAAGTGTCCCAAATGTCTTTATGCCTTTTTTTTAAGCTCTGACCATGATAATTTTAGTGCTACGTTGTCAGAAGTAACGAACCCCATTTTTTCCTCCTTAATTCTTACCAAAATTAGTGAAACTTCAGACAGACACACAGAGCCTTCACCAAGCAGGGTCAACTGGTAGAATTCCCCAGCAGGTTTTGGGGGATTTCTTTAGGCTGGAGATTCCTGGAGTCAACACCTTAGTGCCCAACCACTTTATTTTCATTTTATTCCCTCAGGCCTCCCAGAAGGCTGCCCAGTTCTCCTGGGACATCACTCAGGGAGAGCCTGCAAAGCTTTAAAGCAGAATTTACTTTTAAAGAGTAGAACCCCAGACTGGTTTGGGTTGGAAAGGACCTTGGGCAGGGACCGTGGGCAGGGACAGCTCCCACCAGACCAAGTTGCTCCGAGCCCCATCCAACCTGTCCTAATCCTTTGAGAGATTCTTCCCTGCAAGTGAGAGGGAGAAATGAGTGTCAATTTAGGCTGAGTGCCCTTGTAATTAGCACCTTGCAAATTAACACTGCCCTGGGAAGCTGAGAAGGCCAGGAATGAAAGAGAAGCCAGGACAGGAATGCCATTCTGGGGAATTCATCATCGAAGGAGAGGTGGGAAATGGATTAAAAAGCAGGCTCTGGACTTGAATTCTAATATTTATAATCAATATTCTAGTATTTATAATTAATATTCTGGTATTTATAATTGATATTCTGATGTTTATAATTGATGTTCTGGTATTTATAATTGATAGTCTGATATTAGTTGTGTGGATCTGGGATTCTGGTCTGGTCAGGGGCCATTAGGATCTGTCTGTTGACTCAAGAAGATTTTGTGCCAGTTCCTGAGTTTGGAATTCTGCAGGGAATGCTGCCAGCCTTTAACTTTATAGGATATGGGAACGTAAATCATTAATGGGAATCATGAAGGCTGGAAAAGACCTTTAAGATCACCAAGTCCAACTGAACCCAGCACCACCATATTCACCATTTAACCACACCCCAAGTGCCACAGCCACACATTTTTTTGGACCAATTTCAGGGAATTCAAACAAAAAAAGGAATAAATGAGTGCGAGGCCAGACGCACCAACAACCCAAGGCACAAAGAGTGGACGAAGAGGAGGATGAAAGGCACCACTTCCCTCTAAACCCCACTGATTGTCCCCCATTAACCCAGGTGGAGGTGGCACCCCCTGCATTCCTTAGGTAGGACCTCATGTGAATAACTGAGGGAAGCTGTGGTTGTTCAGTCCTTGAAAATGTGAAATAAAGCCATGGAAGGGTTTTAAGGGCCTACAAACACTGGTAATCCCCCAAATTTATCATCCCCACTTTGTCACTTGATATGAGGCTTTTTTCAAGGTCTGGCCATATTTTATACAAAAAAAATGATGAGTTTTGTAAGGTCCAATTATATCTACTCACCATTACTTCAGGGGTAGCTAGAGGCTGATGTGCTGGAGCAGCTCCATGGACTTGTTCCTTGCTTTAATTCCTTCAGTTAATTCTTTAAGCCCAACTAGGAAGGTCATCCTTCCAGAAATGTGATTTTTCCACCAGCAGAATCAAAGAACCAACCCAAAACACTTCAGGCTTGGCTTGTGAGGGTTATTTGCAGAGCACTTGAATTTCTGCACCATTTAAAGAGTGGCAATGAACATTCCTGGGCAGTGGAACTCACTCAAATATATTGTTAAAATATTAGAAAATCCCTGGCGTGCTTCTGGCTCAGGTAAAAGCAGCTCCCAAGTAATTCCTTGGCATGGCTCAGGAGCTGGCACGGGCCAAGGGCCATTTCCAGGAGACATTTTGGATGGAGCCACCTTGTTCTGGAAGGCCAGGACATTTCATAGGTTGGATGTGGGGTGGTTTAGGCCAGGTGGCATCAGCAGGAGGGCTGTGTTTAATCAATTCATGGAGCTGTAGCCAAAAAGTCCAATCCACTCCCTGTACCGACAATAACTCCTGGAAGCAGGAGCAGAGATGGCCTGGGAGAGGATGAGGAAGGTTGGATGGCTCCTCCTCTTTTCCAAGCAGCTTCCCACCACCTGGATATCCCAGATCCTCAGGGAAATTCCCCATTTTGCATTTGGCAGCAGTTTCACCCTGGAGCCACCAGCACACGAGGGAGTCGCACCTCCACCATCATCTCCAGCTTTGGTTCCCACTGCAGAAATGGAGGACACATCTTGAAATAAATCCCTTGGGAAGCAGGAAAACCCTGCTGCTCTCCCAGCCACACCCCACAGCACAGAGCAGGAGGTGAGCTCTGAAATGTGGCACAACTTGGGGCTCTGCCCTGCTCGCCTGTGGTGCCCCCACATCTCAAACAGTTTTGGGGGCCCTTCCCACTGCCTGGCCTCAGCTCTCAGAGGGATTAAGGGATGAGTTTGGTCAAGTCATGTCTCATTTCTGGCCCTCTTTCACCTCTCTGGCTCTGTGTTTGTCGTTGTGTTTAGACTAAAAAAGTTCAGGCATTGCTTCTGTCCCTTAAGCAGCTCAATTAGAACCTCTAAAAGGAGATGTTCAAAACCACTACATAGCTTGTGCTGTTAATGGTGCTAATGTTAATGAGGATGATGATGATGAATCAATATCAAGTGTTTAAGGCCAGGCTGGAGCAACCTGGTCTAGTGGAAAGTGTCCATGCCCATGGCAGTGGGGTGGAAAGAGAGGAACTTTAAGGTCCTTTCCAACCCAAACCATTCTGTTATTCTGGGACCTGACTCTTTCCTCTCATCTCTTGGTGATTAATTTTATTTTTGTCCAAATAATAGTCAGATTTTAGTCTTTCATGCCTATTTAAGAGGAAGCTCAGTATAAAGTTTGCCCTCTCATTGTGTTTTCTCTCTCTTTCTCCTCATTCTGTGTTTTTACTCACGTGCACTTCTCCACTCATCAGTGCTCCATCACTGGTTGCCCAGCTGGGTTACACAAAATTCCACACAAAACACATCCCTCAGTGTACCTGCAAGCTTGTAAGAGATTCAGGCGAGTCGTTACTTCTTTCTAAGCTAAAGACAGCTCTGTTTTTTACTGGATTTTACTTCTCATGCTCCCCTTCTGCTCAGCACATCCCCAGCTGCAGCCTGACACTACCTTCAAGGCATCTCAGTGGCGCCGAGGGAAACAACGTGAGGGAAAGGGGGAAAGAAACCTATTTTATTTTTCTAGAGGTGAAATCTCTCATGTGATCCTTGTTTCAATCTCAGATTCTTACAATGCATTCTGAGTCACCCACTTCCTCTGCGGGAACAGCTGTCAAAACCCCGCCACATCCTCGGCTCCTGCGGCTTTACAGCTCCCGTTAGCAGCTCCTTAAGGGGCTGCCTGTGAGGTTCCAAACCTGCCAGTTCCCATTATCCAACTGCCAGGAAGTGCAAATGGGAGGTCGGTTGGGAAGCTGAAGAAGGCAGGGCGTTGCCCTGCAGGGTTTGGTGGGAAGCAAAGCCGAGGTAGATCCATCTCCCATCCCATCATCTCCAATTGTTCACTCTCCTGGGTTAAAAGCTGAGCAGCCTGCTTTAGTGGAAGGTACCCATGGCAGGGGGATGGGAATTAGGTAATCCTTGAGCTCCTTTCCAACCCAACCTCTTGGGACTTCTGCTGGTCAGAGTGACCCCAAGATGTGCTAGAAAGTCTCTTTTCCCAGCCTGGCACTGGAAGAAAGAGTCAGAACTCTTCTATTCTCATTCTCAAGGTTGTTAATAGTTTCGTATCTATAAAATTCTTTCTCTGGCCTGCTGAGGTCTGTTCAGCAGTATTCAGTATTTTTTATACTAAAAACTACGTGTACAATGTTTACAATACTTTCCAATAAATATCACGTATGTTAGACAGTGAGCTTCTACTCTAAACCAAACCAAAAGTGCCACCATCACAGCAGAAGATGGAGGCCAAGAAGAAGAAGAAGAAGGGCTGGACATGCCCAGTTCCCTCCATCTTGCCCCCTGAACCCCCATTCTAAAAACCCCAAAAATCTATTTTTCACCCCGTAACAAACTAATTATTATTCTACTTACACTTTCGTGGCTTGCAGAGCTTCATACAAGGTTGGTAATTTTTTCCATGGGTCATAATCAAAGTCCCAGGTGTCTTGGGCTCTGTGCCAAGGTCTCTGAGCCCCCTGGCAGGGGTCCTGGCACTCCAGGACAGCCAGAGGGATGTCCTGAATTCCAACACCAACCCATATTCCATGACTGTATGAAAAATACCTGGATCAAAGTGTTTGCCTGGTTCCTCAGAGCTTCGAGCTCATGTTTCTCACCACAAAAAACAAAGCAAAGCAAAAGCAGGAGGAGCATTGGTTGAGCAGAGTTTTCACTGATTTAATGAACAATTCCTTGGGTGAATAATAATCTGTGAGGAGAGCAGCAGTGGGATACCATCCCAACACCAGCACAATCCTGGGGAAACTCCAGCACTCCTGTCTGAGGATGGCAGTGCTGACTCTGTGTAAAGGAACCAGCTCTGAAGGGGTGCATTAAAAGCCTGGGTGCTTTTCCCACAGCAGGAAAGGAGACTGGAAGGTAAAACAAATGAATAAATGCAAGAAATTTGTGTGCATGGGAAGGAGAGAATTGGAAAGCAAAGGGACTTTGGAAACCCTTTGGACACACAAGTGAGAGTTTTCAAAGTAACAGAATCATCAAATGGTCTGGGTTGGAGGGGACCTTAAAGATGGTCTTGTTCCAAGGTTTAGGTTGGATCTCAGGGAAATTTTCTTCTCCCAGAGGGTGCTGGGGCACTGCCCAGGCTCCCCAGGGAATGGATACATTCCCAAGGCTGCCAAAGCTCCAGGAGGGTTTGGACAATGCTCTCAGGGATGCCCAGGGTGGGATTGTTGGACTGGATGATCCTCATGGGTCCCTCCAACTCTGGTTATTTAAAGGTCAGCTGCAGTGAGGAACTGAACAGCTCCAGAGGTCTGTTGTGAAGAAAAGGACATTTGATCAAGCAAGACAATGTGCCAGGCAAGGACACATTGACATCAGGGGGTCAAGCAAGTCAAAGTCTGGGATAACAACAGGTTTTTTTTAATTGTTGTCATTCCCCCAGACTAAATTTGGCCATGTCCAACCTATTCTGAGCCCCAGCCAGTTATTTTGGAATCACATCCTGACAGTGACACTCTGCCAAGGTATCCTGACTTCTCCAGCAAAGTATGATGACCATGGAATCCCATGGGAAGCCAATGGAGTCCCTCAGCCTCCTGAGCCTGTTTAATGATGTCATTTACAATGGATGGAGAGGCATTTCTCCAGCTCAGGGTACTCCTTCTGGGGCTTAAATTAGTCCCAAGGCCAGGCTTATGTTCATGAATAAGGCTGAAGGAAGGATCTCCCACAATCACTGTACGAAGACTTTTCCAACAGATGTGAAGAAAGAGGAGCACACTTCAAGTATAATTTAAAATACATTTATTGTTTCATTTGTTCTTGCTTTTTTTCTTTTTTTTTGTTATACAAAGATGTTAAATAACTTAAATACATTCTCAACAGTCACTCAGAATCAGATTTATACCTACAAGCTGTACATATGAGGTAGAGAAAAATAACTTAGGCTCCCATAAGACATTGGAAAATAAACAAAACAAAAACAAGAAAAATACTAATCCTTCATGTTAGTATTCCCACCTCCCTTTAAAAGGAAATGCCATCCCAGGCGTGCAAAACAAATCCTAGACTTTACATTCCTGCTTCAAATTATTAAAGGTGGGGTGGTCCAAGGGAAATTCCTGGGCTGGTTTGGTGATTGGTGTTTCAGATGGATCCATGCTCAAGGGGAGCTGGAAGGATTATCTACACATCTCCTGATTTTCCTGAATTCAATCTCACCTCTACTAACCTGGATGTCTTTATCCCCTTCTACTGTCAGCAGGGAAAACTGGCACCTCCACATGGGCCAAGGCCCTTCCAGAGGCGCCCCAGACCAGCAGACCAGGGGCTCCTTTCCCAAGGGGATGGTTCCAGACCCACATCAGTGCCAACACCTCTCCCAACACTCCTGAGGGAAGTCATCTCCTGGCCTTTTGGGTCATCTTGCCTAGTGCTAAGAAGGGTTTTATCCCCTTTCTGAAAACACTAAGCAACAACTGAGAGAAAGGTAAAATTCCAATGTTTCCCCTGACAGGTGAAGTTGATGCATCTGCATAATTCCTGGCCTCACTCCCCACTCCCTCCCTGCACCTGAGGAATTGTAGTTACAGGAAGCCAAAGTAAAACTGTGCTGCCAAATCCATCTTCCTTTCCTCCCCACCCACAAAGCCTCAAGATTCCCTTTTTTTCTTTTATTTGCTCTATTCAGAAATATTTTGTTTGTGAATAATTTGGTCAAATCCAGTGCTAGTTGGTGAAGAATAGATCTAAAAGCTATTCAGTGGTAATACCCATGACCAGGTTTCAGGGGGTTGAGCAGACCTAGCCAGGAGGTTGGAATGAGATGGATCTTAAAGACCCCTTCCAACCCCAAACATTCCATGATTCCTGTGATTCCTCTGGACCTGGATCCTGTGCCGTACTGAGCGATGCGGTCCAGAAAGGCCACATCTTGTATTTCTTGTGGGAAAATGTCACTTTCTGAAAGTCATCACCTAATTAGCACCCTGAAAACTGAAATCCAGGAGGAGCTGGCCACAGAAGCCAGACTCAACCCAACAGATGTGCCCACAGAGCTGGATAAACTGGGAATGAGGAGCTTTACTGCACCTGTTCCACAGGGTACAGAACAGACCGGATTTTACTGCAGCATCAACTGAGGAATTTTTCACAGGCACCATAATCCACCAGAAAATCACCTTAAGCAGCATCTACTCCATGAAAGTACCCTTGAGAAATCTGTCCCTTCATCTGGGGTCTCATCCAACCCTACCCCAGCCAAAACACCCGACTGTATGTTCCCTAAAACAGGGCAGCTGAAAAACCGCGGACAAAGGAATTCCAGACCTGGCCTGAAGGAAGGCAGATGTCAACGAGCTGCTTGACAACAAAATCTCCTCAGAAATTGTTTTAGCCCCTGCTCAGGTCTCCAAACCAGCAATCCCAAAAGTTCTTTAGAAAACAGGGGGTCCATAAATCATTCCCTGCTTCCCAAGCCGATGGACAAACTTCCTGAATCACGGCAGATCAAACCCCCAGCTCCCCAGTTTTATACTGCCCCGTTCAAATAGGTAAAAGTTGCTTGTGTTGGATCAAGCCTGGAATTTGGTCCTCTTCATTTAACCTTCCAATGTACTCAGATTATCATTTTATTCTCCCCAACCACCTTTTTAAGAGCTGTTCTTCCCCAGCCAACTGAGCTCAATGGCAAATCCCCAAAAACTGCAAACAGATTTGGGATTTCCTCCATCCAGACCCATCTCAAAACCAGGATGTTCAGCTAAAAAAGGGTAAACTTGAAATTTTGGGGTAGATTTTTTTTATATTTCCATTACAAGCTACTCATTTTTCATTTTTAGCATTAATAATGCTAACAATTAAAAATCCCCTTTGATTAAGCACTGCTTGTTTCACCAACTGGAGTTTTTGATAACTGGAAGATAAGGAGAACATAATGTTTAGGACTTGTTTTGCATTTCTCCACATCCGGCATAAATGAGTCAGTCACACAGAATAGAAGTTTGTTAAAAAACAGATGACGGGTGCAACAATTATTTCTGTGGGTTTTATTTCTTTTAATAGAAAATTCTAATATAAAACAGCAAACGTTTTCAGTTTGCCTTGTTTACAAAAATATTATATATATTTTTTTTATATTTCTGACATAACTAAAATGCACTATTCAATAAAAATATTCTTCCATCAGCTAACTTCTCTTTTTAAAAAAATTAATAAAAAAGTTATATAAATAATGGTTGCACCCCCCCACCCCAAAACTGATCTGGCTGGATCAGCTTAGGAGAACCAACACTTTGACACTTTTGGGGGGACAAGGGGTGAAAGGGGGTCAGGAACCAGAGATCTCCCCTCCACCCATCTGTCCTTCTCCAGTTACATCTGAGCAAAATCCTGTTTCTCTGGGGATAAGAAAAAGGGGGAAAGTTGCTTTGCACTTTTTTTTATATATATATATATATGAAATGACACCATGAAAAAGTTCAGGGACCCAAATCCACCGTTGAAGTAGTTTACAAAACCGAGCAATTTCACTGAATTGCACTAGAGATCCAATGGTGTGGTGGCAGAATCAGCCTCTCTGGAAAAATCCAGTTTAATCCAGCTGGGACAAAAAGGTTTTGCAGGACACTCCCCCAATGTTTTATACAGGAGTTCCCAGTCTCTTATTTAGGGTTTTCCAGACTTGTGGATAGAGTAGCACTTGTACTCCATGAGTTAATTCAACTCCAACATGTCTCTCACCATCAGAAAACCCAGGCCTAGCACTCCAAAGGGTTTTGAGATGGTTTGACAGATTTTCTCCCAGCTCCTACTTAAGCTCCACTGGATTTTTCCAAAAGGAGGCTTTTGCCCCCATTCTTTCTTCAACGATAAGGCAAACATTGGAAAACGCTGGAACTAAAGACCCCCCACCCAAAACACACCCACAGCGTGGTGCAGGGGGGAGAAGAAAAATAACCCACATTTGTTTTACCACCCTAGGTCAAAAGGCCAAGAAGACAAGTTCTCCTGATTTCAGAGTGTTAGTATATTTTATACACTGCCTATACATTTAACACATGTGCCTCGCTACTATTTAGTTATTTATATTTTTTTTTTTAACCACAGGAGAATAAACCTTGCTATTTACAATATATAACAGGCAAGTACTATATCCACATGAACATAAATACAATTTGTGGTGGTTTTTTTTTCTTGTTATTCATTTTTTTGTAATTCTTTTTTTTTTGTCTTTTTTTTTTTTCTTTTTTGTCTTTTTTTTTTTTTTTTTTAATACTTACAGAAAGCATCCAGGCTTCAGTGCGTGAGTTGTAATACACAGAAGAGCTCTTTCACTCAGTAGTTCATTCACTCTTTGCTGCTTCCTTCTAGACAAGCTTGGACAATCTGCCTTATTTCCCACCCATCTCTCTCTCCCCCACACTGCTGAACACACCAAGCTTCCCTACCCCATCCCATCCCATCCCATCCCATCCCAGCATTTTTTTGGCCAGGATATCCATGCCAACACTCCCCTCTCTTCTGCTTCTAGGGACTCATTCTCCTCTCACACCAGTGCAATGTGGAGTTACTCCAGCGAGGTCAATGGAGACAGAGACACCAGTGAAAAGGAGGAAAATGAGGCCCATGGTTTAAATATAACAATAATAATAATAATAATAATAATAATAATAATTAATAATAATAATAATGCACATAAATTGCGGCCCATCCTTTAATTAAGAACAGATTAAAAAAAAAAAAAAAAAAAGAAAGAATGGAGCCAGAAATAGTAATTCAGACCCCAAAGTTCCTGTTTTGAGCAGGTTTGGATCTGGGTTTACTTTAAAGGGGAAAAGCTATTCTAGAACACACAAAAATGTAACAGTGAGTTTGCACATATGTGTGAGAGAGAGAGACAAAGGGAGAAAGAGAATTTAACATAATACCACATTGAAACCATAAGAAGGTCCTTCTGAAGGGCTTTACAATAAATAAATGATCAATATTTATATATATATATATATATTTATGTGTCAAGGTGTGCATATATATCTATATATACACACTGAATAATAGGTTTCTAGGCGATTTATTTTTTAAACCATTAGATAAACTGCTCAGGGGTGACTTTCCCAAAAGCTGTGAGACCTTCCTGGTGCTTTGCTGGGGTGGAAGGTGGGAATTCCACATGTGGATTCCACCTTCACTCCTCCAGCATTATCCCAACCTCCAGAATTGTACAGCAAATAAGGAAACACCAAAAAAGAGACATTTTGCTTCACTCTGCAGAGCCATGGTGCTATTAAACAGTAACACCCTGTCCCTCCCCCTGCCCCCACCTCGAGATTTGATACCAACAAGCCAGGCTGGACTGCAGGTATTTGTTACTAAGAAAACCCCAAATCTATCTTTTCTCTTCCCAGTAGATGCGTATGAACAGCTTAAATATTAGTGGCTACAGTTTAGGGGGCAAAAAAATGAAAATGAAATAAAAATAAGGAAAAAAAGACTTTGAAAAATAATGGTTCATTTTGGGAAATTGCTCTCTTTTTTTTTACTAATTTTTACTAATGTTTGAGAATCTTGTCTTTTGAACACCAGATCAACGGCTTAGAGAAACTCAGTGGAAATTGCTACTACTGGACAATCAAAAATTGCAACCAAAAATCAAACAAAACACCCTCTGCTCCCCATTTTTTCCTCAGAAAGCTTCATTCAGGCAATTTGCTGGCTGCCTCCAATCCACTTTTATAAGAAGAATATTGGCACGCCAAGTCCTGGATTGTAAATCTCCTCTTCCAAGCAAAAAAGAAATGCTGGAGGTTGTCATGTGTTTCACAGCATTGGAGTGATCAACCCCTGCAGTCAAATTTCTGGCTTCTCTCAGGTTGTCTCTGTGTCGATTGGTTATTCCAAATCCACGAGTTCGTTAGGATTTAGCAGGTGTGTTTTTAAAGTACAGTTCTCGATCTAGTGGTTAAAAAAAAAAAGAAAAACCAAAATCATCTTAAGGTCATAGGGTTTACATACAGCTTGTGTCATGTACCACTGCCATGGTTTAGAGTAAATGGAATGATGACCTAGGAAAGAAAAGTCAGCTCCTCCAGAGGTCTGATCCAGGCCAAAGCGGCTGCTCCACAAGGCAAGACAGCCGCGGGTTCCAAGAGGCACTCGGATTCCTCTCGTCCTACTCAAGAGAAACACGTCCAAATTCAACTGGCATAAGACTCCACGAGTTCCAGTTGGGATTTCTGAAGCAGTTACCACAGGTTGACCTCCATCAGCAAGAGGTGGGAAGAGGAGAGAAAAATAAATCATGCGCGTAGTGAAAATGAAACAAAATTATCTAGTGGTTTAAAAAAAAAATTAAATTTAAGACAGCGATAGTGCTGAAGAGCTTGCATTTGGGTGAGTTGTTTTAAATAAAGAATGGGATTGGACTGAAGGGGACAGGCACATCTGGTGTTCTGCTGTCTTCCCAACCTCTTTCTTGGATCTGTTTCTGTCTGCAGTGTGGTGGACCCAACGTTTCTGAGCTGTACGTGGTGATGATGCACGCGGACATGGAGCTGTCATTAAAGAGCTGATGCTCCCAGTGGGTCTCTTTGTCAGAGCCTGGTTTGCTCCATGTGCAGAAACTCCACTGGAAGAACCCATCATTCCAGACAAATCCCTCTCCCGTTTTAGGAGAAATAAATGTCTGCTTCCGGCACCACCGCACTCAAAGCGGAAAGATCTTTTGTATCTGCTCAGCTTTCTGAGCAGCTGGGTGAGCTCCAGGAATAAAGAAGTACAGGATATTCATGCCAAAGGGAATCTCTTAGCCCAGGAGTTCATGGAGGATGGCTGAAACAACGTTCCAAGGAGAAATTATCCGTCAAACTACGTAGGTGATGAAGGTGAAGGTCAACTGGTGTCTAACCCCAGTGTGACAGGCACTTATTTCCACATGGTTGGACCTCATGAAAATTCAGTCTACAGGATCAACAAAACAAAAAAACCAAAACAAAAAACCCCAAAACAAAACAGCAACACAGCTGGGTCACCTGTACCCTACAAAGTGCTTATGTCTCAACACAGCTTCCAGATGCCAGAAGGTCAATCAAACCCTGTTTGTCTCCATAGGCAGTTCTCCAAGCTGGCCCGTGCAGCAGAAGCCGCGGGTCGTGTCAGTCCTTGCAGGTGTAAACCTCCTCCCTCTGGGTGCACTGCTTGCACTCCACGTAGCAGCACCAACGCACCTGGCACTGGCACGGGCGCGTCACCACCCGGCTCTGCGTGTTGTGGCCCCGGCCGCAGCAGATGCTGTCGCAGTTCTTGTCCTTGTAACACTTCCGTCCCGACGTGCCGGGGGAATAGCGACTCATCAGGCAGAAGCTCGGGGAGTCGTCAATGTAGACGAGATCCGTAGTCCTTGGGATTTGATCGCTGTGGCCGGGGATGGACTTTTTAGGGGGGGAAATGTCGCCTTCCCCCGTGGCCTCGTTGGTGGTGCTGCCCACCTTGAGAGAGGTCTCGTACTTCTGCTTCAGCTGCTTGCCGATCTCGTGGAAGGGGGAGAGCTGCCTCCAGCACGTCCGGACAGTGCAGGAGCCGGACACGCCGTGGCATTTGCAGGTGGTCTCCACGCCAGCTTTGATGACCTGCAGACACACACACACATGGCCCCAGAGAGAATCAGTCATCAAAGCATCAAGTCAAACATGGTATTTTCTAGAAGACAGGGACACCAAGTTGAAGACAATACCAAAAAATATCTGTTGGAAGCAGACAGAAAACACATCCTATGGGAAATACTTCAAAAGGCTCTCAGTTCCCAAAGTATGACATTCACCTGCAAAAACTTTGCTTAATTGGCTAGTTAAAGATACTAGAAAGGTGCACAAAGATTGTCCAGTGCTGCCACTCATCGTGTAGATAGAGATCTGAAATTGTGACACAACTAAGAGATTAATACGTATTTTAACACCTATTTATCTTTGTCAATAATAAGTAGGTAAGATATAAAAATGGAAGAAGTGGAAAGAGGTGGGGTGGCACATGCTCCAGAACAGAAGCGTGGACAATAGGAACCTTCTCCATACCACAGGACCCCAAACCCAAGTACAAGAAGAAGCAATCTTAGTTTAGCATCATCAACTGACTGATGCTAAACAAAGGATCCCATCCTTTTCAAATCAACTGCAATAAAGAAGTTTCACGGCACAAAGCCACATCCATCTACTTAGAAACAGCATTGGAATGTTCCAGCTCCCCTTTTCCAGAGAGAGATTTACACCTGGGGTACTTCCATGGGCAGCACATGAGCAGAGATGTTATTTGGACAGCCACAGATACCCCACATTTTGCCCACAGATTATAAACACAAATTTGTATTTCTAATTCTCCCACCCTGCCCCTTCCCCAGAATTAGGCTCTGTTGACTTTAAATGGGTAAGGTACAACCACCCCTTAGAACAGCAGGTGAGGACAGAGTTTGTTTGACAGAGCTGGGTCCTGACAAGGTACCAGAGTACTGTTGCAAGTGCCCTTCCTTTGGGCATCTACGGTACCTAAAAAAGAAGAAAACAACCTCCCCCCGTGCCCATGATGGCATCTGGCTCTGCTGTGGCCTCCTGACAGCAGAGGACTGGCTGCAGTCCATTTCCTGACCATCCGGTTCTTAATTATTTGGCTGCACAAATCCTGCTGAGCCCCATGTGCGACCGTGCAATAGGTCATGGACTCGGAATTGGGGCCTGGCCCAATTGTGATATTCCAGAAACATTTTTAGAAAGACAATATGCATAATGCAGCCTTCAGCAGAGCCTGTCCAATGGTCACACTTCATTCCTGTGACAGCCAAAGACCTTTGCAAGTGCAATCCAGTAATACACAGTAGCATTCAGAGCGGTGACGGGTTACAGGGGGAGATGTGTTGCTGGTTATAGCGCTCAGCTGGGATGGCTTGGGTAAGGGCTGTCACGCTTTGTGTGCCAAAGTGTCTCGCCAAGTCCACAAGAAATCCCACAATGTCAGACAAGAGCGTGCAGAACACATTTCAACACCGAGGGGGAGGGGGGAAAACCCCAACCCTCACCCGTTCCCCCCGGTGTAAAGTCCTGTTTCACTGCTTGTCCAGAAGTGAGAGCTGAGTTCGTGTGAGACAAAGCTCCTCCACCTGATTTCACGCCCACGCCATCAGCAAACCGGGCAGAAATTGCTGGGATACTTGGGAAAGGGCTGCACACTGCAGTCATTCATCACTTCAGGCTTTCCTCAACCTTTCCTCCTCCCCCAGCGCATTTGCATCTGCTCCACCTGGAAAAGGAGACAACCCCCATTGCACAGGAGTTGGGAAAGCAGGAAACCAACGGGAACTGGCTCAGCTTGTAGTCCTGCTCCTGGGCTTGGAGCTGATTGAACAAGACAGGGTCATGAAACTCAGGAAGGGAACCTGGAGTTGGGGCTGTTCTTGTCAGGAGCCACCTCTCTGGAGCTCTGTGGGAGTGCTGACGTTGCAGGAGCACTGCAGCCAAGGCGTCCACGTGGGGCTGGTGGATACAGCCCAACACGTGTTGGAAAACCTGATCCTGATGGATTGGCAGCTGGCTGATGGCACAGGACCTTCAGTCAGGTGTAAGCATGTAGGTTTAGGCACTTGAATCACATCAGCCAGCCAGGGTTGACCTCACCGAGGCAAACACTCGCGTTCAAACACCTCAGTCTGAGAAACACCTCAGAACTCTCATCGCAGTGAGGGCAGCCAAAGCAGGGCAGGACCCTGCAGTGAGGCAAACACCTGCTCCACTGAACAGCTCTCCAGGCTCCCACTGACAGCTGAGCACATCTCTATCACCAACAGGAGCCTGGGGACCCAGCCCACACAGAGGCACCTCAGTTCAGGGGAGTCTGTGAGCAGAATCCTGCCCTCTGGGCCAAACTCAGGTGTTTAAATATCTCCACCTAGCACTAACTGAGGTGCTTTAAAACATTCTCATCACACCAGCTGTCCCTCCAGCAGCATAAAGGTCCCTCAAGGGGTACTAATCAGTGTGTTTGGGTAGATAATTCTATTCTCCTCATCTGGGCTCAAACAAAGTTCCACATGAACCCCAGTCTGGATTTTCCTGACTTGCTTCTAGCTCCTTGTTAAGCAGTGGCTGGAACAGCTCTGGTGGACCAAAGCATAAAAGGTTTCCATTGTCCCTGTCCCCATGAATGCAGCAGTTCATGAAATCCAGCATGTGGATTTTCCTGTGGCTGCCGTGCAAGCGTGGTGCATCCCGACCGCCCCGTAAAGCTTCTCCTGGAAGGACCGGGAAGGGCTCAAGAATGTTACGAGGCAGCAAGAGTGAAAATCCTAGAAAAATTCCCTGCCCAGGCAGCCTCCCCTGCTGCTGTCAGTCACGCTGCAGCTCCTCGAGGCGCTGCGTGATGGGGAACTGCTGCCTGCAGCCCAGCCACCCATGAGCCAAAGTGAATCTTGGCAAAGCCCTTCTGGTTCCCGTCCCACTCCCCAGCTTCCACAACGACCTTTCCTCCTCTTGGTGCAAGCTCCTGTCAGAGACATTTAAATCCACCTCATTTCTTCAGGAAGCAGAGCAAGACTGATCCAAGTCAGCAGGTTGCTTGGAGAAAGCTTTGCTGGCTGGATCCTGGGACAAATGTCTGGATCATGCTTTCAAACCTGAAGGTCTTCTATCCTTCTTCCAGGATAGAAAAACACCGTTTTTATTCCCAAAAAACTCAGTTAGATGAGGAAGAATAAGGTTTTACCATATAAAATCATATTTCAAGAGCTGTAGCAGCTCCTGCTCTCTTTTCAGGGCTCATCACAGTTCAGAGCCTGATCTACCTCCATCCTACACAGACCTGAACCTGTTCTGAACTCACCACTGAATAATCACTTCAAGCACACAAAGGATGTGGCCACCTGCACCTTTGTCACAGATGTGAAGCAGAATGGCTCAGCTTCCATCCAAGGCACAAACTATTTCATGCTCCCCATGGCCACAACTCCACAGATACCACACAGCAGCAGGGTTGTAGTAACTCAGGAGCAGCAGCAACAAGGAGCATCCTTTTTGTATTGTGTGCTGTAGAGAGCTCCTACCATGAAAACAAAGCCAAACAAAGACAAGTGGTGGGCCAGGGATGGCATCCCACACGGGAATTCTGTCCTCCCACTCTCCTCTGAACAACCACCTGGTCTGGCAGTATCAAACAGAACAGTTTGGGAGGAAAGTAAGGATTTTTAGCTTGACTTAGGAACACAAATTCCCACTAACCTTGCCGTGAGAACACCCAACACTGACAAACGCAGAATGAGGGAAACACAAAGCAAGACAGAACCGTTTTTCCTGGGGTTTTCCTGCTCGGCGGAAACCAGATAGCTCTGCTGGACTGCCTTCCCAACTGGCTTTACATGGGGAAAAGGGATCACAGCAGAGCATTGCTATGCAACATGTAATCCTTCCTCCCAACAATGGTGCGCCGCGAAGCTCAGACTGAGTGCCCCCGTCATGATCAGTCTCAGACATGCTGCAACACACAATTTCTCAGTGTTTTAGCTGAAACGCCGAGGACAGGATTCCCATTCATTCCCAGCTGGGTCACGGGGCTCTGGCAGTGGGGTTTTTTTTTTTTTTTTTTTTTTTTTTTTTTTTCCAGACAACTCTTGTCTGGGCAGCAGCAGCCCAGGGCGGACACTCGGCCGTGGGAATTCCGCGCTCATTGCTCCGCTGTCGTCATGGCTGGGCTGCGGCTCCAGGGCTTCAAACCATTCGCTATGGTTTGGGGGAGAGGAGGGCAGCAAACCCTCCTCGCAGGCAGCTCATGCAGGGAGAAGCCTTGCCTGGCTTTGGGAAGGGCTTTGGGATGCCTCCCCACAAATCCAATCCCCTCCGTCCCCCCGTACAAGGAGCCCTCTCCAATTTAAACAGGCTTAGTCGTTCTCTCAGCTCAAGTATTAACGTTTGTTTGGACAGCAGCCACGGTCCCCACACACAACCCGAGGACCAGACTTGTCCCTTCACACTGGCCAATGCCACTGGCTGAACTATGAAAGTTCAGATTGTTAGTTGTCATCCTTTCTTTTTTCTTCTACCTTGTTAAAAAGCCCTTCCTTTCAGCCTGTTCTCAACCTGCTTTTTCAGAACAGTTTTCCCCTCCCACCACCCTTCCCTCTTTAAAAAATGGGAACATTCATATTTCAGTGACATAGGTATTAAAACACAAACATTTAAGCATAGAACAACATAACCCTACTTAAAACTGAGAACTTCAGAAGTATTTTCCCCATGCTCAGTATTCCTAGCATGCTTCCCATGCTAAAAAAGCTCCACATAAACAACCGACTGCAATCACTTATGGGACACAGCAAGCAATTTTTTTTCCAGAGTATTGATTTCCAGGCCTAAGAAAGGCTTTGGCTGAGCCATTCTCAGCCTGAAATGAGAGGAAAATCCAGAGAGCACGCCTGGGCATTCCTACCTGTCATAACCTGCAGCAATTAATACCAGTGGTGGCCCTGAAAACTGATCTGTACATTAAGAGCTCTTCTCAGGCTGTTATTTGCTGGGTTTGATTTGTACCTTGGTAAACATGTGATGCCCCATTTCTCACTGCAAACACATCCCTAAAAAACTGCCAAGAAGGATGCTTTATGTCTTTTGGTTTTATTGCATGCACCAAGTGGATTAAGCTCCAAAATAGCAATTCTTATACACCATGAGGGTGCAGCAAAAGCTGGAGTTGGACTGGAACTGTGTTAATGAGCAGGAACTGTGTGAGACTGGATGGCCAGTGCTTGTAAACACTGTCTCTGCAACAGGAGAGTTGTGCCTCTCTCCGCCTGTGTGTGACCTTTAGTGAGTCACTTAATCTTTCTGGGTCTCAATTTCCCCCCTCTGCCCAACGGAGCTCCAGAAATGAAGAGGGTGGCATGCTCTGATAACGTGTTATGTGATAGCTCATGAAGTTCCTCAGACAGATGATAGCTGGGCAAACATCTCCCTGACATGGAGAGTGCATCTCCAGCCCTCCAGAGAGGTCCCTGCCAGCGCTGCCTGGGGGGGAAAAGCCATTCCTCAGATGGAATTCCAAAATAAGCAAGTCAACAGCAAGGGAAAGTCCAGGCACCTCCCGCTATCCTCTCCAGAGCATCCCAGATGGTTCCAGGTGTAGCTGTCTCAGGGTGGGTCTGGACTTGAAGCCTACAAGGGTGACAAGGACCATGACGAGGGGTTGGGACAAGGCGACCTTTAGGGTCCCTTCCAACCCAAGCCATTCCAGGATTCTGTGGTCCTTCAGAAACACTTGCTCTGCACAGACCAAAGCATCTTGTGCAAAAAATCATGAAGCCTCATGAAAGGAAGCAGTTTCAAAGCAGAAAACTGCTGGAGGGGAGATCTTTTCTTCTTCTCCATCTCTACCTCCCCACAATTTTGTATTAAACACTCAAGATAACTGTGGTTATACACGGACTTCAGGCAAAGGTTTGTGGAAGGATGAAGGAAAAAGGCAGTGAGAACATGATAATTTTTTTTTCTAGGGTAACAGCAGCCCCTTTTAATTGTGCCCCTTGGATCTGTAAGACATGCTTGACCAGACATACCTCTGGAAGAGGTCAGCACTCCTGGGATTAAGAAACTTAGCAACGCTCCAGAGAGGGAGTTGGAAAGTCATGTTTAATGATACTTGGCTGAGAAACTGGGCAAATTTAATTAAAACATCACTTACTCAAGCCCAGTGGAACTAATTGAGTGCTCTAATATTCCGCCTTTTCATTAATGGGTTACAAAAGAGGGCTGCACTTGTGTGTACAAGGGGGAAAAGGGGGGAGGACAGAGAGAAGATGAGAACTTTAGCAAGGCTGCCTGGTCTTCATTTAATATAACTCAGAAACTTCATTGCTGGCAGTGGAGCTTTAATACAGTTGAATTCTCCCCCAAAACACCCTCTCCACCCAAGACCCCTCAGAAAGAATGGCTGAATGAGGGAGAGTAGATCTGGCAAAGGAAGGGAAATTGCTTTTTTAATAAGTGGTCTATTCAGAGCTCCTGCTTTTCAATAAAGAGAAGGCTGGAGAAGTCCTGGTCTAATTACCTCATCCTCACACTAGACAAGCTCACCCTTTCATTAACCACTGAGGTCATATCATATAACTTGGTGAGCCACCACGGGCACAACATGTTCAGTGATTATTTCACTGGTGGCAGCAAAATTACAGGCAGCCCATCAAGGTTGTAAAAAAGCAGAAGTAAATTCATAATTAAATGGGAACGTCTACCAAGAGACACTAAAACTAGGCGGGATAGGATCATGTCACCCTCGCAGAAATGCAGGGATTGTTTGCTGGCGTGACACCATGGAGAAACTGGTGTGGTGACCAGGAGGGGAGAGGGTTGCTTGCCAAATTAGTCAGTCCAGCACAGGTCCTTTTTTTTTGCTGGGTCTCAAGGGACTATTTGTATGTTTTGCCATGGTTGGGAGTAATTAGATGGGGAAAATGACATGTAAAGAATCAGTGAGAGACCACCAAGCTTGTGCTGTATCATTGGTAGAGACTTCTCCACTCCCTCAGTGAACACACACACCCACCACATGCTGCAAGAACTCCAGCTCCAAACTGCTCAGCTCCAAAATGGCACAAACCAAGGCTGTCTGCACCCCTCTACTGCCTCTGATCCACCCCAAATCAAAGCCAGATGAGTTATTGTTCCAATAGCCACGCTAGGTGAGTCCAAAGGGGTTTCAGACTGCTGCAGTCACTGGGTGAGCAAACCCTGCTTGATAGTGGCAAAGTCTTTATGGCAGGAGTTGGTTGGTAGGCAGCTTCTTTGAAGGCACAGAAAACATGCTGAGAATCATCTTTAACTCACTACCTTCCTCAAGGAAAATATCCACAAATTCAGCAAGGAACGCAGCAGTGCTCTCAGCCTCCATCCTTTCATCCCTGCACTTGCAGTGGGAACAGGAGGATGAACAGAGATCAAACCTGGTATTAATCCACACCTGAGAGCAAGCAGTGCCAAGGCAATCCATCCACCACGTCAAGAGGGCCAAGCTGGTTTCAATGTTCTGGAATCTGAAGCAAGCACTGCAAGTTTTCACTCTGTAGTCACAAAGCCAGCCTAGGTCCTCTCTCTGATCATCATCTTAGTGACACTGAGTTGTGCCAGGGGTTTAGGACCATACAGATGTGTGTTCTCCTGATCTTCAACCACCAACCTCCTGAAAGCTTCCTCCTCAACATTCCCTCCTTCTCTGCCTGGCTCCACGGTGGTGCTGTGAGCCTGCTGGGCTGCTTGGCTTGGCTTTCCACCACGCCACGGCCCAGTGAATTATTATATCCCGCAGCACAAACAGAGAAATCATTTCAACTGCTGCTGCAAACAGGCAAAGGAGAGCTGTCACACAGCAATCCCAGCTCGACAGAGACGTTGTGGGTGGATGAAAATAGGAGCAGTGTATCACTGACCTGCAGCAGAGGTCTGCGACTTGGGTTGGCAGGAGGGCTCTGGGTGTCTGGACAACCGTCACAACTGTTACTCAGCTGTTCAGCTGCAGATACCACACTGAGAAACCACTGCCAGTGGCCACAGTCCCACTGTGCCAAGGGGAGTGGAGGCAGAGGATGCTGGAGAGTCCTGCATCTTCCCCTGGGAGCTAACTCACAAGGATCAGGACACAGAAGGGAATGTTCAACCTCTCCCGCTCATCCTTGGAGTTCATTGAGCTCAGAGTCATGCAGTGTAGAGCACAGATGATAACTAAGGACACAAATCCCAAATCCAAGAGTGGCCTCAGCCATATGGACATCCTGACTGCAGCTCCTGGGACTGGGAACACTGGGAGTGGGGCCAAACCCATCTGGGAGATTTTTAGCCCTGCCACTGTTGGTGGATATCCCTGGAGCTACAAGGATGTGCCAGTGGCAGCCAAAGTCCCATCCTTGGAGGTTTTGATGAGACTGTATTGTGTGACTCTGGAATGAGAGGAGAGCCAGGACATCTCACAGAAACATCCAGCATGGAATCACAGCTCCATGGGCCACCTTCTCTACTGCCATCCCATCTGCTACACACTCAACTCCAAAAGATGGGACAGAGCAACCAATACAAGGGTTGAGACAAGTTCCATCATCCTGCAATGCCTGTTTGACATGTCAAAGAGCTGCCACAGGAGTTCAGAGACACTGAGCCCTTTAATCCAGAGCAGGAAAGCTGTCAGCCAAAACCAGACACCAGCTAAATCCAGGATATTTCTAATCCTGATCTCAGCGCTGTCTAGGAGCATCTGGTAGTGGGGAGAGGAGGAGACACTTTGCTGGCCAGCCCTGGCTGGTGGCATTCCCCGATGCCCCAATTCCGTCGCGAGGAATGACATTTTATACATAGACACAGCAACAACTGTGCTGGGGTGGCCATTCCTAGAATGCACAACTGGCTGGGCTGCATTTGCCTGGGAAACTGGAGACCCAGGTCCCCCATCCCAGCCCCAAGCCTGCATCCAATCACACAGACAATAACAAGGCTCGAGGGCTATTTCTGGCCTTGCACTATGTCCCCCTTGGAGGTTGGTGCAATGAAACACTGATCCTAAGCACCTGTGCTGGCCAATCTGAGGGATTTTCGTGTTGGAGCAACTCTAGGCTAGGTACAGCCAAGCATTTTATGGGAGAAGGTGGAAAGCCTCTTCCTTTTCCCCTCACTGGGATGACCCAGCACTTGCAGACACTTTGTCCTTTACATCTGTCACGGAAAATGCTGAGCTGGAAAGGGACCCACAGGGATCATCGAGTCCAAATCCTGGCCCTGCACGGGACAAACTCAAAAATCACACCATGTGCCCCAGAGCATTGTCCAAATGCTTCCTGAACTCTGGCAGTCCTGCAGGGAGGCCCCTAGGCCGCCTCAGAGGAGGTGTAAAGAGCAGGAAGAGAGGATAAAGATGGGAAAGAAAAAAGGGACTCTACAACCAAGCACCGTCTCCCGCTCTAGGTGACACAGGAGGTTTCTGTGCTCCAGGTGACACAGAAGGTTTCTGCCAGAAAACAAAACTGGAGGGGCTATTAGGTCTGAGGTCAGCCAGGAATTAATCTCTCCACCCTGGTTCCCTGCCAGCTGTTTGTCCAGCCAGTTTTAAAGAAATCTGGCCAAGGACAAGCTACACTGTCCATGCTCTACTGAACTGCTGCAAGAGAAGCGTCCTGCAAGGAGGCGTTGTGGCAGCATAAAATCCTTCCTCCATGTTCTATCTCATGTTAGTCTTTCCATCCCTTTGTGGTGTGAAACCCTCTCCTCCCTGTGGAAAACCAGCAATCCTTGTCTCCACCTCACATTTCCTAAACCTGGCCAGCCCCATTACTTTCCCTCTGGTCTCTCTCCGATGGTTTTGCACCATAAAAACCAGGGCATAATCCCACAGCTCAGCCATCTCCCCTCCAGAAGGAGCACCACTCTATCCATTTCACCTCCAACACTCCTATTCCACACCAAAAACAGCATAATTCCCCCCTAAAACCCACAGCAGCCTGACCCCCACCACCACCCCGCGGCGCCTTCAACGCACCTTCATGCCCACCAGGTTGTTGTGGAAGTCCACCCTGGCTCGCAGGTCCTTGTTGGGCTTCCTCCCCAGGAACTCCTTGACGAACTTGTTGCTGTACTTGAGGTTGTCCCCACAGCCTCCCCACTGCCAGGCCTCCCTGTTCTCCAGGTCGGGGGCCTCGTCGCAGGTGCAGCGCTCCATGCGCCCCGCGCTGCACGCCTTGGCCATGGCGTGGGTCAGCCCCGCCGAGGAGATGGCGTACAGGAAGGCTGTCTCCTTGAAACCTGCAGGGACAGCAGGGACAGGCTCTAATTGCAGCTTAAAGAAAGGAAAAACACGCAGGAAATGGAGGTAAAAGCCTATCGGGAGAAGAGCGTAGGTTGCGTCACGGAGTAAGAGAGTGGTGATGTTGGAAGGTGTGGGAATTCACAAAATTAGAGGGTTTTGGGAAAGCTGCAAAAGGCAGGCCCCAGAGGCAGCAGAACTGTGGTTAGAGCTAAGCAGCAGCCATGAGATTGGTCAGCAGAAAAATTATTTAAACTGTAGAAAAGCAAAGACAAATAGAACAATGGTCTGTGTATTAAGGCTTGTCTAGAATAACTCTCTAAGCTATAGAAAAGTTTATCTAGCAAGATATTAGGAAGTTTGAAGCTTAATAATGGAGCTCTGTGCGTTGTGTTTTAAGGCTCACAAGCAGGTATTGTATTTGAGATAAGCAAGCATTGTTTAACCAAAGGTACCTGTGCTTATAGTGATTGGATGGAACTACTGTCAGTGTGCTTTTGCTTTGTGTGATTGGTCAAAAAACTTATAAAGTGAGTTGTAACATTAAGTTCTTGGTCTGCTGCCTGGGATGTGACCTGATGGCATCTTCCCATTGTCATAACCATGGAATGAGACTGATGCTGGAAAATCAAACAGCTCAAGGCACGTTCCACAGCAGCCCTGTCCCGTTCGTGATTTGTACACAGCCCCCAGCAGGCAACAGAAGGGACCACGGTGGGGCAGCTGGTGGCAGCTCCCTGCTCCAGCAGGGCCATCCCACAGCACAGGGCTCAGGATTACGTCCAGACTGCTCTGGAATATCCCCAGTGAGGGAGACTCCACACCAATGCTCAGTCACTGCCCAAGAAAGAAGTTCATCCTCAAGTTCAGGCAGAATTTCCTGGGCACCAGATACTGCCTGTTCCTCCTGTGGCACTGCTGGGCACCTCTGGGAAAAGCCTGGGCTGTGCCCTCCTGACAGCCTCACAGCATGGGAAGCTCTACTTGCATCACTGATGGTGAAGAGGGCACAGGGGAGGGCAAGGAATGATGGACAGAGGTGGCACAAGGATTCAGGAATGCACATGGAATCTGGCCAGCTCGGTGCCTGTCACTCTGTGTCACTCACAGTCTCTGCCTGAAAATGGAAAGAGTTGAGCAAGAGTTGTCCCATCCCTGAAGTGTCCAAGACCAGGCTGGGCAGGGCTTGGAGCAGCCTGGTCTACTGGAATGTGTCCCTCATGGCAGGGCGTGGAACTGGATGAGCTTTAAGGTCCCCTCAAAGCCAAAGCTTTGACTCCATGAAGTGTTGGACAGGACATGGAGGTACCACAGCTGCTACCAAAGGGACACCAAACTGCAGGAACCCAGCACAGACCTGCAATCCTCCCCACGCTTCCCTCTCCTCCTGAATCAAATCACTGGGTCCTACTCCAGACTGGCAGAATTGTTGACAGATGACACCTGAGGGCTGGGAAGCAGGAGATGTGTCATCCAACACAGCGCCTCACTCAAAAAAAACCCAGTTTACACCTCAAACCTCCATGCACAGCCTTTCTTTACACCCTCACACTCATCTGCAGGGATGTGACAGCATCCACATCCCCACCAGGTAAGTGACACCCAGAGGGACCCAGGGTTTCAATCCAAATTATAAAAGCCAGAAATAAAAAGCAAACATGGCAGTATTTATAGCTGCCCATTCCCCAGCTATGGAAGCTGTAAACGACTGCATATTTGAGATGCAATTCCAGAACAGCTTTGGATGGGACTCAAGAAATCCCCCACTCAAAAATAACACAAGTGGATGGTGACAGTAGTGGATATATCTGTGAGCTGGTGTGTCAACCAAGGACATGCAGAGACACTGCCAGGTCATTTTTGGAACTGTTCCTTGGGAGGTTCATGACACTCCAAGCAAACTCATGTGGCCATTCCCAGAGTCTGCCTTCCCAAAACACTCCCAGGAGCAGGAAGACTGATGAAAATCCACCCCAGGAGACTGAGGCTTGGTCCTCCCAAGGGTTCTGAGGTTCTACTTCCTCCCAGATTGTGGTAGGAATTATCCAGTCATTCTACTGCTCACCTGGAAAAGGAGAACAGGAACCTTTTCCTCACTAGAAACGACACTAAAATAAAAAAAGGTTCAACTCTACACTCACTGAGGACACCGCAAAGAGTGGTGAGAGTTAAAATAACAAATTTTGGTATTATAATATTCTGACAGCGCAGAAACACCTCCAGCACTGCAAATACTCCGTTGGAAGTGGAGTATTCTAAATTCATATATTATATATATGTGGAGGGGAGTATTCTTCATATATAAGTGGAGTATTCTAAATTCTATATTCTAAATTCACACAACAAAAACTCATAGGTACCCAGATGACTCCTCTGGGTGGAAAATGCCTTCAAAGCCTTCTCTCATTCTTTGTAAACTGTGTTTTTTCACTAAAATCCTTTGTTTTTTCTAGGTTACAGCCCAGGTCAGACTACCCACATGCCTGCCAGAGGGATGCCACTACCAAAGACAGATGTTCCCAAGCTTCTGTGCTCCTGGATTGGAGAGTTCTTGCCACAGCTACACAGAATGAAGAGGCACCAGTATCAGAGAATCCTCAATGGGATGGGATGTGCAAACCCTTGGAGGTCTAAGCCTGCAATCATGGCATGTTTTGGGTTGGAAAGACCCTGAGATCCATCCTGTCCTGGGCAGGGACACCTTCCACTATCCCAGTTGCTCCAAGCCCTACACAAGCTGGCCTTGCACACTTGACTCCCAGCCACCAGCCCTCTAAGCATCTCTCATCCTTTGTAAATTATGTTTTGTCACTAAAATTCTTTGTTTTTTCTAGGTTACAGCCCAGGTCAGACTGCCCACATGCCTGTCAGGGGGATGCCATTACCAAAGACAGCTGTGCTCCTGGATTGGAGAATTCTTGCCACAGCTACACAGAATGAAGAGGCACCAGTGTCAAACAGAGAATCCTCACTGGGATGGGGTGTGCAAACCCTCCAAACAGAGAATCCTCAATGGGATGGGGTGTGCAAACCCTGCCATGGAGGTCTCAGGCATAGTTTGGGTTGGAGGAACCCTGAGATCCATCCCGTCCTGGGCAGGGACACCTTCCACTATCCCAGGTCACTCCAAGCCCTACCCAAGCTGGCCTTGCACACTCAACTCCCAGCCATCAGCCTTCTAAGCATTTCTCATCCTTTGTAAACTGTGTTTTTTCACTAAAATCCTTTGTTTTCTTCTAGGTTACAGCCCAGATCAGACTGCCCACATGCCTGTCAGAGGGATGCCACTACCAAAGACAGCTGTGCTCCTGGATTGGAGAATTCTTGCCACAGCCACACAGAATGAAGAACATCAATGTCAAACAGAATCTTCAATGGGATGCGGTGTGCAAACCCTCCAAACAGAGAATCCTCAATGGGATGGGTTGTCAAACCCTCCAAACAGAGAATCCTCAATGGGATGGGGTGTGCAAACCCTGCCCTGGAGCTCTGAACCTGTGGTTTGGGTTGGAAGGGACCCTGAGATCCATCCTGTCCTGGGCAGGGACACATTCCAGTATCCCAGGTTGTCCCAAACCCCCTCCAAGCTGGCCTTGCACACTCAGCTCCCAGCCACCAGCCCGAATTGCTGAATTGGGCAGCCCAGCTCTCCATCCTGCTGAATCTGGAGCGGTTGTGGAATCCCAGCAGAAAGTCAGCGCCGTGTGACCACAACGCATTCCAGACCTGACAGAAAGCCAGCAGGAGCAGCTCATCTGCCAGCTTCTCCCCTTGCACCAGCTTTGTCTCCACTCCTCCCCTTCTCCACCACTGAGAGCTTCCCAAATTCCCGTGCCCATCAGCACGGGGATCATCTCACAGCTCCCAACGAGCTCCATGTGACATTTGGCTCTGGCCAGATTTTAAAGCCATCTCCACCACGCACTATTTGATTGCACCAAGATATTTTGTAACAAGATAATGAGCTTTAAATCAATGCAGGCATTCTAAGCCCCAGTGCATTGACAGTCTGCCGGGCCTGGCTATCCAGTTTCAGCCATTTCCAAAATTGTGCACGAGTATCCAAAGAGGATAACGAGTCCCTTAAACAATCCCCTGTTATTTTAAGAAACGGGGGCTGCATCAGCCCAAGCTGCAAACCAGCAGCCAGGGCTGGTCTGGCGACCAAAGTGTAAAAAAGTTTCTCCTTTTAAGTGAAAAAAGTGGGGGTTTTTTTTCCCCTTTTTTTTCCTTTCTCCCTGGAGGAGGAGGAGGAGAAACAAGCCCTCAGTGATGAATTTGGAAAGCTGTGTCCTAGTGGGTGATACATGCCAGCCTTTGCCCTGGGGTACCACTTGCTGCAATGCTGAGCCAGGAACCAGCAGCTCCTGCAGAGGAGGAGGAGGAGGAGGAGGAAGATTTACAGAGCTCTGTGTTACTGCTCAGGAACACCACCTGAAGGATTTACAGCACCGGGGCAGGGCAGAGATGCTGCAGGGATATAAAGCACGGCAGAATGAGACAGCAGCAGAGCCCTCAGAGCTCTCATTTATCACCCAGATCCCTGACAAGGGCTGAGATGGGGGGCTCTCTGTGGGGTTTTAACTCCAGGCTGCCCTGCCCAGGGGACAGGCAGGTCTGAAGGAACGAGCTGTGGCCTCCAGGTGTCAGCATGAGAAAGTGCTTGGCTTCCCCAAGGCACCACTAATCCAGGGACTCCTCTGGCATGCAGGGATATTTTTAAATGTCTTGCAGCTCTGGCCCGGACCTCTTGGGTTTCATAAGGACTTTCCTTGTTTCCACCAGTCAGTGACAGTGCATTAGTTAAGCCCCGGTGCTTCTGAATTACTCCTCCTCACTAATTAGCCCTGCAAACCTCTGCTCTTATCTTTAAAGCCTTTCACACCCTGGCTTTTCCAGGTCCAGGCCCATTGCTGAGTGTGGGGTTTTTCTGGAAGTCACTAAAGCCCGGGAGCCCCTCGAATGCTGTCTGTAAAATGGTGCTGCAGCCTGGAAATAAGAACTGGATTTTACTGGGAGGGCGGAAGAAACTGGATTATTTGTGGTGGTACAAAGAAAAGAACTAGAAAGATCACCTTCTCCTCCAACAATCCTAACTTCTGGCCATCTCCACCTGAGCTGCTGGGAAGAGGTGTGGGAATTAATCACCCACTGCCCACATCCATGGCAGCAACAGCACACAGCCACTTTCAGGTTTTGCCCTGTACTATGACAGGGCTCCCCTTGCCCCCTCTAACAGGACAGCACAGAACAGCCTGGTTTGCCTTATTTCCTTTAAAAATGGCATTTTCTCAACTTCTTTCCTGAGAGACTGGTATGATAAACAGGAGAAATAAACAGGAGAAATAAACAGGAGAAATAATAAAGAAGGAGGGGACAGCTCTGAGAGCTTCCCAGCCCTCTCCTCCAGCAGCAGCTCAGTTTCCAGCAGAAATGGGCAGAAAATGTAACTGCAGAGACCTGCACAAACACCTCCATCCTCCAAGGAGAGCAGCCAGGGCCAGCAGTGGGAAGCAGAGAGGGCAAGCCCATGAATTACCCCCATTAGCACATTCTCTGCCTGCCCTGCACTTCCAGGGATGAGCTCAGGCCTTGCACGGAGCTCTTGGTGGACCTTGGGGAAGCACCACCAGCAAAGGATGGCCCAGATTGACCATCAGGGCAGGAGATGAGTGCAGAGACCCCCGAGACTCATCTCCTTTGAGGAGGCCCCCCAGACCCCCAAACTCACCTCCCTTGAGGAGACCCCCAGGCCCCCCAGACTCACCTCTCTTGACGAGCCCCCTGATTCATCTGCCTTGAGGAGCCTCCAGACTCAGCTGTCTTGAGGAGATACCCCCAGACCCATCTCTCTTGAGGAGCCCCCAGTCCCCCCAGACTCACCTCCCTTAAGGAGACCCCAGACCCCCAGGCTCACGTCTCTTGAGGAGGCCCCACAGACTCATTTCTCTTGAGGAGCCCCCCAGACTCATCTTTCTTGAGGAGCCCCCTCAGGCCCCCCAGACTCGCCTCTCTTGAGGAGCTCCCAGATGCACCTCCCTTGAGAAGACCCCAGACTCACCTCCCTTCAGGAGACCCCTGAGGCCACCCAGACTCACCTTCCTCAAGGAACCTCCACACCCTCCAGACTCACCTCTCTTGAGGAGACCCCACAGACTCATTTCTCTTGAGGAGCCCCCCAGACCTACCTCCCTTCAGAAGCCCCCATACTCACCTCCCTTGAGGAGCCCCCCAGACCTACCTCCCTTCAGAAGCCCCCATACTCACCTCCCTTGAGGAGCCCCCCAGACCTCCAGACTCACCTCCCTTGAGTAGGCCCCAGACTCACCTCCCTTGAGGAGACCCCAATCCCCCAGACCCACCTCTCTTGAGGAGACCCCTGAAGCCCCCCAGACCCACCTTCCTTGAGGAGCCCCCCAGTCCCCCCAGACCCCCACACTCACCTCCCTTGAGGAGCCCCCAGACTCATTTCTCTTGAGGAGCCCCCCAGACTCACCTTTCTTGAGGAGGCCTCCCTTCCAGACCTCTCTTGAGCAGTCCCCAGACTCATTTCTCTTGAGGAGCCCCCCAGACTCACCTTTCTTGAGGAGGCCTCCCTTCCAGACCTCTCTTGAGCAGTCCCCAGACTCACCTCCCTTGAAGAGCCCTCCAGACCCCCCAGACTCACCTCCCTTGAGGAGCCCCCAGACTCATTTCTCTTGAGGAGCCCCCCAGACTCCCCTTCTTGAGGAGGCCTCCCCTCCAGACCTCTCTTGAGCAGTCCCCAGACTCACCTCCTTTGAGGATCCCCCAGACTCACCTCTTTTAGGAACCCCCCAGACCCACCTCCCTTGAGGAGCCCCCCAGTCCCCCCAGCCCCCCTCCCTCGAGGAGCCCCCGAAGCCCCCAGCCCCACCTCTCTTGAGCAGGCTGGCGCGGTAGCGGCCCTCCAGGGTGCAGTTCCAGCGCTCGAAGCGGAACTGGTACTGGCACTCCAGGGCGCTCATGCTGATGGCCTCCATCAGCGTCTCGGCCACGCCGGGGTCGCGCCGGCACATCCGGCGCTGCTTCTTCTCCAGCTTCAGGCGGTCACACACCTTGTAGTGCGCCTTGACGGCCGCCTCCTCCATTTCTGAGGTCAGAGGGAGGATGGTCAGGGGTTCGTTCCCCGTCAGCCTGCCGAGAGACACAGGGGCACCATGGTGAGGGCAGGGAAATCAAAAAATTACTGCAAGAGTTCCCAGAATGACAAGGTTGGCAGAGACAGCAAAGCAGAGATGGGTTTGGAGAGACCTTTTGGGCTGGGGACACTCCTGCTGCAGCTTTGGCTGGGCACGGGGAGGAGACCTGTGTGCTCTGGCCACTGCTTCTGCCCTGCCATTAAAGCCCCTTCCTTTCACAGAACCACAGAATCACAGAATCCCCAGAATGACCAGGTTGGAAGAGACTTTCAAGATCATCGAGTCCAACCCAGCCCCAACAGCTCAACCAAACCCTGGCACCCAGTGCCACATCCAGGCTTTGTTAAACACACCCAGGGATGGGGACTCCACCACCTCCCTGGGCAGCCATTCCAGAACTTTATCACTCTTTCTGTGAAAAACTTTTTCCTGCTATCCAGCCTGTATTTCCCTTGGTGCAGCTGTGTGCTCTGGTTGTGTCAGTGCTGCTGGAGAAAGAGCCCAGCCCCAGCTGAGCACAGGCACCTTTCAGGAGCTGCAGAGAGTGATGAGGGCAGCCCTGAGTCTCCTTTTCTCCAGGCTGAGCACCCCCAGGTCAGAAATTCTCCCCCATGAGGGTGGTGAGGCCTTGGCACAGGTTGCTTAGAGAGGCTGTGGTTGCACCATCCCTGGAAGTGTCCAAGGCCAGGCTGGACACAGATCTAGTGAGTGGCATCCCCACCCAGGGCAGGGGCTTGGATCTAGATGGTCTTTAAGGTCCTTCCAACCCAAACCATTCTGGCATTCCATGAAATACAGCCTGTGATAGAAATGGGGTCAGTGGTGGGATCAGGATCTCCTGGCTGAGCATCCCCATGGACTTGATTTACAGTGAGGCTCCTCACAGTGTGTGTGCAAGGCGGCAGCAGGAAAAAGGTAAGAGGAAATATTTGGATTTATGCTCCCTACCAGATATCACAGAGTGCGTTTGGGCATAAACCCTTGGTCACCTCCACCACAGGACTGTGTTTGAAACAGAGAGTGGAAAGAAATCATTTCAGGTGCCTCACTGCATGAACTTGGGGAACCAGCAAAAATACACAAGCACCACTGTCACTGGGCATAAACAAAAAAATTATTTTAGCACACCAAGCAGAGCCAGAACCCAGCTGGGGAAGGGACAGAGGATGATTTGTCCCATCAGAGCCCAAGAGACACCCTGAGAAGGCACAGAAAGCCACCCAGCCCTCAGCAGAGGAGATCCTGACACAAAACCCAGCGAGCCACAGCCCGAGGCTGGAGTGCAGGACACACTTTCCAGTGTTGGGATCTCTCGCTGCTCAGAGTGACCCCGAGAAAAGCTGGAAAGTCTCTTTTCCCAGCCTGGCGCTTGAAGAAGGAGTCAGAGCTCTGAATTTCTCGGTCTCAAGGTTGTTTATTGTTCCTTATCTATAAAAAATTTTCTCCTGCCCTGCAGAGGTCATTCCAGCAGGACAGTCAGAGGCTCTGCCTGCCCCCAGGGCAGTGTTATGTCTTTATACTAAAAACTACGTGTACATTATTTACAATTAATTCCCAATACCCATCACCTGTGTTAGACAGTGAGCTTCTACTCTAAACCAATCTAAAAGTGCCAACATCACAGCGGAAGATGGAGGCCAAGAAGAAGAAGGAGAAAGGCTGGACATGCCCAGTTCCCTCCATCTTGCCCCCTGAACCCCCATACCGGAAACTCTAAAATCTACTTTTCCACCCTATGATAACTTCACTGTTATTCTACCTAAACTGTTGTGGCTTGCTGGTCTTCATCTAAGGTTGGTAACTTGCTCCATGGGTCATAACCAAACCCACAGGTGTTCTGGGCTCTGTGCCAGGGTCTCTGAGCCCCCTGGCAGGGGTCCTGGCTGCTCAGGACAGCCAGAGGGATGTTCTGGGTCCTGACATTCCAGGAGATGCTGCCAAAAGTTTTTACAAGACAGAACAAGCTCAAAACCTAAAAAGAAAAACCCTAACCCAAAGAAATCAATGTCCCTTTGCCTCGTCCCCTCCCTCTCCTGCCTTCCCCAGCACAAGGTCCTTGACTCTACAGCGGGCAACAAAAGTTGCCAGGGGACTGTTCTGGTGTCAAGTGACAAGCTGCTGGCAAAGGACCAGGCTGGCATGGTCCCCAGGAGCACAGAGGCTGCAGGAACATCTGCTGGGCTCAGGAGAGCTCTGCTGGCCAGGCTGCTGTGCCCCACTGTGCTGGCTGTGCCCTGCTCAGGCCAGGTGCCAGTCCCCACAGCCCATGGGAATCACCACCCGGGCTCACACAGCACCTGCAGACAAATCCCACAGCCAGAGAGGAGAACACGGCTGGAAAATCTGGAAATCCAGAGCTGGGAACACGCTGGAATGTTGCAGTCCCGCACTGGGGAAGGTTGGTGGCTTGGACATCTCCAGGGCTGCAGGAGCACTGGGAAAAATGGGGTGATGGCAACGGGAGGAATGGCTCACACAGCACCTGCAGACAAATCCCACAGCCAGAAAGGAAAAAATGGCTGGAAAATCTGGAATTCCAGAGCTGGGAACACGCTGGAATGTTGCAGTCCCGCACTGGGGAAGGTTGGTGGCTTGGACATCTCCAGTGCTGCAGGAGCACTGGGAAAAATGGGGTGATGGCAATGGGAGGAATGGCTCACACAGCACCTGCAGACAAATCCCACAGCCAGAGAGGAAAAAATGGCTGGAAAATCTGGAAATCCAGGGCTGGGAACACGCTGGAATGTTGCAGTCCTGCACTGGGGAAGGTTGGTGGCTTGGACATCTCCAGTGCTGCTGGAGCACTGGGGAAAATGGGGCGATGGCAATGGGATGGGAGCTCCTTCACCCCTTTGCTGAGGTGCTGGAAACCCCTTAAAGCCCCGCCTGTCCTGCAGGAGCACTGATTGGCTGGTTTTAATGAGTATTTCTCTCTAATTAATGGCACTGGGAAAATGGGGTGATGGGAATAGGATGGGAGCTCCTTCACCCCCCTTTGCTGAGATGATGGAAACTCCTTAAAGCCCCACCTGTCCTGCAGGAGTGTGGGAACCCAGGACACTCCTCTGACTGCCCTAGAAGACTCAAGACCCTAGCAAAGAGTTTAAAATCCTTGGCACAGAGTCAAAACCACCCGTGCCTTCAATTTTAGCCCATAGAGAAAACTGCCAACTTTGTGTGAAGATTTACAAGGCACAAGAGTTTAAGTAGAATGACAGTGAATTTATCACAAAGTGAAAAAGTAGGATTTTAAAGATTTAGAATGCAAGTCCAAAAAGCAAATAGAGAGATCTAAGCATGTCTTGTCCTTCTTATTCTTGTCCTCCATCTTCTGCTGTAATAGTGACACTTCTAAATCAGTTTAGGCTGTCTAACATAAGTGATAAGTATTAAAAAACTATTGTAAATAAAGTACATGTAGTTATTACAAAAAACTAACACCACCCCAAAGACAGTCAGTGTGCCACAACCTGACCTACCAAACAAACCTCAGCGAGTCAGAAAAGAAATGTAATAGAAAAAAAAAAAAGAACCTTAAAAACCAAAGCATCTCAACTTCTTCAGTCAGGGCTAGACAAAAAGACTCTTTAATACCTCAAAAGTCATTTCAACCACTAAAAAACCAAGACAGGAGCAGTGATTTGCTGGTTTTAATGAGTATTTCTCTCTAATTAATGGGATGCATCCTGCCGGCAGCACAGACACTCAGAATGCTTTAACTCCCAAACCTTGGTGCACAATGGGCATAAAATCCTGCCCTGAGTCCCAGCCAGGCACACCCAGTACAGATCCAGCCATTACTGAGGCATTGATGAGGTGATTTAATATCAGATATATCTTAGGGAGGGAGTAAAAATGGGATTTTTAGGACAAAGATGGGCAGGAAAATGTTCTCCTTCAGTTACACTCAAAGGTATTGATATCTCCAGAAAAGCCCTGCAGTATAAAAGCACAGAGGGATTGGTGGGAAACATGGAAAAATGTCTTCCCTCAAGTTTATTCCCCCTATAATAATAATAATTAAAAAAAAATCTGAAAGGCCAAACAGCAAGGTCTATTTGAAGCATATTTTAACCCTTTCATTTCTGGTCTGTCCCAGCTGTTCCCCAAGGAGAGGGGAACATCCCCCAGTCCTGGTGCCTTCCAAAACTCCCAAAATTCAGCCAAAGCTCCCAGAGGCTCATTCAGGAGAGAGGTGCCTCAGCCTGAGCTTCAATGAAGGAAAGATCTGTAACAAAATCTCCAGGATGTTCATTCCTGGCTTTCCTGGCACTCTAAAGATTCATTCCTGCAAACTTTCATGGTTGGCACCAGAGTCCCTCCGCAGGCAAAGGACAGGGAGGGAGGGAGGCATCCAAGCATTTCCTAAGCTCCCTCTCCCCATTTTTTCTTTCCAGCTGAGCAGGGATTGTTCACCTAAATGGTCTGGAAAAAAAGCTCCAAGGATCCTGTAGCAGATGGCTCTTGGAGTGAGGAGGGAGATGGGAATTGATCCTACAGCCAAGATTTCTGCAGAGCAATCGGTGATTTTCACCCTCTTCTCACCTTTCCCCCTCAGCTGCTTGGCTTTGGGATATTTCAAATTACACTTTCCCACAGATCAGCCTTCCCAAACTGGCTGATAGCAACGGTGCTTAGGTGAAAAAAGTCACCTAAATACACACAAAATAAAGATCCAGGGAGCAGCAGATGGTAGGAAATGGGATTCATGGTGTTTCACAGTGCCACAGCTGGCGGAAGAACAACCTGGGTAGCACCATGATGAACAGAGATCCACCCATCACAGCCTGCATTACTGCTCAGAAGCACCCCTGGAACAAGCCAAGGAGTAAATTGAGGGAGAAAAGGAGTTTTCCCTCACCAGCACACACAAACCCTGCCAGGTGAAGAGCAGAAGCCACACACACAGACCCACACACGCGTTTTCCCTTCGGGGGCCCTCGGCTCCGCACGCACATTCCAGAGGCCCTGGGGACAGGGGTGAGGTGGCACTTTCCAGAGCGTGGCATCAATAACAAAGCCCAGGCAGAGGCAGGGAGAGCTGCCCCACCTGACACGCTGCTGCATGGAGCCCTTCTAATCCCATAAAGCCCTTTTATGCAACCTCAGCTGAGCGAGGTCCTGTAAGGCAACGGTGTCAGTCGGACGCCTTCTCAGCTCCTCACAAAGGCCAAGCTGTTCTTGCCAAGGAAATGTTTCAGGGGCTGTGTGTGTGAGTGTGTTTTTGTTTTTTACACACCCAAGCCACAGTTGTTACAATTAAACTGCCAGCCAGAACCCTGTGATTGTGTTATTTCGCTCCAAGAAGGGGCTGAGCGGGAGATGGAGCGGACACCTCTAAGTGGAAAAGGTTGAAAGTGGATGGTCTTAAAGCCAAGACCATCTAAGCCAAGCTTAGCTGGTTCTGAGCTAAGAACCAGCTGTTCTAAGCCAAATGTTTTAAGCTAGATTCCAAGATTCCAAAGGGTTCTGTGTGTGTGTCCACCAGGAACCTGGAGAGAGAGCAAACAGCTCATGGCACACAAGCCAGGGAGCTTTACCTCTCTGGTCATTAACTCTGAGAGCAACACCTACCTCCAGCATCAAGAGACTGTTCACAGAATTCAGGATTTTTAATTTCTGCTGCAGAATTTTGCACCTTGTGGGTCCCCTCCAACTCAGGATATTCTGTGGGTTTTGACCTAATCTTGCCCAATTTCTGCTCTGAGTAAAACATCCAAACCTCAGGAAGGACCTGGCTGCCCCACCACCCTGAGAGGAACCTTTGCAGCATCATTTGTGCTATTCCCATTCCAGTTCCACCAGTCTGAAGCCAGGAAATCAGAAGGTTTATAATTAAATCAAGTGCCACTGGAGCTGGGATCCGAGGTGAGCTGTTTCCTCTGCTGCTCCCACCTGGAATGACAGGGCTGCTGAAATGCTGCATTCCTATCCCACTTCCTCCTCTGTTAGGAAATTTCTCTTTGGTCCATCTGTGCAATGACTGGATTAATTCTAGTTCCACTTTCCACATTTATGATTAATTGATGTAAAAAGCAAGACCCATCTGGTTTGCACACACTCTGCTGCTGTCACTTCCTTGGTTGTGAACTTCATCTCTAACATTGCTAATTACATTCTTTTTCCTGGAGTTCAATCACCCAAGGATTTGGGAGAGATCCCAAGCAGAGTCCTGGCCAGGACACAGGCCAAGTTTTATCTGTGACATCATGGAATTCTTGCCCTTCCAAGAGGCAACTCAAGACAGATCCTGCTTCCCACTCCTCTCAGGGGTCAAGAGTTTGTATGGCCTCACACTTCCATCAGTGCCCCTGGATTTTCCCTTGCTGAAGTGGGGACTTTCCTGCTGGGGATCTGAGCAGGATGAGGCAGATTTAAGGCACCTACACAGACCGGTGAGGGCACTCTCAGTTTTGAGGTGCTCCAGAGTTTCCTTTGCAAGTGCCACTGGAGCTGGGATCCAAGGTGCTCTGCTGCTCCCACCTGGAATTACAGGGCTGCTGAAATTCTGTATTCCTACCCCAATTCCTCCTGGATTAGGAAATTTCTCTTTGGTCCATCTGTACAATGACTGAATTAATTCTAGTTCCCCTTTCCATGTGATTTTTTTTCCTGTGGAATTGCCACACTTTCAGCCCTTTTTCATCTCTTTCCACCACTCTTCCTTTAATAATTAAAAATCTTCTGGAAAACTGACAATTTGACCACGAGTCTTCACCACAACACCTAAATTAATGATTGCACAGCTCAAGGAGTCTGAGTCATGCTGGACACCAGGCCTGTATTATTTTATTTTGCACCCAATAACCTCCAGTTGCTCTCTCTCTCTCTCTCTCCTATCATCACATTCCCACTCCATGAGTCTTTCCTAAATTGATTTATCACACTCCTCCTCCCACTAAGGCTATTGAAGATTCGAAGTATAAAAACCCAGAAGTCCAAGAAAAAAACCTGAATTTCAAGATGAGTAGTGAAGATTTGATATTTGGCAGAAGAGCTAGACATGGAAGGCTCAACCACCACATTCTTCACTGTCCTGTTTGGGTTTTTAAGTGTTTAGAGATTAAAATGCCCACATGAACTCTAAAATATCCCAGATCTCCTTATATTACAGAAAAATAAGGCTGTGGATTCTCCAAAGCTCAGGCTTCCAAAATGAAATCTCAGCAAGTGCTCACAAAGATTGTTCTGTTGGAATTCTCCACTTCCACCTCACCCCTTTCCCGGTGTAATTTTCCCAGTGATCCCCTGACAGGTTGCTGTGACATTGTGATGGTCAAGGAAGGTGACAGGAGGAAAAGTGTTTGTCCCAGCCTGAGGGAATCCAAAGCACCCCGGCCTTCACAAGACAGAGCTGAACCCCAGCTAGAAACCAAACCCAGCTTTGCTAAAACTCATCTTTGCTTGTTCCACCATCCCTCATGGCTGTGCCAGTTCTCCTCCCTCAGGTCCATTCCCAACCAGCCCTGCCCTGGGCTCACCTCTCCCTGTCATTGTCCCCAAACAATGGGGCCTGGCTGTGGGAGACCATGAAATAAAGCAATTGGAAACTCCAGCAAAGAGTGAAGCAATTCCCATCACAATTATGCCCCAATGGCTGTTTTGATCCTTATCTTCCTCTCAATAGCGTGGCCAGAGCTTTCTTTAGGTGACAACCTCTCAAATGTCACTTCCTCCTTAGCCAGCAGCGCCCAAATCTCAGTTGCAGCTTCTACAGGAGTCACAGCCCCAACACAGAGGGTACTACACACACAGAATCACAGAATTCACAGAATCACAGAATTCCCAGAATGACCAGGATGGAAGAGACCTTCAAGGTCATCCAGTCCAACCCAGCCCCAACCCCTCAACTCAACCCTGGCACCCAGTGCCACATCCAGGCTTTGTTAAACACACCCAGGGATGGGGACTCCACCACCTCCCCGGGCAGCCATTCCAGAACTTTATCACTCTTTCTGTGAAAGCTTTTTCCTAATTTCCAATCTGTATTTCCCTTGAGGCTGTGTGCTCTGGTTGTGTCAGTGCTGCTGCAGAAAGAGCCCAGCCCCAGCTGAGCACAGGCACCTTTCAGGAGCTGCAGAGAGTGATGAGGGCAGCCCTGAGTCTCCTTTTCTCCAGGCTGAGCACCCCCAGCTCCCTCAGGGCTTCCTCACAAGGCTTACTACAATGTTACACACTCCCAAAAACACCAAGTAGGGGTGAGAGGCCCTTTCAAGCTCACAGCATGCAGGTGGGAAGCAGCCAAATGCCACAGCCCTGCTCCAAAGGAGAGCATGTGCTTGATGGGTTTTTCTAGTGGAAGTTTCTGGGGTTTTAGGACAGAGGGAAATCCTCTAAAGTCCTTAGATCAGCTTCTGAGCAATGGGAAGGAGGAGGAGAGAGGAAAAAGAAACAGCACAGGGGAACTTCCAACCCAGCAGATCCCACTCACCAGGGAAGGAAGCACCAGTCTCCTTATTGGAATCTGCTCAAACAGATTTTTGGGGTTTTTTTAAGGGAAAAAAATTGCAGATTCTTGTAGGTTTCAATCATTCAAGCTCTCTTCAACCATGCCTGGATAGATCCATACAGTGGCTTCCTCTGAGCCATCTCAGGATGGACACATGGACATGGAAGGATCCACAGTCTTGGGTCCTACCCAGAGTTATTCCACCATCCAGCAAAAAGGGAAAACAACAGCTGCTTCTGGACAAAAGAAACCAATGGTGCAAACCTTCAGCTTGTCCCTTTCCAGCACAGCTTTCCTGAGCAACCATTCTGATCCCAAAGTTCTTTTTGGATGTTAACACAGAGTTTCCCATTTTAGGTGTAGATGAAGCTCACGTGGAAGTTGGGAGATTTCCCCAGGCCTTCACTGGGGAGAACACTGGACTCCAACCACCAGCAGGTTTTTAAATCAGTTCAGAAGGGATTTCACTGGGAATGGGACAAAACACGGATGGTTTTCTCCCAGATACAGGATGGTTGCTGCATGTATAAATAAACTCCCATCCGATTTCCTGCCAAAACGCCCTCACCTTCCCCTGGACCAACAAGTTTGGCATGTGACATATAAAGGGAAAAACCTCTCAGTGGATGAGCTCAGCTGTGGAGGGCTGGAGCTGTTCCCATTCCTGCAGAGGACTTTATGGGATGGAGGTGCCATGAGGAACAGCTCCATCAGGAGCACCACAAGGAGCTCCTCCAGGCTGCTGCAGCATTCCCCTCTCCTGCAAAGCAGGAAGCCTGCACAGGTGATGTATTACAACTCACTGAAGGGAGGATTTGCCTTCCCTTCTCCAGCGAGGGGGAACAAACTCAGAGATCCCACAGCACATGAAAGAATCAATTTTGGATCTTTGGTGGTGCACCTGAAACATGAGGCTGAAGAATTTCTCCTCTTCCCCCCTCCTCTCCTTACACCAAACCTTATTCAGGAAGTTTCCAGCCCATCAGAGCAAAAGACATTTTGATTTAGGGAAAAACCTCAGCCCCAAGACCTGATAATTCCCCTGAAGGACCCACTCTGTCCACAAACAAGCTGAAGCAGAGAAAGAGGGCGGGGAGGGAAAGGTTGTTTCCTCTCCCCTTCATCCTCTCAAGAATGAAACAGCAATCAGGGAGATTTACAAAGGATTTTCAACCCAACGGTGCCAGTGGAATGCACGGGCCAGGCGGCAACAGGGGCTTTCAGTGCTGATTTAAGAGGCATTAGCTCTGCCCCTGGCAGCCTGTGCCAGGAATTATCCCCCCACACCATCCCCTCCTTGGCTGGACAGCTCTGGACCCCCATTCCAAACCCCTGCTCCTTGGCCAGCCACTGATTATTTTTATTTAATTTATTTTAATTTATTTATTTTATTTATTGTATTTTTTTTTAAATTTTAGCCTAACATAATTTCTTTTGGCCTAGAGCCTGCTGCAGCATAGAAAACAAGGAGTTGGGAGTTTGATGCAGGGAAGCAGGAAAATTGCAATGGAAGATGAAGAATTAACCCAGAGAAGAAAATAAAAGGTTTGTTTTAGCCCATTAACTCCACTAAAGGGGAGAAAAAAAAAAATCAAAATCCCAAAAAGGGACAGATTTTTAAAATATTGGGGCTTTTGTTTGGGTTTTTTTGGGGGGCAGGGGGGAATAGTTTGTGGGTTTTGGGTTTTTTTTTTTATAGCACTGAATATCCTTTCATCCCAGGATCTCAGGTCCATCCCTGACACAGGGTTAGAGAAATTCACGCTCTCAGGCACAGGGTGGGATTGTTGAGGTATCCTGTGCAGGAGCTGGACTCAATCCTTGCAGGTCCCTTCCAACTCAAGACATTCCATGATTTTTAATCTAAAATTGGGCCTAAAATGACATAGGAGACAAAGGACGTTTCTAGATGCCCCTTATAGAAATATGCATCATCACCCTGCCTTGTTTTAGAGCAGTTTTTGGTGGGATTCAGGACCAGGAAAGGACCACAAATGTCATGGATCACACGACAGAACACAGCAAAATAATTTATACAAAATTTTAAAGACAGGAGACCAAAGGAAGTGGCCCAGCTGCTCAGTGGTCTGAGTTTCTTGTGCCAAACTTGAGCCCCATGGAAACCCATCTGCTCCTATCACAAATCCCAAATTCCTAGAAGCCAAAATGTCATCTATAAACCTGCAGAAATAGCTTTGATTTTCTGTTCCAAGCAAAGAAAATCCAAGTTCATGATCTTTCTCACCAGCTTCCCTTATCTGGGAAGAGTTGCACAGAATAAATGACATTTGGCATTTGAAATCTAAACAAAGAGGCCCAAAAGCCCCATAAATGTTTGTTCCCTGTGCTTCTTGCACTGATGCTGCTTTTTATTTAATTTACCGAGAAGGAAACAGAAAGCACCACACAGGGGGTAAGGACATTCCTTCAAAAGGGTAATTCCAGTCCCCAAAACACCTCCTGCCCATCCTTCTGGCTCTCTGCAGCTCAAGCTCCTGAACAAATCCTGCAGATCCAGCCAGGGCTGGAAGCTCCAGAGGGAGAGCTCTGCTCAGGCCAGTGCAGGGATCAGACCTTTTGACTAAGACCAGGCACAGCATAAAAAAAATAAAAAAAAATAAAATAAAATAAAATAAAATAAAATAAAATAAAATAAAATAAAATAAAATAAAATAAAATAAAATAAAATAATAATAAATTTTATAATAATTATTATTATATATTATTAATATATTATCAATATATTATTATTAATGGCAGCCATTGAGAAGGGAGCTATTTTTCCAAAGTGCACATCATTAAACGTCAAGGTGCGTTGCCGCCAGATGTTGTGGAGCCCAGAATGACGAACAGACTCCAAAATGGATGAAACAAACTCAGGAAAGGGAGGTTCAGCCAGTTGGGTGATGAAACACGAGGGCTCAGGAAGCCTTTAAACCACAGGCTGCCAGCAGGACACATCAGGAGCCACATCACTGCTCCCAGCTCTCCTTGGACCCCCCAGAGATCCATGAGTGGCTGGAGAAACCTTTGATTTGATCCCAGGTGGCAGCTGTTGTGTTCCTAACCACCTGCAAGATGCTTCTCACTCCATCCACAGCATTTGGACATTTAACAGTGAACCCATCTGCACTCTGGAACCCTTTGGATGGCAGCAGGAACAGCCCCAGAGGTGTCAAGCACACACCACACTGATATTTTTCCAACTGGGGCCTTCCAGGGCTAAAGGAGTTTTATAAAAGAGAGAGAGAGACTTTTTACAGATAATAAGAAAGGAGTATGTCAAATCTCATCTTCTTTTTTGCCAGGGTAGGGATTAAATGTGTGAGATGGAATTTCTCGTTGGCACTCAGATGTTTATCAGTTCTTATCTCTGTCACAGTCTCACAAACCCTGAGTTCTGCAGCACTTCCCTCTCACAAACTAAACATGGAGCCCCATCTCTCTCTCTACAAGACCTCTGAAGGATCAACTGTCCAATTAAGAAATGACACCTCAATTATTTTTACTTTTAACCCAATAACCAACCACCTGTGGCTGCAATGGGGACTTTTTATCCAATTACACAAAACCACCCAAACCCATGGAGAAGAAGGTGAAGGTTCAGCCTCTGCTCTAAAACCTCCATCTTGCTCTATATCTATTATTGTATTCTAAATCCTTAAACTCTGAGTTTCCCACCCTGTGATCTCACACACTTCTATTCAAACTCCACACCCACAATCCCAGTTCTATCATTGCATTTTGGAAGCTTCTCCACGGCCTCAGGTCAGTGCAGTGTTCTCTTGGGGGTCAGTGCCTGGCAGCATAGAAATCTGAAATTCTCAGTAACCGGGGTTCCAACAGGAATAGGACAAGGGGCAATGGTTTTAAATAAAGAGATTTAGATGAGGTGCTACAAAAAAGTTCTCGTCTGGTGAAAAACAGGTTGTCCAGAGAAGCTGTGGCTGCCCTGTCCTTGGAAGTGTCCAAGGCCAGGTCGGATGGGCTGGGAGCAATCCCAGGCCAGGCTGGACGGGGCTGGGAGCAATCCCAGGCTAGGCTGGATGGGATGGGAGCAATCCCGGGCCAGGCTGGATGCGATGGGAGCAATCCCAGGCCTGGTTGGATGGGGTGGGAGCAATCCCAGCAGGGCTCCCACCCACGGCAGCCCCGGGCATGCCGGGCTGTGGGCACGGCTCCCACAGCCATGTGTCAGTGTCAGTCTCCCCCTGCCAGGGAATGCATCTGACTTCCCACTGAATTCCTGCTTGTCTCCCTCACACCTCAGCCAGCCCTTTTGTCCACTTTGGGGAGTTGTGAGCGTGTTCAGATGGGTCTTAGAATGAGGGAAGAGATGAGGATCTGACTTCATGTTTCAGAAAGCTGATTTATTATTTTATGATATATATTATATTAAAACTATACTAAAAGAGTAGAAGAAATTATTTCACCAGAAGGCTGGCTAAGAATAGAATAAGAAGGAATGATAACAAAAGCTTCTGTCTCAGACAGAGAGTCCGAGCCAGCTGACTGTGATTGGCCATTAATTAGAAACAACCACACGAGACCAATCACAGATGCACCTGTTGCATTCCACAGCAGCAGATAATCAATGTTTACATTTTGTTCCTGAGGCCTCTCAGCTTCTCAGGAGGAAAAATCCTAAAAAAGGGATTTTTCATAAAAGATGTCTGCGACAGGGGGTGAAGGCTGCCCAGCTCTGCAGCAGCAGGGTCTGGCTGGGGCTGTCCCTGCCTTCTCCCATCCGGGGGATAAATGGTGCTGTCCATCCCCAACACTGCCCGGTCTGTTCCCAGCTGATGCTGCAGCCACAGAGCTGCCCTTGCCCAGACCACAGAGCCTGGCAGCCAGGCAAGAAACTCCTTAGAGCCAAGGCAGCAGCTTCCCTGGCTGCCTGGAGATATCCCTGTGCACACACAAGCTCCAGCAGCACAGCAGCTAAAGAGAAAATCAAGTTTACTCTCCAGACAACACAAATGAAATTAATCCTTTGAGGGAAGCACAGCGAGTGCAAAGAGCTCATTGAGTTCATTTGGACAGAAGAACAACAGGAGAATGAGCTTCTTCCTCCTTCCCCAGCCCTAGTTTTACATCCAGGACCTGGAGGTCCCAGCTGGAAGCAGAGACTGGCTCTTGGTCAACTTCTGGATAAATGACAACTTCTAGAAACAAGCATGTGGATTCAGGGAGGAGGGGTGTCAGCTCCCCCTCCCCTCCCAACGTTACCAGCCCCTATTAGATATCCCTGGGAGGTCAGCTCATGGAGGATTGGGATGGTTGGGCGGTTTGACACATCATCTCAGCTATTTTGGGAGCAGTTTACGGGTCTGCAATTCCTCCCCTGCACAGCCCCGATAGCTTTTCCACTCTAATGTCACATTATCCTCGTGGCAGGTTTCAAAACTAAACAGGTGAAAAAACAAACATTCAGGGCACTGCACAGAGCAGGATGCACCAGAGGCTTTGGGGTGATGGGGTGGTGGAAGTTTATCCTCATCCTGAGCCCCAACACAGGTTGTGGGAATCCCTTGTGAATGAGCACAGAGTTGATTGCTTACAAAACTCAACGGGAAACACTCAAAAGGATCTCTCAGGAAACTCATCCCATGCCCAAAGGTGTCCTGTGAATGACTTCCTGGAGGAGCCTTGCAGTCCTGAGGCTTCAAATGGGACTTTAATGGTCAAACCTCAGCTAAACAAAGCAGCCCTGGCCAAGGTTTCACACTCAGGTAAGGATGAGCCACCAGTGCAGGGGAACGTCCTTGCTGCTCCATCCTGGAACAGGCTCCCAGGAAGTCACCAACACCACAAACCAAGTTCTGCTCCAGATTCAGGGGCACTTCCTTCCCCACCACTCCACGGGCCCTGCTCTTGCCCTGGGGCTCCCCCAGCCCCCAAAGCCCTGCTCCTTCACACCTCAAGTGTCCCAGCAAGAGGAAAAGGGAAAGAACAAACAGGGTGAGCATCTGCCCTCAACCTCCTGATGTTCCTTCAGCACCTTCCTCCAAGTGCTGCATCCAGGCCCAGTTCTGGGGAAGGGAAGCAGATGCTGGGACTGGGGTTAATCAGAGGGGACAAACGGATCAATATTGATGTTTTTAACAGACCTCAGCTATCTTTCCAATGTGACTTGACTGCAGAACATTGGCAAGGACCTCAGCCAGAGCGTGGCCAACGCTTTGGGTGAACACCCTCAGGATCCTTACTGAGTTCAGCACATACCTGGGGTTTTTTTATACTACAAAATGTCTGTCTGAACAAAGAGCCACACTAACCAAAATACCCCAGGCCAGGGAAAGCCACAGTTTTATTCTGTGGACTGCACAACATCCATAAAAAATGGGGAAAAGAGGGAGAGACATTTTTTTTTATACAGTGAAAGGATAAGCAGAAAGTTTTAAACTAAAAGAGGATATATTTTGATTAGATACAATGAAGAAATTCTTCCCTGTAAGGCACCACACACCTGGAAGCGTCCAAGACGAGGCTGGATGAGGCTTGGAACAACCTGGGATAGCAGGAGGTATCCCTGCCCATGGCAGGGGTGGAATTTTAAAGTCCCTTCCAACCAACCCAACCCAAGCTCTGATTTTCTGATCCACTTCAATGCAATGCATTCGTGCCCAGTAATTGAAAGGCAAATCCTTTGTGCATTGAAGCAGCACGTGGGACACACTCCACCAACCAGTATTAAGGAAAGCATTTCCTTCCTGTATTGATCACCCACCCACCCCACAAAGTGGCATTAAAAAGGCAGAGGGGGGAGGACAACAAGCCAAGTGTTATACATAGCAAATTCTGATTAGATTATGAAACTTTAAGAAGATCTTAACAAGTGGACAGTGTGCATTTTACATAATTAGCTTGCTGCTTATAAATGCCTCCCATAGTGCCAATGGCAGATTTTCACCACCTAAAATAGCCTAAAGCTGTCGGATTCAAGAGCTCCTGCCATCCCAATTTAGATCAACTCAAACACACAAAACCACAAGGTGGTTTCGTTGCACCAAGATTAAGAATTGAATCGGCTCTTGTGTGCCTGGATGGTGGAAGGGGTAAAAGATTACAGAGGCCAAAGACACATTATGTCACCCTAGCCCAATCCCCACTGAATGTGGCAGCTGTTCCTCACTGGGTTTTGGGAGATTTTGGGTCACTTTTGGGGGGACAGAGCCTGGCTTTAGGGCTGGATGTGAAGTTGTGGGATGCCACAGCTGCATCCATATTCATGGAGCTGAGAGCTGCTGCCCAGCTCTGTGAGACCCATCCTTCATCAAACTGGGGCTGTTCCACTCCAATTCCAAGAAGCAGCTCGGAGCAAGCCTCGAGTTACAACCACTGCCTAAAAAAGGTGACCTCAGGAGCAGCAGAGCAGGTAAAGAAACCATTTGATTTGCAAGCTGGGGGTGTTGGAGAAGGAAGTCCCAACAAAAGCAGAGCTACACTGTGTTATTCCTCTGCCCTCCTCCACTTTAAGGGAAAAACATTTTAAATTCTAATTAAAAAGTGCAAGAAAATTTTATTCCTCTTCCAATCCTCTGCATCCCTGCAATTAAAGGGAAAATCATTTAAAATTCTAATTAAAAAGTGAAGGAAAATGTTGTTCCTCTTCCAGTCCTCTGCATCCTTGCAGTTAAAGGGAAAATCGTTTTCAATTCGAATTTAAAAGTGCAAGAAAACATGACAGGAGGTATCTTGAGGAAAAACCCTCATGGGAAGAGTCTCCACAGGTTTAGAGCTATCCCAGCAGGGAAACATCATCCAGAACACCTTCTATCAGTCTCGGTGAGTTCCCATTTCCTGAAACAGCCATCAAAAGCTCAGAAGAGCAGCAGAGCAGAAAGGCAGCTCCTAAATCATGGGTTACCCAGAAAAATGAGGTTTTATCTTCACCTGCTAGACAGGACTGAGATCAGTAAAGCTGCCATGGTCTAGCACTGGGTCTTTTCAATATCCCACAGTGGGCATTTCCAAGTCCCAAAGAACTTGAGGAAAAAGGGAAATGCTTCTAAGTACCCTCCAAGAGATGGACTGGGGACAAGGGATGGAGGGACTGGACACAGGGAATGGCTTCCAGTGCCAGAGGGCAGGGATGGATGGGACATTGGGGATTGGGAATTCCTGGCTGGGAGGGTGGGGAGGGGCTGGGATGGAATTCCCAGAGCAGCTGGGGCTGTCCCTGCATCCCTGGGAGTGCCCAAGGCCAGGTTGGATGGGGCTTGGAGCAGCCTGGGACAGTGGGAGGTGTCCCTGCCCATAGCAGGATGGTGTCATGATGTTGAGTTTTTATCTTTTTTTTCTCTATAAGGCTTTTTAAGGACAAATTGTCTCATTAAGAAATGATATGCAAATTATTTTCACTTTTAACTTAATAACTAACTGGTCGTGTTTCACAATGGGGACTTTTTTATCCAGTTATACAATGCTACTTAAACTCATGAAGAAGAAGGTGAAGAAGAAGGATTAGTTTCTGTTTTAAAACTTCTATTTTGTTTTAGATATATTACTACATTCTAAAATTTATAATTCTACGTTTTCCACTATGTGATATTACACCCATTAATTCAAACGATACACTCATAATCTTAGTTTTATCATTTAATTTTGGAAGCTTTCTCCACGGCCTCAGGTCAATGCAGGTTCTGTTGGGGGTCAGTGCCTGGCAGCACAGAAAGTCTGAAATTCTCAGTAACCAGGGTCCAAACAGCATGAAATTATTGATCCTTTACCCTTCTAATCTAAATTATTGAGTGATTCTATGATTTCCCTTTGTCTTAACAGTTTTACTCATCAGACCTCAGAAATGGGGTATTGGGGGGGTCCTATTTCCCAACCAATCTCCAACACAGGGTTTGAATTTTTTTTCCTTTGGAAAGATGCTGAGCTTCAGCTGAATGGAAGGCATTAGGTTTCATCTGTGAGGAACTACAGTGAGGCCAGAAGTCCCAGCTGAGAGAGACCCCAATAATTGGCACATTTGGGAAAAGCCAACTGGTGCAATTTCTGCACAGAGCATTGCCCCAGGAGGATGTTCTGCCTCACAACATAAAGTGCTTCTGTTGAAAACACAGGATCCGTTCCCAACCCAGGCCTGGACAATCAGTTTTCTAAATATTCAGAGCTGACATCTCATTTGAAATAATTATCTGCGTCCCTAAATTCCTCTGAAACACCCAGAATGCTACAGAATCCATCTGTGAAAGAGATGAAGAGATTTGAAGGTTTGGGGTCTAAATTATTCCTTTGGGAATAGGAGTGGAAGAAGGAAAAGGAACAAAATCATTACAGAGAAATTACCTGAACTTGAGCCACTCAAGGGCCAGGAAACATCAGCATAATTCTGTGTATGCAGTAGGAAATCAATTCTACTAAAAATAATAGAAAAATGGCCATACTCTGCAAGGTAGCAAAATCCTCTTCCACATTCCCATCTTTTCTTAATTCCCAAAGGACAACTAAAGGGAGATGAGGCAGTGGGCAATGGGAGGAGCAAGCTCATTTTTGAGAACTAAAATTCATTCTCATAGTGTCACAATAAAAGGCAAGTTCAGGGAAAGAACATTCACAGTTATTCCCAGGTCAGCAGTATTCCTCATTTTCCAGGCTTTAGGTTTCCCTGGTGTGACAACCAAATATAGGATGACCTATAATAATTCCAAGTACTCCAAAGTGATGAAAAGAAATCTGATTTTCAGCATCAGGAGCAATGCTGGAGTAAGTGGACTCCTGACAGCTTTCTCTGAGCTCTGTGTCAGACAGCACCTTAAAAACACCCACGAGGACCCAAATGTGTTTTCCATGGAATACAGAACATGGGTAATGTGTTCTAAATCAGCCCTGGGGCCAGGCAGTTAATGAGAACAGAAAAGAAATATTCAGTAATTGCCCATTCACTGCAAGGGGAGAGGAATTGCAGAACAAACCTCGCATGGAATCACGGGACAGAATTCCATGGCAGGGTGCAGGCACGGAGGGGATGACTGAGGTAACTCCTCTGGAGCTTCCCAAATTAAACTCTGAGCTCTTAATTAGCAGTAATTGTGCAGTAAAAGGTGTCTCCAGATACTTGGAGAGCTGGCATTGAATCACAGATTACAGCTGGATTCACTTGCAGATGCACTTTTGGTGGTTATGCTCAGTTTTTCGTGGATTTGCCAGGAATTGTGTCCAGCACTACAAGGGACAAGCAAATTCCAGGGAGTCCAGCCTGTACCTGAGGGTACAGACACACCAGGGAAATCCTGGGGAGTGGATAAATAAAAAGTGAATTTTTTGACAACACAGCTGGAAATTTGTCTGATATGGAAGCAAAACAAGGGAAATAAAAATTAAATAAGGATTAAAACCCTCACATTGGGTATATTCCATAAGCAAGACAGCTTTGCTGAAAGTCTTCACAAACAACCTGAATCCTCCTTTTCAGTTCAGCTCTTGATATTCCAACACGAGCAGGGATAAAGAACACTGAGAACCATTCTTGAACTACTCCATCAACAGATGCTCATTAGAGCTAATCACAACCAGAGCAGCCCCAGCCTGAAATGGAGTTTCCATCTGTCTCCAAAATGCACGTGGGCTTAGCTGTACAAATCCCACATCCCACCTACTTCTGTGGATCTGGACACTGAGTCATTATTCCCAGGAGGATACAGGGCACAGCTACATGGAGCCTTTCAGAATCAGAGTTAACAAGCTAAAAATATTAAAAAAATAAAACCAGAAGGATCTCAATTAATTTCCAAGTGTCACAAAGGTGATCAGCTATAGAGTAAAATCTCAAAAAAATACACTAAAAATGACACTGGAGAAAGAGTAGACTTATATTCCCAATTAAAAATTAAAATAAAAACTTGCTCATGAATAAATCTCCTCAGCAGGGAGGATAAGCAGAACCAGAGCTGCCCACTCAATATATGAAGACAGTTCAGGGCAAAAGAAGTTAAAATCTGTCTGAGCCCTGCTTGCACTCCAGTTTAGCCTGAGTCATTATTTCTTCCCCGAATCCTGTGGCAAAACATATTTAAAAGGAAGGGTATGAATGTAAATTGAAGGGAAATTCAGGATATTCAAGGAAACTTGGGAGTTTAAGCAGACCCAGGGTGAGATCTGCCTTTGGTTTCTTGGACAAACCAAACCAGAATTCCCAGATCTTTCAGCAAATCCTACACAATCACGTTGCTGAAGCAGCAGCTGAAACCCAAGAGCTCTGTGACAAAAACTGGCCACGTCCTTCCCTGGGAGCCGGGATCACATTCCCCAGCCCCTCTCTCCGTCTGAGCCCGAGACTTTCCCGCTGGCCCCGTGTCAAGAGCCCTGTCCCACTCCCAGCCTCGGCAGCTCCCCGCTGCCAGAGCCTCCTGCCAGACCTCCCCTGAGGCTGGCGAGGTGTCCAGCATCCATCCCTGACCCTCATATCCCAGGGACACCAACCTGGATGTCCCACAGCTCATTTCTGTGAAACCCCGCGAGCGATGTCGCGGCCTGAACCGCGGGAAGGAGAGCGGCGGGAGCTTCACGCTCCACAGGGTGCCATTTGTTTGCCGTTTGTTTTCCTGGTGCTGGAGAAAGGAATCCCTCCAGTTTACCCCTGTCCAGCCCCAAAATAGCAGTGCTCCAAAAATGTATTGCTCGCAGGCATCTGGAGCAACGAAAAATGAAACCAAAATCACGGAGATATAGAGAGGAGACGACTGGGAGATGTTCAGTTCATTGTCCCAGGTCTCGGGATGAAGGGAGCAAGAATAACCCATCCTAGCACAAAAATATTGCTATTAATCATCAAAATACTCTTTGTATTCATTTCTTCCACCCTGTGTCACTTTAAGCAAGAACTCAAGACTATTTTCCCAGGATCATGACTTCCCACCCAACTTTCTGCATCCACCTTGAGGGCTTTGACATTCCAGTAATAAACCCTAATCCATTCTAGAGCTGTCAAGAAGCAAAGTGAAGTTTAGCAAAGCAAATGGCAGCTTCAAGGAGGAAAGTAATGCCCGAAGAACACAAAGATAAGAGGAAAACCTTTCTAACATAATTTCTTTGTGAATCAAAAGCATTCTTCACCCTGGAATGTTCCTCCGAGGTAAAGAGGGCCATGCCACTAATTAAAAAAAAAACCCTCAAAGTTTCCAAAGCATTTCAAGTGATAAAACCCAAGTTAGAGCCTGAAAATAAATCATAACTGTAGTAAGCACACACTTGAGAGAAGAGGGGAAGAAAAAAAACAAACCAGATATAAACCTACACTGGAAAAATCTTGCACTTAAGCGTAGCCAAAATGCCAGTTGCTACATGTCACATTTGGGCGCCCCAGGCAACGCTATCACAATGGCTAACAGGGGCAGGCAGAGCTCCAAGACCTGAGTCCAAAGCCCAAGAGGACACACAGATGCTCCTCGGAGAACAGGGATGGCATCTCAGGCTTTCTGCTGAGGCTTTCACACACGTTCAGCATCCTGAGCAGCGGCGCGAGTCAGAGCAAGGCTGCGACCTTTGGGACGCCGTTCCCGGCTAATCCTGCCTGAAGGAGGGCCCCAGAAAACATTTAGATTGAAGGATCCGTGAGATTAAGATGTTTATCCATGCTGTGTCCTGCACAGTTGGGATTTCAGTGTCTCCTGGCTGCACGAGCTCGGGAGGACCAAGGGCCAAGAACAAGAGAGGGGAGGGATAGCAACGCTAACAACTGCTCCGAGTGTTTGCTGGAAACCTGTCCCCAGGCTGCAGATAAAGGAGTAAAACAGGATCAGGGGAGATTTTCCCCACATGAAAACACCTTGGGAGGCTGAGCTGACACAGCTGTTGGGGCCAACAAGTGAAGAGCACAGTGTGAAATGTAGGGTGAAATGCTTAAGTTTTACAGATGTTCGTATCTGGCTTTGGCCAGGAAAGGTGCCATGAACCCCTAAAGGTCACCCCAGGCTATCAACAGCCCAAAGAGGACTCAGAACAAATGTTAAGGTCAATTAACTCCTGCTCTGCCTGGAGAAACCAACTGTATACAGAGCTGAGGGTCTCTCTCCCATTCCAAACTGGAAGGGCATTTGGCACCAGAGTCCCAACAGGGTAACCTCATGGAGACACTCAAATCACAGAATATCCTGAGTGAGAAGGGACCCACAGGGATCATCAAGTCCAACTCCAGCCCTGCAAAGATACCCCAACAACCCCAGCCCGTACCTGAGAGCATTGTCCAAACGCTCCTGGAGCTCTGGCAGCCTCAGGGCTGTGCCCCACCACCCTCTGGGGGAAGAAGATATCCAACCTAAACCCCTCAACAGCTTCCTGCTGTTCTTCTGGATCTTTTCACTGGTCACTACAATGCCTCAGGTTTGAGCTTTTATATTTTCAGATTCTGTGCTGCTTTAGTGTGTGGGTCTGAGCTTCACATCAGGGCATGGTGAGCTCTGTGCACAGAGCAGGGAGACAAAACAATTCCTGCTCCAGCTGGGCACCAAGGACAAATGACCCAAATCTCAGCCCAGGAGCACAAACACCGTGGGCTGGAGAGAGAAAAACAAGCAGGGTGGGACTGCAGGGGCTAAAGCTGGAATGGGACAATGAACTGCAAGATGCAAATGGAGCAGAACTGATCCAAGGGAGAGACCCCGGGAGCGCTCGTGCATTTTGGGGCCATTTTGGTTCATCTTGGGTGCAGCCCTGGCTGGGCTCTTGTGCTGCCCAAGGTGCATCCATGGAGGAGATCCTTTGAATAAATCCCTGCTTTATTCTTTAGCTCTGTCCAGCCTCTGCTCTAGGTCAGCTCTCACAAGGCATTCACTACAGAGAGGAGATCAGTGCCTGCACCTCCAACTCCTTCAGGAGGAAGATGTTGACTGCTGTTCCTGGAGGATAATGCTGAGCCCTTCCAAGTTTGCAGCAAGGGAATGAAGGTCCCCAAAGCAACTTTGGCCACAGAAAAACACACCTTGGACAAAGTGGAGGAGAGTTTAGGTGATACAGTGGGAGGGAGGATGAAGACAGCAGCAAGAAAAGAGACTTCCCCAATGCACATGGAATGAGGAGACAGGGATTTATGGAAAAGTGACAGTAAAAACCTTTCTATCCCACCTTCATCCTGGAATAATTATCATTTGTAGAGAGTCCATAGCAGTTTGCAAACTCCAGGTTAGGAACCTCACCCAAGACAATGTGGGTCACAGATGAGGAGACAGCACAACTTGGCTCCAGCACAGAAAATCCACACTGAGCTACAACAGCACTGCAGTTCCTAGAGAGGCTGCGGATTCCCCATCCCTGGAAGTGTCCAAGGCCAGGTTGGACAGGGCTTGGAGCAACCTGTGATAGTGGAAGGCTCCCTGTCTATGGCAGGGCTTGGAATGAGATGGGCTTTGAGCTCCCTTCCAACCCAAACCGTTCTGGAATTCTACAGTCATGCCTTTGGATGCTGCATGGCAAGAGATCCATTAAGGAACAGGAGAAGGCAACCACTGCTTCCAGAATATTTCTGGCCAAATACCTACTGTGGCTCATTTAGGATGATGAGAAGAAGGTCCTGGGCAAGGATGGTCCCTGATAATTCCATGTTCTTCCACGTTTGGTCATAGTAAGTGGATGAGTGAATCAGAGAGAAACCACTGGACATTCCCCAGCAAGGTTTTACAGCTTCCAAAAAAAAAAAAAACCCAACCAAAAAGTCCCCAAAAAACCCCAACATTAGCTCCACACTAAAGGTCCCAAAGCTTGTGAGGCAGGTTTAATTTTAGAGCACACTCATCGGATTTGCTTACATAATTTTCTTGATTTGGAAAGCTTTTTATTTTCCTTAGTGAGAAAAGCTGTCCAAATTTATCACGTTAAGTAGGGGGCTGCTTGCCCAAAAGGATCTTAAAATACATTGGCTGCTATTTTCCTTTTAAAGTTTGCATATCACAATTAGGGCAACATGGAATTAGAGCAGCTTTAAAGAGTGAGGTGGGAAAGAAACCATTAAAAAGGACAAATCCTTACCAAATTATCCTGGCACCTAAATGCAACAGCTCTCAGGTTGTCCAGAGGCTGTTGAAAACAGGGCAGCAAGAGATCAAGAAGTGTTCCAGTGTGAACCCATTAAGCAGGATGTATATAAATCCCACAGCAGAGATTTTGAGTGATTTTAAGAGTTTTCAGTGATTTTGAGAACATCATCTTTCTCTTTGGAACTACTGGGGAAGACGTTGGCCTCATCTAACTGGACAAGAGCTTGGTGGGCAAAGAAATTTCCCTTTTGGATCCTCAAAGTGACAGGACCTGGCTGTGATTCTACTCCAGATTTAAATCTGCTCAGCTCCTCCACCCAACCACCAGCTGATGACAGCAAGAACTCATGAAGGTCTTAGGCTCTTCCTAGGTTTGTTCTTCCCAACATGAAACCACAAAAAGACATAAAATCCATACACCAACACCTCACTCAATCCATTACTCCCAATTTTTGATACTGATTAGTTCATTTTTGTAGATGGAAGTTGAGGATCCCAAACAAAGTTTCCATCCCTGTGGAAAAGCTGCAGGAGTAGAAAAAAGGGGGCAACTTACACAGAAAATCTCACCAATCCCATGAATGCCACAGGTCAACATCCCTCAGAATGAAAGTTTACAGGGGGAAAAACTCAGTTTAGGTGTTGCCAGGTATCTTCTACCTACTGAAAGCCCATTTTTAGGGCCATTCCAGCAGATCCTTTATCCCCCTGCCACCCAATGGTCACAGCTACACATGATGAAGAAGTGGCACTGCAGTGAAATAATTTAATTTGGGTCTAAAATGAAAACCTCCCAGGGCCAAGCAGGTCTTGCATTTAGGTTTCCAGCACTCCTGACTACTTACAAGAGCAGCTCTGGAGCTCTACAATCCCCCCAGGAAGCCACAAGGGATGGGAAACGACACTGGGCTGCTCTTGGATGCGACCGCTCCCACCTCGAAGGCAGCTTGTTGGACTCCCTCTTTAGATGATGGTCACAAACTCAAACTTCGTGAGCCTGACCTCAAAGAGGCCTTCAAAAAGCTACCCTAGAACAGATAGAGAACCATGGAATTGTTTGGGTTGGAAAAGACCTTAAAGATCATCCAGTGCCACCCCCTGCCATGGCAGGGACACCTCTCATTATCCCAGGTTGCTCCAAGCCCTGTCCAGCCTGGCCTTGGACACTTCCAGGGATGGGGGCACCTCCAGCTATCCCTAGGAGAGGAGAAGGTTTTGATGTATTAATGCCCCTCTTTATAGATCCTGAGGTTTAAAGCCAGCATCATTCTCAAATAAAAATGTGTCCTGAGGTGAAAGAGTTCTCAGCAACACCTTGGTGTCTTCTCAGGAGTTCCTCAGTTGGACACTTACACAAAATTGATGTGTTCTCAGAAGTCTTTCAGTACTTCCCAAAGCAAAAAGTCCCCAAAAGTCTTAAGAGATGCTAAAGATGAAGTTAATGGCTTTGTGTCTTAAAGAAGAAAACACCAGCACCTCATGGTGCTAAACTCACCAGGCACTGCCACCAAAACCTAGGGAGAAAGAGCTCTTGGCCCAGGCAATTAAAAACAATGTCATATAACTAAAAATTTAAATTAAAGAAAGTATTTCTTTTTGAGGGCACTTTTTGAGCAAAAGTAGAGACTTAGATTAGATGTTAGACAGAAATTATTCCCTGTGAGGGTGGGCAGGCCCTGGCACAGGGTGCCCTGAGCAGCTGTGGCTGCCCCTGGATCCCTGGAAGTGCCCAAGGCCAGGCTGGGCTTGGAGCACCCTGGGACAGCAGAAGGTGTCCCTGCCCATGGCAGAGGGTGGAACAAGATGATCTTTAAGGTTCCTGCCAACCCAACCCAACCCATTCCATGATAAGAATAAGAAAAAGCTCCCCAATCTGGCCATTGATCTCCATCACCACTCCAGAAAACCTCACCAGAGAAACCAGGCTTGGAGCAGAACCAGAGCAGCCACATTGTCACTGTTTGTGCCAAGCTCCAGCCAAGCCTGAAGGCCACCAGGCCCTGAGGAGCAGCTTGGTGATGTCCTTCAGCTGCTGTGGAGAGGGAAGGAGGAGCTCCTTGGTGGCAAGAAAATGTGATTAAATCAGCTTAGGGCTCAGGCAGAGCTGTAAGCGAGACACAGCCTTTGCAGGGCAGCACAGAGGGGCCTTTGAGGGATTTCTGAGCTGCAGCACAGAGAGGTCTCACAGCCCCAGCACATCAGGCAGCATCCATGTCCTGCCTGTGTGCAGTCTGTTCCCCTCTCCACAGCCTGCAGGGACCCTTCAGCAGAGCCATGAACAACCCAACCTAAAGAAACTCTGGGTTTGTTCACCAACCCCCCCAAAAAAATCCCTACAGGGCTGCCAGCTGCTGCTGTGGCCACCCAAACTGCTCCCCAGTTCTGAAGGGATGCTGAACTAAGGAGAGGAGCTGAAATATCCTGAGCAGGAGGGGAGGGTGAAGTTACACAGGGCTATTAGTAAAATAAACCTTGCTCTGGCACGCTGGAGGAGCCTTACCCAGAGCAATGCTGGCACTCATTGCAGTCACTGCGTTTAACCCTTCCTTTCCTTGGCAAGGAAAGGTGCCAGAGCTGTGCCCAGCAGCCATTCCCTCCACAATCTGCTCAAAGCTGCTGCTCAGGGATTAAATTTGGATGCAAAGCAGGGGTCAGGATGGTATTAGGTCAGAGAATGGGGTGTGGGATAAGGACAAAGGGTGGAGAGCCCCATCTGCAGAAGGGTCAGTGCTACCTCTTCTCCCCTTCACAGTCAAAATGTTTAGGATCAGCATGAAGGAAATAAAAAGTCATGATATTTTTCCCCTCAGGGATCTTTCTTGGCACTGGCAGGATTCCCCTCTTCTCCTCCACACCCACATCAGCCAACACTTCAAATGCAGAGGAAAAGCCCTGTCCCACCCAGCTCCCTCCAAAGCAAGAATTATCCAGGACACCACATGGAGTGACTGTTTTTCACAAAAACTTGAGGAAAACTGAGGCCAAAAAGTCTTTCACAACCACAGCTCACCCTCAACTGCAGAGAAACTGCCCAGCCAAAGGAGGAGTGTGCTGTTGGTCAAGTATTCCCAGTTCACCCAGAGCCTTCAGGACAGCAGGGAAAAGCTGATGTGTGACTCACTGCCCTGCATTTTGAAGTGAAAAAGTAAAAAAAGCTTGGGTTGAAGAGTTAAGGGGGAAAAAAAAATTTAAAAAATATTTGGAAAAGAAAACAAAACTTAAAAAAAATTAAGGAGAGTAAACACCTGTAAAACACCAATTTTAAGCAGTGGCTCAGCAGATGCAGGAGGTGCTCAGAGGAGCTGGCTCACACATGAGCTGAAGTTTGCAGCTCTCTGTGTGAGAGGCTGCCTGCACTAGTCACCGGTAAGGGGACACTCCAGCAATGCTCAACTGGAACGAATGGAGCCCAGGAATGCAAAGTGGGGTGGTGAAACCACATCAGTTTTGGAGTGCCTCCTCCAAACAAGGCTCTAAAGTGCCCTTAATTCAGTTCAGCCTGCTTTGCATTGAAATCAAGTCCGTTAAAGTGAATTAAGGACCTTTAATCCCCAAGGAGAGTGCTTCCACCAGGGCTAGTTAAGAGTAATTGAACTAATCCACTTTAAAAGTCACTTCAGATTAGTTGTGCTAAGTGGCTGTGCAGATGAGGCCTGGGAGCACAGGGACTGTCTCTAGCGTGCAATAATCCCATCAATCTGCCCCAGGGAGGACAGCTCAGGCCTGGGAGGGATCCAAACCACTCCAAAAAGAGCACTAATAGAAATGTCTCCTGGTGCCTGACAGGTGCCACCTGGTTGCAACCAAAGGAATTTTCCACGTGGATTTTCTGGGCAGACTGTATTTGCTGGGCATGGTCAAGGGGAAGTTGGGTTTTATGGGCAGCTCCCTGGTCCAACAAGTGCTGGCAGCATCTCCCACTCGAGCCATGCTGGAGGCTCACATCCCCTCACTGATATATCAAATACAGCTCTCCCTCCATTCCCCCTGCCTCAAAGGGGTCAGAGGATGGGTTTGGGGTCTGTGCAGGTGGGAAGGGGCCAACTCCACCCCACACTGATGGCTGGGGGTGATTGGATCCCCCATTTATAGTGCTACCACACCCACCCTGCTCTTCTGCAAGCTCCCACTTCCCACTGGTTTTCATCCCAGCTTCTCCACTGCTTAGACCAAAAGCAGGTCAGCCCCCCACAATTCCCACAGAAACAGCAAGCAGGAAGCTAAGAAAGGCAATAAAACCAAACAAAGGGCTACCAGCCACCCCAAACCACATCCTGCCTCCATTTTTACCCCAGGTCCCCCCTTCCCCAGAGCCGCCAGCAGCACAGGGCAGGCTCAGCCCAGGTTTTGCCTTTCTAGGAAACCACAGAGCCCCTGTTTCACACAAGCCACTGCTTCCCCAGCTAAGAATAATCCCCCCAGCTGCTGTTTGATGTCCCCATCGCCATGGATGCAGTGTTTTTTCTCGGGGACATCCACAGGGAGAGGCTGCGTGTGTTCGCTGCCGTTAATGTTTCCTGTGCGGTTCGGGCTGCTTTACCTCCAGGTATGTTTATTCCACTACTTTAGCAAAGCAGCAGACTTTTTAATGGAACTGTTGATATTTTTCCTGGCTGCTGCTCCTCCTGGAGAGGCGAGGCAGTGTACAAACGGAGTTCATTGCTAGCTCCAGCCTGGAGCTGCTCTGCTCCTCCTGGGACCACGGGGAATTGAAGGTTTCCATTGCACTGGTCAGGTTTCCTCCTTCTCCCAGCCTTCAAGTTTTAGACACACAAACAGAGGAGCTCAGGCAGCTGACAGGAGCAGGAGCAACGTGTGGCTGCTGCTTGAAGCAAGGGCAGCAGCTGCCCTGGAAATCCAGCCACGCATCTCCCAGCCAGGCTCTGGGAAAGGAGAGCAGGTGCAACGCTGCACCCCCAAAATGAAGCCTGCACCACTCAGCTTGTTCTGCAGCCAGACCTCGTGGGCTGAGCTTGGTGTTTCCTGCTTTTAAACACTTCAGACCTCACCAATTCAGCAGGAAGATTTCTACAAATTTGCCTTTGGATCCCCCTACAAATTTGCCTTTGGATCCCCTTTATTGCTGCAACAGGAGGAGAAACTCAACCCAGCGGGTTCTGCTTTGTCAGGCACGTATTGAGGGCATTTTCAAATAAAAACCATAGCCCAAAAGCCTTTTGGGGCTTTAAAGAATGGGCACCAAATCCCTGACTCAGGTCAGAGCTGCTCCCTGTGAGAACAGCTCTGTGCCACAGCTGAAGTGATTGCATTTGCAGGGACCCTCGTGGCAGGAAGGAATGATGAATCTGACTCCGTGTTCTTAGAAGGCTCATTTATTACTTTATGATCTATATTATATTAAAAAATGCTGTACTAAACTATACTAAAGAATACAGAAAGGATACAGATAGAAAGCTAAAAAGATAATAATGAAAACTCCTGACTATTTCCAGAGTCCTGACACAGCTTGGCACTGATTGGCCAAAGAGTGAAAACAACTCATACCAGAATCCAATGAAACAATCACCTGTGGGTAACCAATCTCCAAACACATTCCACATGTGAGCACAACACAGGAGAAGCAAATGAGATAAGAATTGTTTTCCTTTTTCTCTGAGGCTTCTCAGCTTCCCAGGAGAAAAACCCTGGGCAAAGGGATTTTTCAGAGAATGTGAATGTGATGCTGAAGCACCCAAAGCCACGCAGACCCTGAGCAATCTCTACTCCCTTCACCCACAGCAGGGTAAAACTGAACATCCAGACAGGCCAGACAGCAGCTCCAGAGCCACTTCAACCCAAAGCACTTGAAAGGAGCCTCCAGAGAGCCCTGGGAGCAGAAAACCAGCCCCACACAGGCAGGGAGGAGCAGCTGTTTGGACAAGGCCACTGATGTGGCCAGCAGCAGCAGAGCATTCCAGCTCAGTCCTGGCTCTCTGCAGGCTCTGGGAGTCACCCCCCACTGCTCACCATGAGTGTGTGAGGGGGCACATCCAGGCAGAAACACCCCCAGAGCCGTGGTGTCACAGGGTCAGCCCCAAACTGAGGCGTTTGTGTGGCTGTGAGTCAGGCCAGGCTGTCAGCTCAGCTGCCCCCTCCCAGCCCCAGCTCTCAGATTTTCCATGAGCCTGGAGCAGCCCCAGGGGTGCAGGGCTGAGGGAGGATGCCCTTCTCCTGCCCTGGTACCTCCCACTCTGCCCTGGGACAGCCCTGCTGAACCCAGTCTGTGCTCTGGGAACACAAAATCCCACTGCAGTTACTCCTAAGGCATCTCCACAACATCAGATTTGTTTCTTCATGGTTGGGGATCCCTCTGCAAACTCAGCTGATCCAGGATTATGCCTGGTCCCACCACCCTGCAAGCACCATCCTTTTAGCCCAGTGCCTGCCCTGCACCTTGCAGAGAGGCAAATCTGCCTGAAAACACATTTTCCTCAGCTCCACAAACCAGTTTGGACATTGCAGCTCGTAACACTGACCACAGGGACTGCTCAAAGCCTTCCTCACACCCTCCCAAAGGCAGCTCTTCAGCTCCAGTCCTCTCTCCAAACTCATGCTAAGCCTCTGGATTTCCAGAGTCAACAAGGGACAAGCCAGAAGATAGAAAGAGCCCCCAGGGATGCAGCACAGCTGTGCTAACGAGCCAGAGGAAGTGTTGGATCTTTGGTCAGACCCTGTAATTCAGCTCAAGTGGCTGCTTCACCTCTGGCCTGTCAGATCAACTTGTTAACCACAGACTGGGAAAGAGCTCCCAGCTTGCTCCCAGCAACAGATTGATCTTTGGCAGGGGCTGAAAATGCTGAAAACACCCCTACCCCCCTCACCTTTGATTGCAGAGAGGCCCAGAGATGCAGAGAGAGAGCTGAGCTCCAGGTTTGCCAGGTATTTCAAGATCTCACCTTACACTGGGAGAGGATTAGGGCTAGAAAAGAATTTTGTCAAGATTAAGCCAAACAAGTCAGTTCTTTTAAATCAAGTATCAGCTCTGGTGAGCTGTCCCCTGAGGGGTTTGGGGCTGCAGGATTGGGTTTCTTGTCAGAGGAGATGGGCAGCACTGGGGAGCAGCTGAACTCCATGTTCCTGAGCTGGGAAAGGTCCCCTGAAGTCATGGATTGCCCTGGGAGAGGCTCTGCAGCCAACACCAGTGGATGCAGTCCAAGGGGGACGCTCATCCCCAGTGCAGCCACTGAGCTGGCTCCCAGCTTCCCAATCCAGGGTGCAAAAAAGCTGAGAAACACCAAAATCCAGCAGGTTTCCATGTTCAACTCAAGTGGAAACACATTTTCTTTTATTATCTGAGTCCTTTTCAAAGCCTTGTCTGATGAGCCCTCAGCCACCGTTCCCCACTACCTAAAAGCTTCAGCTGCCATCTCTACAAAAAGTACAGTTACACCACCAAGGCTGCCTGGCTTTGTTTTGCTGGAATACCAAACATCAGGTCACAAGTCTTAAAAAAAAAATCATTTTGGAGTATAATCTGAAGAGAAAAGATAATGAGAAATTATATTAATTATATTTACTATTAATTATTTTATATATAATTATATATTTAATAATTAATACTAAATTATTATAAATATTTATACTTATTCTGTTTATACTCTATTATAAAATATATATTATATATTTATTGTTGATATATATAACAGTATATTAATATATATTATATATTATTACATTTCATATATATTATATATAATATTATACAACATATATATTTAATCTTATGTATTACGTTTATATTATTATATTTACATTAATTATATTACTAATGATATTCAATTACTTAATTATATTAATGTTTATAGTAATTATATAATTGTATTATATTGATATTTATAGTAATTATAGAATTATATTCTATTAATATTTCTAGTAAAATAGTGAAGAAACAATACCCCCAGCTCAGCTGGGGTTGACAACAGGGGTTCCCAGTGAGGTCTGCGCTGGGAATTAGCTGTAGGAAAGCCATGAGGGGCAGGGCACAGCACTCTCTCTGTGCTGTTCCTTTTAGGATCAGGTGAGGGAAGGCTACAAAAATCCCAGCAAGTCATGAGAAGACCCTGCCATGGGACACCTTCCACTATCCCAGGCTGCTCCAAGCCCATCCAGCCTGGCCTTGGGCACTGCCAGGGATGCAGGGGCAGCCACAGCTTCTCTGGGCACCCTGTGCCAGGGCTCCCCATCCTCCCAGGGAGGAATTCCTTCCCAATATCTCATTTTTTCCTGTTCTCTGGCAGTGGGAAGCCATTTCCCCTTGTCCTGTCCCTCCACCCCCTGTCCAAGTCCCTCTCCAACTCTCCTGGAGCCCCTTTAAGCACTGGAAGGAGCTCTGAGGTCTCTCCATGGCCAGAGTTAAGAGGTGCTGAAGACCCAGAAGCAGAAATCCCAGCACCAAGCTGTGCGCCCTGTGAGTCAGAACAATTAATCTTTGCCACTTGCATCCCCTCCCAGGGGTCACACTCAACACACCTCCCTGGGTACTTCAAAATAAGCTGTTTATTTCTGATATTATTTCTTTTGCTCATCCATTGACCTCTTCCAAAAGGATTTGGCCTTGAAAACAGCAGTGGCTTCACCCTCTTTGTGCTGGGAGGCTGCTCCAGAGAAATTCAGAGAATTTCAACAGCACACCAAGGTTCTGGTGAAACTTCTGCCCATTCCTGCCAGGACTGCCTCAGCCAGCAGCTGTGGCATTCACATTTTCTGGAAAAATCTCTTTGCCCAGGATTCTTCTCCTGGGAAGCTGAGAAGCCTCAGAGAAAAAGGAAAACAATAATTATCTGATTTGCTTCTCCTGGGTTTTGCTCCTTTGGAATGTGTGTGGAGATTGTTGACCCACAGGTGAATGTTTCACTGGATTCTGCTGTGAGTTGTTTTGACTCTTTGGCCAATCAGGGCCAAGCTGTGTCAGGACTCTGGAAGGAGTCAGGAGTTTTCATAATTATCTTTTTAGCCTTCTGTAAGTGTCCTTTCTGTATTCTTTAGTATAGTTCAGTATAGCATTCTTTAATATAATGTAGTATCATAAAATAATATATTAGTCTTCTGAGAACATGGAGTCAGATTGATCATTCCTCCCTGCCATGGGGCACCCCACAAATACAACAAGCAGGGGGTTTGCAGCCAAGCCCAGATGTTCCTGTGGGCCTCTTTCATCGCTTCACTCATGTCTAGGGGAAATCATCTGCTGATCCACCTCCTGCTCTGCTCCGTGGCCAATTTTACTGTTCCACTCTCTGGAAGACCCCAAGAAGTTTTTCCAAGAAAGGAAAGTTCTGCTCCAATTGGGAAATTGCTCCATCCAGTGCGTGGCAAATGCAGAAATCAGAGCAAGTTTGCCCCAAACTCCATGGCCAATTAATGCTGTTTTAATCAGCTAGGCCAAATGGATCTGCTCATGAAATTCCTGCCAACTCCCATCCCGCCTGTTGGGAATCAACAGGAATTGGGTGTTCCATGCTGTATCCCAGACTCAGCATTTCTGTCAGACACTGTTGAGTTTGCATTTTCTGTGGTGGATGGAGAGAAAAGAGGTTTTCCTCTGTGTTTTTCCCCAAAAAAAGAGTTTAGGGTTTTTTTTAACCTGTCATTTCCCCTTCCCCCAAAACCCTCCAGCAACTGAATTAACAAAATGCTCCCCACACCTTAGAGAATGGTTTATAATAACAGACTGGAGTGCTACAAAACACAATCAGGAGCTGCTTGACTCATTTGAAACAAGAGTTCCTGGTAAGAGCTGAGGGAATAAAAAGAAAAAAAAAAAAATCAGGATAGATTTTTCTATCAGCTTCGGCAAATCCTGTAAGCACTGTGTTTATCCACGGAATCAAAATACTCCCTGTTCCACTTGAGGAAGTGCAAGCACACATTACAATAAAATGTAAAGCTTGCTGAACTGATAAACTTCATAAGTGTGTTTTATGACAGTATCTGCAGAGATAAGGCTCATTAGCACTTACAGCCACCATCTGAAGGAACCTTAAAAAGCACAGTTACAAACAGGAGAAGAGGAAAAAAAATTGCATCTTGACGTCAAAAAAAAAAAGCTTCTAAAGGGTTAACCCTTTCCATAATAATAATCCTAATAATTTTTGGGCCCTCTCAACTTGACCCGAGCTCTGGAAAAAGTCAGGAAAGCAAATCCTAGCTGGCTGATGCTGGTCCAGAACCTGCAGCCACGTTCTGCAGGAGGAGCAGTGGCCCCCCATAACCATCTAGGAGTGCAAACACCAAGCCCTGTGCTTCAGGGCTCCTCAGGTCAAGGAACCAAGTGTAGGAACACACCACAAGCCACCAGAGAGCTGTTCTGGCTGCAGAGAGAAGGGGCTGCTCCAGTGTGGAGGGAAGCCAGAGGCTCAGCAGGTTTCAGGTTGGACAAACAGGTCCAGGAGAGTTCTTGGATTGCTCCAACACAGCCCTGGGAGTTGGGAACTTGGGAAGTTTGTGTTTAACAGAAGGTTTCAGTGTGAACTTAGCACTATCCCACCCCAGAGGGGTCTCTCAAGGCAGCTGGAACCACAGGGACAGAAACTGAGGGGAGCAGATCAAGATACTTTGAATACATCAAATCCTCTCCTCAGTCATCAGGGGAAGACTTGACCCCTTTCTCTTCCACAGAACTCAGGTGGCCACAGAACACAAGCCCTGAAGGGGCCACATTATTCCATGGAACTGGAGCAGAGGGGATCTACACGGAGCTTCTGGCATCAAAAGTCCTCCCACCTCTGGTGGTCCCCACCGTGGGGATATTCTGATTTAACATCTTCAAAACCTAACTCCCTCTTAGAAGGTGCCAAGGCACAGGGATGAAACAGGAGACAGGGAGGGCAAATCCAGTCTTGAGCTCCCCTGAGCCAAGATTTCCAGGTGCCACCACCCCTGTGCAGCTCTGGACCACAAATGCCTCATACTATGGGAACACAAGTGATGTTCACTGCTCCAGCACCTCCTCTGGCTGCCCAGCCACCCCCACAACAGCTTAACCTCCACAGTTCCTTCTGACTCAGATTTTCCACTAAAAAAAACCTTAAAGAATGTTTAAATACCAACATTTATTAGAAATAACAACACTGTCAGCACGTCCTTAAATGAAGAGAATGGAATGGAGCATCCCTGGGCCAGGAATATCCACAAGAGAGCTGGGGAGAACTTTTTACACAGGTAGATGGTAATGGAATGAGTGGGAATGTTTCAAAGTGAAAGAAAGCAGGTTTAGGTGAGGTGTTAGGAGGAAATCTTTCCTTATGAGGGTGGGGGGATCCTAGCACAGGCTGCCCCTGGATCCCTGGAAGTGCCCAAGGCCAGGTTGGACAGGGCTTGGAGCAACCTGGGATATAGAAGGTGTCCCTGCCCATGACAGGAAGTGGAACTAGAAAATCTTTCCTAACCCAAATAATTCCATGATTCTCCGAGAGGAAACTACACCAAATCTGCCAGCACAATGAATTAATCTGACAGAAAAATGAAGAAAGCAGCAAAAACTGACAAAACTTGCTCTGGTCAGAAAGATTCAGGCTAAGCTGCATCACAGAGGCTTCTCCATGCAGTCTTCCAGACTTTCCACTTCACCTGCTCCCCCTTCCCAATCCCACAGCCTAATTCAATTACCTGCCACCAAATAAGCCTTCAGGCCATTCTCACTACCCCGATAAAGCACAAGGCCTTTAATTATTAAACACTCTGGGGCTCTTTGTGTTGGGGTTGTGGGGCTGGACTCCCTTTTATTGTTGTCAGCAGCTTCCAGAAATCAAGTTAATCATTGACCAGGCCTTTCAGCAGGAGACCAGAGTCCTGTGGATTCCTGGTCTCTGGTTCTGCATCACCAGTCAGGCTAAAGGAAGTCACCAGCCTCCTGCTTTGCCAGGTATCCACTCAATATTCCCTCAACAACCCATCTTCCCTCTCCAAGGTGTCATTTACAGCACTGGGAAAAAGAAAAATGCAGTATTTGGACATGGAGGCTGCAGCAGTGCTCATCATTAACCTGAGTTCAGCGAGGAACAGCTGCAGGTGAGGGAAACTGAGGCACAAGGCGGTGGTTCCAAAATGTCAAGCAATGTGATCAATCCGCTATTTAAGCCAAAAAATTACTAATTCTTGTCTGAGTCAATGCTGTTCCATCCTCTGCAGGCAGGAGCAGCTTCCAGGCACTTCCCAGCCCGATCTGGGACAAATCCTACTCCCCAGGGATGAAGATGCAGGTCTGGCACAGTTGTTTTTTCCAAATATTCCTGGCTTTGCCACCACACTTGTGGCACTTCATCAAATCCAGTGCCACTTCCAGGCACCTCCAAAGCAAATGCTGCTTCTGGGCACGGGGTTCCCTCTCCAGAGGAATGGAGGTTAAACACTGCTTTGAGTTGACCCAGAGAGGCCAACTTTGGGAGCCAAGCCAGGCAGGACTCACAGTAGTGACAACTCACCCAGCTCCAAAAAAGCAAGGGAGGGGGGAAGAAAAAAAAAAAAAAGCAACCCACCCACCCAAAGCAGGCAAACCCTTCCAGTTTTCCAAGGAAAACCCCAAATGCAGCAGCTGAACCCCGCAGAGCCGTGTGGGAGCGGCAGAACGCGCGGCTCGGGGCGGAATGGCCCAGCCGTCCTTTCCGGGCACTCCAGCTGTGTTTGCCTGCCTGCTGCATTCCTGCCTCGCCAGCCCAGGCCAGGTTTTGTTTTTTTGGGTCGTGCTGGGAAGCAGCTGCTCCATCTCACACACGCCAGAGCCCAGCGGAGCCACCGCAGCCTGGAGCGGCCTGCACGTGGCCCCACACCACCCTCCAGTGACAGCCACACACACGCGGCTCTGCCATCGCCCAGAGCGGCCCACGGGCTGGAAAACAGGGGCAGAGAGCCCGTGGGATTGCTTCTCCTGGAGGGGACAATACAGCTGGCAGACCCTGTGGGATTGCTTCTCCTGGAGGGGACACTCCAGATGACACTCGCAGTGACTTGGCGCCCCGCTCAGGAACCCGCCCCAGAGCGCTCACGGCGCCTGAACACCCCCTTCAAGTCCAACATCCTCCTCTTTTCCGAGTCTCTCTTCACAAAATCACACCTGGAACAGCCCCTTCAAGTCCAACATCCTGTTCTTTTCTAATTCTCTCTTAACAAAATCACACCCTGAAGGACGAGGTTTCTATTCTACAGCTGACGCTGGAACTTGAGGTGACTTCACACCCCCGCTCAGGAACCCACCCCAGAACGCTCACAGCGCCTGAACAGCCCCTTCAAGTCCAACGTTTTGCTCTTTTCTAATTCTCTCTTAACAAAAACACACCCTGAAGGATGAGGTTTCTATCCTACAGCTGATGCTGGAGCTCTTGGTGACTTCATGCCCTGCTCAGGAACCCACCCCAGGGCGCTCACAGTGCCTGAACAGGCCCTTAGCCCCTTTAAGTCCAACATTCTGCTCTAAGTCTCTTTTAACAAAATCACACCCTGAACAGCCCCTTCAAGTCCAACATCCCGCTCTTTTCTAAGCCCCTCCTAACAAAATCACACCCTGAAGGACAAGATTTCCATCCTACAGCTGAAACTCACTGTGACTTCACACCCTGCTCAGGAACCCGCCCCAGAGTGCTCACAGCACCTGAACAGCTCCTTCAAGTCCAACATCCTGCTCTTTTCTAAGTCTCTCCTAACAAAATCACACCCTGAAGGACGAGGTTTTTATCCTACAGCTGACGCTGGAACTCGTGGTGACTTCATGCCCTGCTCAGGAACCCGCCCTAGAACGCTCACAGCAGTTGAACATCCCCTTCAAGTCCAACATCCCACTCTTTTATAAGCCCCTCCTAACAAAATCACACCCTGAACAGCCCCTTCAAGTCTAAGTCCAACATCCTGCTCTCTTCTAAGTTTCTCTTAACAAAATCACACCCTGAAGGATGAGGTTTCTATCCTACAGCTGAAACTCATGGTGACTTCATGCCTCACTCAGAACCCACCCCAGAGCTCTCACAGTGCCTGAACAGCCCTTCAAGTCCAACATTTTGCTCTTTTCCAAGTCTCTCCTAATAAAATCACACGCTGAAGGACAAGGTTTCTATCCTACAGCTGAAACTGAACTCGTGGTGACTTTGTGTCCTGCTCAGGAACCCACCCCAGAGTGCTCACAGCACACAAACAGCCTTTCAAGTCCAACGTTTTGCTCTTTTCTAAGCCTCTCCTAACAAAATCACACCCTGAACAGCCCCTTCAAGTCCAGCATCCTGCTCTTTTCTAAATCTCTCTTAACAAAAAACACACCCTGAAGAATGATGTTTCTATCCTACAGCTGATGCTGGACCTCACAGTGACTTCATGCCCTGCTCAGGAAGATACCCCAGAGCGCTCACAGGGCCTGAACAACCCCTTCAAGTCCAACATCCCGCTCTTTTCTAAGTCATTCCTAACAAAATCACACCCTGAACAGCCCTTCAAGTCCAACATCCTGCTCTTTTCTAAGTTTTTCTTAAACACACCCTGAAGGATGAGGCTTCTACTTTACAGCAGACTCTGGAACTCGCGGTGACCTCACCGCCGCTCACGAACCCTGAAGGTGCCTGAACAGCCCCTTCAAGTCCAACATCCTCCTCTTTTCCAAGTCCCTCCTGACAAAATCGCACCCTGAACAGCAAGGTTTCAATCCCAGAGCAGAGCAGGGCACCTATCCTGCACCTGCCAAAGGGAATAAAAATACACAGTGCTTCCCACACTGCAAAGCCTGCAGTGAGTGGTGTGTTGGTAAATTAGGGCAAGCTATGCTTCCCCTCCCTCTCCCCCCGTGAGCATTTGAGGGTTCCTGTTGCCTGCGTGCAGGGGACAGATCAGTTACATTTATGCAGAACATTGCAATCTGTCAATATAAACACTATGTAAGCATGAGCCACTTGTAACATTACTACTGTCTTGACAAGTGTTTGCAGAGGGGGCAGAGCTGCTGGGATCCTTCTGCTCCCAGAGGGAAAGCAGAGCAAACCCCAACCAGCAGCAAAAATATTCCTTCCAGCAAGAATTAAAAAATATTAAAAAAAAAAAGTGTGCATCAAAAGTGAATCAGACTCTAAATCAGAACAGAAAATAAAGGAGTTGATTTATGGCCTGGGTCACCCCAGATCCACAGATAAGGAAAGCAGAAGCTCCCACGGGCTGGTTTCCCTTCCCACCAGCACAGGGCACAGCAGGATTGAAGTTCCTCAGCCACCCTGTCACCCCAGCATGGCTAATCCTGTCACCTGCCACCTCCAAAGCCCAGAAGTGCAAGTCCCAACACAATTCCCAGATGCTGCTCTGGCATTTCCACCACCCCCAGCCACACTGGAGAGAGGAAAGGGAGGGAGGGAGGGGAGGTACCCACGCCCAGAGCGTGTCAGGCACCAGGAAAGCAGAGCAGGGAGGAAAACTGAAATGCAATGCTTTCTCAGGGATCCTGGCAGCCTGGGGCTGCTCCAAACTCCCCCCAGCAGCCTGCTGGAATATGGTGCAAATTAGTGCTCAGACAGCCCAGCTGCAGAGGCCGTGGCTGGACAGAAAAGCAGCCTCACTCCTGGGGCAGCCAGTGCATCCCAGCAGGCTGACAGTGAGCCCCAGGCAATGCCTTCCCCAAAAATTCAAAATTGCACAAAACTCAGCCACCATCGTCATCATCCTCCTCCTCCTGAGGGGCAGCTCTAAGCGCACAAAAAGCCAGCAGGGCAGTGCTCAGTTTTGTAGGAGTGTTTTTTCCTCTCTGTCAACATGTTTCTTATCAGCCAAGGTTTAGGAGCTGAAGCATCACCACATCCCTGATCCCTGCAGCCAGGCTCTCCAGCTGCTTCCCAGGAGTTCGGGCAGATCCAAACCCCTCAAAACCCCTCCTGAGCAGGTGCCCGCAGGCTCTCAGCTCTGCTCAGCATCACTGCACGCGCTGCTCCTGGGCAGGAACCCTGGGTCCTGCTGGCACCTGCTCCAGGAGGAGGGCAGCAACACCCAGCTGCCAGAATTCCCCCTCAGAAAAAGGGAAAAGCCGTGTCTCTCTCCACAGCCCATCACATTTCCCAGTCAGGCAGCCTGGGGATGGAGCAGAACAGCAGCAAGAGCCCCACCTGCACCCCAAACTCTGCTTCCAGCGGGCATTTATCCAACTTGGCTGCTTGTGCCTCCCTCCAAGAACACCAGGGAAGCACAGCAGCCTCCAGCCGTGGTGTCCCCAGCCCAGCATCCCTTCCTGCCACCCCCCGGGACAGGCACAGACATAACTCCATGCTGACACAATCTCATTACCCTGTAACCATGCCCCATTTCTGTCCCTGGGCACTCATTCCCCACCAGGCCAAACATTTGGAGACGTGGAATTCTTTCCCTGAAATAAGACATTGGGGCTGGGGGGGGAGGGATCATCCACAGCTGTCTCTATCCCCCTCCATGCTGAGGAAGGGAGCAGCCAAGCTGCAGCCACAGCGTGACATCTGCTGAGCACTGCCTCACTCTGTGCCCCACCACCTCCTCCACAGGGATGCCAGCACCCAGAGGGGCCAGCAGGCCACCAAAAGGTGGCTTTGCTTCAAAAGAAGCATCCCTTTCCCTGCCTGGAGGGTGTGTTTTAGCTCAGGTCGTTCAGCCAAGCTGTTAGCAAGGATTTAGCAGAATGAACAGATGTGGTGCCTCACCTGGAGCAGCTCCTTCATGCTCGTGGCAGAAGAAAAAAGATCAATGCCAGCCTTCCCAGGGCACCTGCAGCGAGAACTGGGGAGTTCTGCAGGATCATCCAGCTTTTTTACCAGGTGGGATTTCTTTCTTTACCAACAAACAGAAGCCCACAGTGAGGAGGGCTCAGCTCTTCCACACACACTTGTGGATTATCAGGAGCTGGGATCTCAGCACTGACTATTCCCAGTGCCCCCAGCAGCTCTGCAAGTGCAACCTCTGCTCCTGGAAGAACAAAGAGGGGATCAGCTGCTCCTTCACTGGGGCTTTAACCAGAGACAAGGAGGCTTTGCATAAGCAAACTCCACTGCAAACCACAGCAGCCCTGGAGTGCACATCTGGCTGGGGGCACATCTGGCAGCATCACCTCACTGCCAGGGAGGGAGTCTCAAACCAGAAACAGCAGCTGTACCAAGACAGAGACAATCCCAAAGCAGCCAGGACAGACAGCAAACACTGGCCTTGGCTCAGAACGTCCCTTCTACAGTTAAAACCTCTCCAAGCCAAGAGAGAAATCCCAGAAGGAGCTGGAGTGAGTTACCTGCTGCTCTAGAGCAGATAGCAGCACAGCAGGGATTAATAGGAGAGTTACAGCCAAGCTCCTTGCAAAGCCTGTCAGTCCCCAAGGCACAATTGAGCTGCACAGTGCCGGTGGTCCTGGGCAGACACATGAGCCAACAGGCTGGGAACAGCCCTCTGCACACTGCCCAGGGAGAAAAGGGCTTTTCCTAAAAACCTGCACACACAGGACAGGCTGTTTCCTTAGAAAACCAGCCCCAGCAGCAGGAAGTGAAACGGTTCTGGAGTTGGAAACAGAAGATGTAAGTAGCACTGTTTGGAAAAGTTTGCCAGACCACAAGCAATGGACAAGCCTCAACACCAGGATTTGTGTTACTGGAAAGAAAGGGGGAAAACCTCAAGTCTGCTAAAACATTCTCCAGGGCTGGTCCAGTGGCTCCTACCAGTGGTCACAACACAACATCCCCAAAAAAAGGGGAAAAGAAAAAATGAAGCAAGAATCCCCACTGTTGTGTAAACTTACACAAAAACTTCTTACACAGGCGCTCGCATAAACCCCTCTCTCAACCCGACAACATTTGGCGACAAATGGCTTAAAAATAAGGATAAGAGGCAGCGACACCCCAAAAAGCAGAGGGAAAACCCGCACGGAGCTGACGCGGCTGCGGGGGGCGTTGAACGGGATCGGGGAGCGGGGTGAATTGGCTGGTCCACCTCACCGCACGGGGCAGGGACAGTGGGATAAGAGGGATAAAAATAGGGAGATCAAACCCTCGGGATAATGGGGATAAAGCCTCAATATAAGGGGGATAAAATCCCGGGATAATGGGGATAAAAGGCCGGGATAAGGGGTCGGGAAGGGAAAGGATCGGGATCCACCTGCGCGACGCGCGCCGGGCCGGGAGCGCCCCCTGCCGGCCGCACTCCGCCCCGCGCACAGGTGAGCGCCGGGGATGCGGCGCCCGCACCCGCGGATCCCCCCCAAAAAACAACGGGCAGCACCCCCTTGCCGGCACCCGGTGTTGAAAGCGACGCTTAAATTGCGGGGAAAATGGAGCTTTTTCCGCGCCGTCCCATGCTGGGAGGGTTACAGCCCGCGGCTGGTGCGCTGCAGGTCCGCTCCGTGCGGGGAACGGGGAACGAAGCGCTCGCTCGCCCCCGGCCCCGGGACACAGCCCGGCAGCTCCCGGGGAGCGCCCCGACCCGCCTGGCAAATCCAAGGGGATTCCGGACGCTGGGACGCGGGACAGCCGCGGGCACGGCGCTGTCGCTGCCCCTGTCCCGGGCCGGCTGTCACTCCAGGAGGGGATGCCCGCACCCCCGAGGGACGGAGGGTGCCCGCAGGAGAACAGCAGCATCCCCACCTCGGGCGGGACGCGTCTAGGCGCAAAACCCCTTCAGCATCAAAAAACAAACTCGGGCAAAAGTTAAAGAGCAGGAGCGGGGGGCACCTACCCGAAGTAGGCGGCGGAGGGCCGCGGGGTGCAGGCGAGCAGCCCTAGGAGCGCGCAGGAGGAGAGCCATCCCAGCAGGACGTGTCCATCCAGCATCTTGCAGCGGCGCCGGCGCTGCTCATCTCGTTCCCCCGCCGCGCCCGCTGCGGCCCCGCCGCCCGCCCCGCTTCTTATAGCGCGGCCGGCGGAGAGAGCCCGAGCGGCGGCGGGGCGGGCCGGGGAGGGGCCGCCGGGGGGGAGGGACACGGAGGAGAGGCGGGGTGGGACAGGGGGACACGCCCCGGGAGGAGGGACACGGAGCGGCGGGGCGGGCGGAGCGCGGGGAACGCGAGCGGAGCGGGGAGAGGGGAGCGCGGGACGCGGTGGGGAAGGGGAGAGGGCAGGGGGTGAGCGAGATGGGCAGGGGAGAGAGGGATGAGTGTGCCAGGGTGTGTGTGCAAGGGACTGGCATCTGGGTATGGCATGGGCAGCACTGCCAGGTGTGCAGGGCGTGGGTGTTGCAGGTGCCAGGGCTGCAACAGGGAAGATGTGCAAGGGGTAGGTGTGCCACATCTGGGCAGCTGTGCAAGAATGGACCACTCCTGAAAGGGCTGGATGTGCCAGGGGTGGGCAGCTGGGCAAGCGGTAGGTGTGCCACATCTGGGCAGCTGTGCACAATGGAGCAGTCCTGAAAGGGTTGGGTGTGTCAGGGAGTGGGCAGCTGGGCAAGGGGGAGGTGTGCCACATCTGGGCAGCTGTGCAAGAATTGAGCAGTCCTGAAAGGGCTGGATGCGCCAAGGGGGAGGTGTGCCACATCTCGGTGGGCGTGCAAGGGATTGGCATCTGGGCATGGCATGGGCAGCACTGCCAGATGTGCAAGGCGTGGGTGTGGCAGGTGCCAGGGCTGGGTGGTGGTGCAAGGATCAGGGAAGTTGTGCAAGGGGTAGGTGTGCCACATCTGGGCAGCTGTGCAAGAGCGGAGCAGTCCTGAAAAGGCTGGACGTGCCAGGGGTGGGCAGCTGGGCAAGGGGGACGTTTGGCACATCTGGGCAGGTGTGCAGAGGTCGGATGTGGGAAGACACAGGCGTTGCACACTCGTGTGCACACCCACAGCTCTGTGAGCAGGGCAGGGACACCGGGCAGCCCGGGCAGGAAGCAGTTAATGCCCTAAATGTCACCCTTTTGGCCGGCAGCGTTTTTCCAGGTCTGTCGATGTCACTGTCATCGTCATCCTGGAGGTAATTCCAGCACCCGAGGACGGCAAGGTTCCCCTCCTGAGCATGTGTGTGTCACACTGCTGAGCCAGCCCGTGTCCCCGTGGGGACAGGGCCAGGAGGACACTTGGCACTGGGCTCTCATCTCCAAAGCCGCCGTCCCTGGGGGTTCAAGCTCAGCCCCAGCAGGTGACATTTGGGTGCATGATGAGCAGCAAGGTGCTCAGGATGGGGTCATTGGTGTTTCTGACCCCCAGAATGTGTGGACAGAGCAGTTCAGGAGCCACACAGGGGGACAGTTCATGGGGATGAACCTTTTGTCCTGGAATATCTCCTGGAGTGACACAAAATTCACTGGGAGCTCAATAAATTTATTCTCACCTCTGACTGTACCCTTGAGCATTTCCAGCCTTCCCAGCCTTGCACAAACTATGTGGATTCTGCTTATTTTTTGGGGTGAGAAGGAGAAAGATTTTTTTAGTTTTTAATGTTTAAAACATCTCAGCCCAGCTACTGACCACATTTTTGGCAAAACAAAAGTGTCCTTGTGGAAAAGCACCGTTCAAAGCTTCCCACATCCACCCGTGCACGGGATGTGGGGCTCCCACTGTGGCTCTGCATCAGCACCCCTTCGGGTGGGGGCTGAAACTGGCTTGGGGTGGGTGTCACATCCATTCCAGCTTCCTCAAATCCATGTGATTCACCATTATCTGGGAATATCTCAGTTTCCTTCTCCCAGTGAAGTGGCACCGAGTCTGACCCCCCCTGTGGGTGCTGGGGGTCAGAAGCCCCATGGGGTCACCACAGTCATTTTATTTCATTAAAGCCCCATCTAGAGGCCTTTCCTGGAGCAGAATTTGGGAGATAGGACCAGTGCCAGGGTCATGCTGAGTGTCCTTATCCTGCCACCCGAGCTCTTCCAGCTTGGGAAAAGGCAAGGCAGGGTTGTAGGTGGAGGCCAGGACAAGCAATGTTATCACTGGGAGGCTTTTCCTGAGCGTTTCTCTGGTGGAAAAAGCAGTTTAACAGTCATTTTCCACGCACACCCGCAAGAAGCTGGTGATCCCAGCACGTGGAAGGAAACTCCAGTTGCTCCAGGCAGCCCCTGTGGGTCATGGAAAGGCAGTGAGCCCCTTGCTGTTACTCATTTTCTCTGCCAGACCCGGGGTGATGCCCTGGCTCTGTGTGTGACTCTTTCCAAAGCGAGGCAGCACCAAAAATAGTCCCCACTTCTGCTTCCAGCCAGGAAAAAAAGGGAAGCCCAAGCAGGCAGCGGCTCCTCCGGGGCTTTGCTGCTTGTCATGCTCGGGGACCACACATGCAGCATCTTCCTGGGACAGCTTGGTGGCTTCCAGGTCCTTCAGGTGACATAAATCTCGGTGTTTCTGCTCAGAGCAGTGGCCTGGGCGCTGTCCCCGCAGCCACCGACAGCAGAGGGCAGTGCCACATAGGAGCAGTGCCACGGCTCTGGAAAAGGGAATTTTTCTCTCCGGGAGGGAAGGGACCCGGCATAGCCGGGGGAAGCAGCCAAGCACCCAGGGAGTTTGGTGGTGTAAGTGGCAATTCCAAAGGGTCATAATGGTTTTCTATGGGTGCAAAAGATGCCAGGTGCAAGGATAATGTGGACAAGGAGCCCCAGAGTTGTTGTCACCTCTGGTGTGGCAGCAGCACAAACCCTGTGTCCTCACCCTGACCCCAACCCTGTAGGAAATGGATTTGTAGAGAATTTTTAAAACTACCACAACCCCACCATTGTGCTTCTGGAATGTGCTCCAGCAGGCAAAGCAGTTGTGGGAGTGACCTGTGAGGATCCAAGCCTGGCATCCTGCAAAGGGTCCCAAAATCCCATTCCCTGTGTCCCTGTCCTGTGGGTGACACTGTCCCATGGCAGCTCAGGGGCCAGGATCTCAGCCAGCACTGCTGTGTCCACCTCAGCAGGCTCATCCCAAGGGGATCTGGAGGGTGATTTCAACTTTTCCTGCTCCCTGACTCAGCTCTGGAGCAGAGCCTGCCTGAGGCTTCCCCATCCCAGAGGAGCCCTTGCTCCCATCCTTGTGTTTTTTGCAGGAATCCCAGCTCATCGTTTCTCCAGGGCTCCCCTTCTGTCAGGACCCAGGACATCCCTCTGGCTGTCAAGACCCCTGCCAGAGGGCTCAGAGACCCTGGCACAGAGCCCAAGATGCCCCTGTGGGTTTGATTATGACCCATGGAGCAAATTACCAACCTTATATGAAGATCAGCAGGCCACAACAGTTTAAGTAGAATATTAGTGAAGTTATCACGGGGTGGAAAAGTAGATTTTAGGGTTTTTGGTATGTGTGAGGAATGAAATCCTGAAAAAGAGCTCTCGTTCAGAGTAGTAATTAGTAGTTGATATTAATGAAGTTGATAAGGTCTTAATTTGAAGTGTTAGTCTGTTATTAAGCATTGAATGTTAGAATTCTCAGGCCTGCCTTTAGTTGCCGATTGTTAGAAGTTACTGTTTTACCTTGTATTTGTGTCCTTCCCCGTCCCACTCTGTACCCTACCTTGTATTTGTATCTTTCCCTGTCACATTCTGTATTTGTACCCCGGGTTTGTACCCATTCCCTTTGGGAACCACTTCCGCTGCTCCCCTGCTCCCACTTGCACCCGGGCTGGATGCAAAAGAGGGGCTGTGGGAACTATAGGGACCCCCTCAAAACAACAAACCAGCATAAACTCGGACTTTAACCCACCGGAACCACTCCGGGTCACCTTCTCCTAACCAGAGCTGGATTCTGTCCTGTCACCATACTTTGATAGCACCCAGCTTGGAGGATACCCCAAGTGACAAGCCTAACACGCCTTTTTAAGGACTCTCATGAGGACGGGAGCCCCCGCTCTGCCAAGAGACAAAGCTGTGCTCCTCCGCCTCAGCGTCGTCCTGTGGGAGCAGCGACGGAATGTGCTCAACCCCTCGGGTTCCCCACCCAGGGCTGTCTTTAATAAAGGCCTTTTAAAGGACCTGCTCTCCTGGCCCTATTTATAACAGTATGGGGGTTCAGGAGGCAAGATGGAGGGAACTGGGCATGTCCAGCCTTTCTCCTTCTCCTTCTTGGCCTCCATCTTCTGCTGTGATGGTGGCACTTACAGATTGGTTTAGAGTAGAAGCTCACTGTCTAACACAGGTGATAGGTGTTGCAAAGTCATTGTAAACATTGTACACGTAGTTTTTAGTATAAAGACATAACATTGCCCTGGCGGCAGGCAGAGCCTCGGACTGTCTTGCTGGGCTGACCTCGGCAGGGCAGGAGAAAATTTTTTATAGATAAGATACAATAAACAACCTTGAGACCAAGACATTAAGAGCTCTGACTCCTTCTTCAAGTGCCAGGCTGGGAAAAGAGACTTTCCAACTTTTCTCGGGGTCACTCTGAGCAGCGAGAGGTCCTGACACCCTTCCCTCCCTAAAGCTTTGCTCCAGGTGTTTTTCCCTGCAGTGCAACACCAGGTTCCACCCAGCATCCAAAACATCCGTTGGAGAGCAGGGGATTTTGCCCATGGAGGATTCTCTGCCTCTCCAGAGCAGCCACTCCAGCTCGGCAGGGTGACTGACTCACAGGAGGGTGAGAGGCAAGGAGATTACCCGTGAGCTCATCTCTCTCATCCCTCACTGCCAGTCCTGCATGGATTCCCCAGCAGATATTTGGCAGCCACTCCCAGGTTGGAGTAACACAAGCAGGGCAGGAGAGGCAGGGACCTCACCGGGCTGGGGCTGGGCCGGGTGGCTGAGCCCGTTCCCGGGATAGCTGAGACGCCTTTGGTGGTGTTTCCTCTGAGAGCAGCCACTCACATTTCCCTTTCTCAGTTCCCTGAATTAGAAGTCGGCCTGGCATTTCTGTGCCCTCCAGAGGGAGGCTGAAATAAGAGTCAGGAGCTGGGAATGTCACATTCACGTTTTCTGAAAAATCCCTTAGCCCAGGATTTTTCTCCTGGGAAGCTGAGAAACCTCAGAGAAAAATGAAAACAATAATTATCTGATTTGCTTCTCCTGGGTTTTGTTCCTTTGGAATGTGTTTGGACATGGTTTACCCACAGGTGAATGTTTCACTGGATTCTGCTGTGAGTTGTTTTGACTCTTTGGCCAATCAGGGCCAAGCTGTGTCGAGACTCTGGAGAGAGTCAGGAGTTTTCATTATTATCTTTTTAACCTTCTCTCTGTATCCTTTCTGTATTCTTTAGTATAGTTTAGTATTTTTTAATATAATATAGTATCATAAAATAATAAATTAGCCTTCTGAGAACATGGAGTCAGATTCATCATTCCTTCCTTCATTGGGGCACACCACAAATACAATACTGGGAACGCTGCCTGCCCACAGGACAGTGTTTGTCCCACTGGGATCACACCCTGCTATTGGATTTGCAGAGATCCCCAACAAAGCAAGGAATGATGAATCTGACTCCATGTTCTCAGATAAAAAGATAATAATGAAAGCTCCTGACTCTTTCCACAGTCTCGACACAGCTTGGCCCTGATTGGCCAAAGAGTGAAAACAACTCACAGCAGAATCCAATGAAACAGTCACCTGTGGGTAAACAATCTCCAAACACATTCCACATGAGCACAACACAGGAGAAGCAAATGAGATAAGAATTGTTTTCCTTTTTCTCTGAGGCTCCTCAGCTTCCCAGGAGAAAAATCCTGGGCAAAGGGATTTTTCAGAGAATGTGAATGTGACACAATGGAGGTGTTTCATGTTGTCTGAGACACTGTGGGGCACCTGGGACATCCACCTGCAGGGCATCAATCCTTTTGGATGTCTGCATGCAGGTGGGGCAGCCCATGGTGGCAGGAAGTGCCTGTGGTCAAACCCCTTCAAGGTGAAGACACCAAGATTTAGATGTTTCAATGTGCATCCAAATCCCACTTCTTCAAGGTCTGGAGGTTAATCCAAAGGCTTCCTGTGGCCAGCAGAGCTTTAAGGGCAGTGGGGAAGGAGAAGAAAGCAGCCAAACTGGTGAGTTTGTGGTCACTGGGACCTGGGGGTGCTTTTCCACCCTCTGCATCCTTTTCTTGGGCATGAACTCTGGCACCAAGAGTCTCCTAAATAGGCACGAGTTGCCCTGGGCTGCTGCCAAATTTTCCTTTGGCCATAGACCTGAGAGCCCCAGAGCTCAGGTTTTATTGGGAAGTGATAAAATAAAACCATTTGCTGCAGGAACATTCAGAAGGGGAATCCCCGAGGATCAATGTCAAGAGTTTTACCCAAGCTGTTTTTGCAGGGATCACGTGGCCAAGAGCAATGGCTTCACAAAGGACTGGAAATTTAAACCCTGAAGTTTTTATTTAGCAGAAAATTAGCGTGGCAAACAATGTAGACCTGCTGGAGAGAGAAACCTGGCTGGGGACAGAGCTTCTGGTTGCTTTTATTGGTTTGCAATGATCTGTGTTGGGCATTTTTTGGGGGATCATCTCCTTTCTCTTCCCTTGCACAGCCAGGAATTTCAGTTTCTTTTTTAGGACAATGCAAAAGGAGGAAACAAACAAAAAAAAAGCTTTAAAAGAGTGAGATGGGGAAAGTGGAGAGTGGCTACAGGAAGCAGCAGAGTGATCTGCAGGGAGGAATGATGTAGAAATGACTGATGGATGGCTGAAACACTGATTTTCTGTGGCATGTAGATGCCATCTGCAGAAAATGAGTTGGGATTTGAATTGAAACTGAATTTCATGGTTTATAGCCCTTGGGAAAGGGAAAAGGGGCCTCAAAAAGATGTAGCTGATCGGACTGGAGACAGTTCCTGTGATTTTCATCTGCTGCCCCATCCCTGGAAGTGTCCAAGGCCAGGCTGGAGCAGCCTGGGATAGTGGAAGGTGTCCCTGCCCATGGCAGGGAATTGGAACTGAATGATCCACAACACTTCTTCCAACCCAGACCATCCTGGGATTTTGTACCAGGCATGAAAGTGCCTTTAAGCTCCTCCTCAGACAGGTTTTTCCTGGATTCCTGGAGTAAAAAAAAATCAGTCTGGTAGCAAAGGCTTGAAATCAAAGCAATCAGAGCACAGCTGTCTTCCAGAGGGATGAGATCCCAAAGGCTGGAGGGTTTGTTGGAATTGGATGGAGAGGAGCTGGGCTAAAACAGAGGGGTCAAACAGGCAGTTTATTGTCTATTTAAAATAAACTGTGTTTATTTAAAGTAGGTTCATTTTTTGTGCAGGGGAGGTATTTCTGTGTGTTACTTTGCATTTCTGTCTTGAGGAAGAGGAGTTATTTTCTCTTTGCTCCTTTGAGTAAAATACTCTTTGTTATTCTACCATTTGCCTTGGTGGATTTTAGCTCCTGAGTGAATTTCCTGGGTGTCCTGATGTTCCTGGGGTTGGAAGCCAGGCTGGTGATTTCTGAGTGACCCCTCCACCCCCCAGCCCTGTCCCTGCTGCTGCCAGCCAGGCCTGCAGACAGGTCACACTAATGTTTAACTCCAGCCTGTGTCACTGCATTCAGAGCCTGTTTTCCCTCCCCTCTGCACAAGTTTATTCCCAGTGGATGCAGTGACCCCCTCACCTCTCAGTGTCCCCTACACCAAACAAGGCTGGCTGTCCCTCCCCTGCCCTTCACAGGGCATCTCCTGAGAGCTCTTTCCATCTCAGCTCTCCAGCTCTGACCTTCTCTAGGGAGGCATATCCTTCCCTGGAGCACCAGAAAGGATTTGTGTTGGGAAGAACAGGTGGATTCCTGTGCTGGGATGAGGATGGGGTCCTGAGACAGGTCAGATCCAGGACTATGGGGTGAGAGGGCTCTGACTTATTGTCCCTGAGCAAAAGAAAAGCCATCTCTGGGATCCTTTGATGTCAGATTTGCTTTGCTATCTTTCCCTTGTAAGGTTGGATATTTGATCAGGGCAGTGAGATTGTGATTGATGATCATGATGTGATGACTATGATGATGATGATGATGATTTTATGTTTTATTACTATCTATAGTTGTAGTTATTAGGATGACTATTATGGTTATGGTTTTATTATATATTTATTGTATTTGCTGTGTCCCCCGACAAAGGGAGGAATGATGAATCTGACTCCATGTTCTCAGAAGGCTAATTTATTATTTTATGATACTATATTATATTAAAAAATACTAAACTATACTATACTAAAGAATACAGAAAGGATACTTACAGAATGCTAAAAAGATAATAATGAAAACTCGTGACTCTCTCCAGAGTCCCGACACAGCTTGGCCCTGATTGGCCGAAGAGTGAAAACAACTCACAGCAGAATCCAATGAAACAATCACCTGTGGGTAAACAATCTCCAAACACATTCCACATGTGAGCACAACACAGGAGAAGCAAATGAGATAAGAATTGTTTTCCTTTTTCTCTGAGGCTTCTCAGCTTCCCAGGAGAAAAATCCTGGGGAAAGGATTTTTCAGAGAATGTGAATGCTACATACATTATTCTCATTATTGGTGTGATTATGATTGATGATGATGATGATACCAGGTTATCATCACCATCTGCAGTGCCTGTGCTGTGGGCTCTGCCCCATAAGCTCCTCCAGGAATGCAGAAACCTCTGGCACAAGGGCACATGGAGGAGTTCCTGTCTGGACCCAGCCAAGCAGATCCCTGCCAGCTCAGCCTGGCTGTGTTTACCTCACTCTAAATTTCCTCGAGGAGAAGCCTGTCCCATTCCCCTGATTTTAGAACTCTCAGCACATTTTCCCCCTGGAGACAGGGACTAATTCCTACTGCTGACCCTCTTCTCCAGCCTGGGCCACGACCTGTCCCCACCATCCTGGGTGACATCACTGCTTAACAACAACAAAATCAGCTCCACGACACAAGAATCCAGCCAGGCTGTGGAGCTCTCTAAGTGGGAAGGGAACCTGCACTTCAAAGCTTACTCATCCCTGCCCTGGAAGGCTGTGAGTACTTCCCAAGTGCCAAGTGTCCTCTGGGGAGGAACAAACACTCCAAGTGTTTGCAGACCATTCTCCTCCTGCCTCTTTCCTCCTGGGATGATAGCAAAAAGTCAGCGCTGTTGTTCCTGGAGTGGACTTGAAGTGTGTTGACCTTGCTGAGTCACACAGGTCCCAAGGCTGCTGAGGGTAGTCCTGTGTCTGGTCTGTCAGCCCTGAGTGGCTCAGATGTCTCTTTTTTCCCCTCCTGGGTGTTGTTTCCTGGTGTTGGGGGGCCAGGCTGTGTGTTTTAGGAGATAGGAAAATGTTTATATCCTGTTCAGGGTGATGGGAATGGATCAAGAGAGTTATTAAGTGTTGGAACCCCTGGCTGCTGAGAATTTCAGATTCCTGTGCTGCCAGGCTCTGACCCCCAAGAGAACACTGCATTGACCTGAGGCTGTGGAGAAGTTTCCAAAATGGAATGATAGAACCGGGATTGTGGGTGTGGAGTTTGAATAGAAGTGTGTGATATCACAGGGTGGGAAACTCAGAGTTTAAGGGTTTAGAATACAGTAATAGATATAAAGCTAAGATAAGTTTTAGAGGGGTAACTAGTTCTTCTTCTTCACCTTCTTCTTCAAGGGTTTCAGGAGTATTTTGTAATTAGACAAAAAAATCCACATTACAAGACATGAGTGATTAGTTATTAAGTTAAAAATAAAAAGGACATAAATAACAAATAAATAATAATAAATAATAATAATAAATAATAATCAATAAATAAAGGACATGTTCCCAGTGTATTGGGAGTGGTGTTTTCTCCTATCAGTTCCCTGTGGGAAGGGACAGATGCTCTGGAAGGACCCAGCTCAAAGGAGTCGAGTTGGATGCTTAATTTTGATCATGTGTGGAATCAAACTCCTGTCAAATTAAGGTGAATCATAGAATCATGGAATATCCTGAGCTGGAAGAGATCCACAAGGATCATCCAGTCCAACTCCTGACCCTGCACAGACACCCCAACACCCTGGGCATCCCTGGGAGCAGTGTCCAAACCCTCCTGGAGCTCTGGCAGGGTTGGAGCTGTGCCCATTCCCTGGGGAGCCTGGGCAGTGCCAGCACCCTCTGGGGGAAGAACCTATCCCTGATATCCAGCCTGACCCTCCCCTGGCTCAGCTTCATGCCATTCCCTGGGTCCTGTCACTGTCACAGAGAGAAAAACTCAGTGCCTGCCCCTCCACTCGGGGTGAAAATGCGCATTTGTCACACAGAGATGTTTGAGTCAGGATGCAATAAGGGAGTTTGATATTTGCTGAATACACTAAGGGAGAAAATTTGACCCAGAGGCTCCTTCTCTGACACTGACAAACTCTGATTTCTCATGTGGATGAGTCCAGGTGATCAGGTAGATATCCCCAGGGCCACACAGATGTGGTGCTTGGAGACATGATTCAGGGGGATTGGGCAGTGCTGGATGAATGGTTGGACTTGACTCCCAGAATCCCCAGAATGACCAGGTTGGAAGAGACCTTCAAGACCATGGAGTCCAATCCAGCCCCAACCCCTCAACTCAACCCTGGCACCCAGTGCCACATCCAGGCTTTGTTAAACACACCCAGGGATGGGGACTCCACCACCTCCCCGGGCAGCCATTCCAGAACTTTATCACCCTTGCTGGAAAAACCTTTTCCCTGCTCTCCAACCTGTATTTGCCTTGGTGCAGCTTGAGGCTGTGTGCTCTGGTTGTGTCAGTGCTGCTGGAGAAAGAGCCCAGCCCCAGCTGAGCACAGGCACCTTTCAGGAGCTGCAGAGAGTGATGAGGGCAGCCCTGAGTCTCCTTTTCTCCAGGCTAAGGATGGTGGTCTTGGCTTTCCAACGTCAGTGATTCCAAGGTCTCCCAGGAACTGAAATATTGGTGTGAGACTTTTCCAAACAAGAGACACGTCCAAAATGACAGCAGAGAGTAAAACTGAGCCCCCCGACTCCTCCATGACATCTCTGATGGATCTATTCACACAGCAAAGGGTGCAGGGTGGGGCGTGCAAGATCAGGACTTGCCTTCAGAGTAAGAGGAGACACTCCTGAGACCCTGAAACCCTGAATGGTGAAGGCTCTCACTCTGACTTGCTGCTAAAAGAATTTGGACTGAGTTTTGCCTGTAAGCTCACAACCATTTGTTTGAAATTCCACCTGCTCTAGGGGAAGGTGTCTGGCCCATGGACAGATGATTTGTAGGATCCCTTCTGACCCAAACCATTCTCTGATTCTGTGATATCTGATCATCAGCTCATTTAACTGTTGGGAAATCATCTGGGGTGGAAATAATAATGTAATGACCTGACAGGAACTCCTCCATGTGTCCCTGTGCCAGAGGTTTCTGCATTCCTGGAGGAGCTTATGGGGCAGTGCCCACAGCACAGGTACTGCAGATGGTGATGATAATATGGTATCATCATCATCATCATCAATAATCATCATCACACCAATAATGAGAACAATATATAATAAAATACATAACTGTAAGACTCATACCAATAACTACAACTATAGATAGTAATAAAACATAAAATCATCATCATATCATAGTCATCATCATAGTCATCATATCATAATCATCAATCATAATCTCACTGCCCTGACCAAATATCCAACCTTGCAAGTGAAAGGTAGAAATAATAGTTTCATCATTTCATTTCATGGATCTGTGTGTGTTTCAGCTCTACACACATTTTTGGTGGTGCACACAATGTGTGTATCTACAGCCACATGTGGATTTATGTGTGTTTTTGCTCATTTTGTAACCACCAGAGCCTCCCAGCCTGGCATTTTCCCTCTCCCTCCTTGCCCCAGTGTGAAATCCCTTCCCTGCTCTGCCTGGGAAGTCAGCCTGTCACATGAGCAGCAGGCCAGGGGCATTATCTGCCTGCCTTTCCTCCTGAGCAATGTAAGTAGATGATTAACCATTAAAGCAACACACTTTGCTGAGCCATTAACCAGGGAGGAAGGCCTGAGCTGGGCTGAACAATGGGCTCCATACAGAAACCAGCCCAGCCTGCCCATCCTGGAAGTGCCTCTCTGACAGACCCAGGTGAATTTTGCCTTGCAATGGCTCAGTTTGGGCTCTCACACAGCCAGCCCCATGCTCCCCACCTTTCCATCTGCCCTGTGCTGACCTTGGAAGCTGACCTTGCCCAAATCCAGGCTTTGGATCAAACCTTGGGAGGTTTAGGAGCTGCCACTGGTTTTCCAGCCTCCCTTTTGCATGCTGCAGGAATGCTGTGTGGGAATTGAGGAGATCCTAATGATGCCTTGAGAGGCTGCCCTAGAACAGAGACTGGACAGAGCTAAAGAATAAAGCAGGGATTTATTCAAAGGCCTCCATGGATGCACCTTGGGCAGCACAAGAGCCCAGCCAGGGCTGCACCCAAGATGAACCAAAATGGCCCCAAAATGCACGAGCGCTCCCGGGGTCTCTCCCTTGGATCAGTTCTGCTCCATTTGCATCTTGCAGTTCATTGTCCCATTCCAGCTTTAGCCCCTGCAGTCCCACCCTGCTTGTTTTTCTCTCTCCAGCCCACGGTGTTTGTGCTCCTGGGCTGAGATTTGGGTCATTTGTCCTTGGTGCCCAGCTGGAGCAGGAATTGTTTTGTCTCCCTGCTCTGTGCACAGAGCTCACCATGCCCTGATGTGAAGCTCAGACCCACACACTAAAGCAGCACAGAATCTGAAAAATATAAAAGCTCAAACCTGAGGCATCACTAAATCAGCCAGATTTACTCATCTGGAGGCATTGGATGAACACATGAGACAGAATTAATCATGTCTCTCTAGCTAATAATTACTAATTAAATCTTTTTTGGGAATTATGGTGCTCCATCCCATCCTGGCTGTGTCTGTCAGATGCATCCTCGATCAAACCATCCCAGAATCACCGAAGGGCTTGGGTTGGAAGGGTCCTTAAACACCACCCAGTTCCATCACTCCTGTGTTTTAAAATCCACCCAATTCCATCTGGATATGTGTTTCAGAGTCCCTCTTTTTGGGTTTTAAAGACCATCTAATGTGTTTTAATGACCGTCTAATTCCATCATACCTGTGTTTTAAAGTCCATCCAGTTCCATTATGTATTTTGGCTCTATTCCTGCTCAGCTGTCCCTTACTCACCCCCTGGCATTCTCCTTGGTGGGTGCCACTGGAAAATCAGGGAAAAGAATTTCCCAACTCTCTGATTTCAAAAGAGAAGGAAAACTGGTGATGTGATAAAACAAAGGTGGGAACTCTTCTCTCTGGATGTCATGAAAATCAGGATTTGACACAAAAACTGGATACTGGGATGGGAAGATTCCCACTTTTTTTTGCCCCTGCCCAGGTTAGTACGTGGATACAGACTGGGGAGATGTTCTGCAGTGTGAACATTTGGTACATGGAATATTCCTGGTGCACCTCAGGCTTCTCAGGAATACTGAAACAGGAAGTGCTCCAAAGGCAGAGATCCTTGGAGCTCCATTTGACTCAGATTTCCAAGGTTCTTTAGTACAGTGAGTATGAAAACAGAACACAAAAGGTTTATTTTGGGGCTGGGAAGAAGAATGAAAAACAAGTGAAAATCCTGCTTTTGTGGCACTTGGAGATCCACTTTTGGGCTGATTATATTGGTGTTAGGTTCATGGTTAGAGTGGATGATCTTGAAGGTCTCTTCCAGCCTGGATGACTCTGTGATTTCCCAAACTGAAACTCTGGAAAAAACATTTATTTGAAACAAATAAGGATGAACTTTCCTACGTATTGACCTTCATCTCTGCTTCCCCACACAAATTCCTTGAAAAATTCCTTGTCAGATGAACCAAATACATGATAGAAGTCAGATTTTGGGCCAGATCTGGAGTGACCCAGTACTTTTAGGATGAGTATCCTGCCCTGGAGTCTGCACACCCATCCCAGCTTTCCACTGGGAACGGGCCCTGCTTCCCATTGCTCTGCTTCCCAGCTATCCACACCCCTACATGTGATGTCACATCCCAAACACCCACCAGACATTGGACTCTGAGCTCACCCAGCCCTGTGGGCACAGAAATTGGGATGCTCCAAGATTCCAGGGCTTCTGGTTGTCTCCCAAACTGGGTTTGGTCAAAGATTTGGACAGATGACAGCAAAACCAAAAGGCCCCAGTGATATTCAGAATTTCCCCAGCTGGAAGTTACCTGTAGAGAGCTCAAATTTTTGTTTTGCTGCTTAGCTGGAAACAATCCTGGGAAAGGATTTCAGGGATGTAGCAGGCTGGGATGAGGTTTGCAAGAACTTGAGCAGCAACTGGAACTTGGAAAATGATAATTTCTGTATTTTGGCTGGGCAGGGAGGCAAAGCCACTGGCAGCAGACAGGTAGAGCTGCAAGAAGAATACTCTGTGCTCAGAAACTCCAGAATTACAGAACAGATTGGGTTGGGAGGGACCTTAAAGATCATCCAGCTGTACCCAGGAACACCTTCCACTCTCCCAGGCTGCTCCAAGCCCCATCCAGCCTGGCCTTGGACACTTGCAGGGATCCAGGGGCAGCCACAGCTGCTCTGGGCACCCTGTGCCAGGGAGGAATTCCTTCCCAATATCCCATCTAAACCTTCTCTCTGTCAGTTTGGATCCATTCCCCCTTGTCTTGTCACTCCAGGCCCTTGTTAAAAGGGCTTTTGAACTCGAGTTTTCTTTCAAAAGGCTCATTTTGCTCAGGGATCACTCACAGGAACCTTCTCCTAACTTGGCCAAAACCTGGCAGTGCTCACAAACCAAGCCAGGCGACAACACCCAGCTCCCAGAGACTCTGGCTGGGGACCAGACAGATGACAACCTTCAAGACAATGACATTTCAGTTCCAGCAGGAAATCATAAACCCACTCTCAAATAAAGCAGAACACTGTGAAATAAAACACCTTTATTTGCAAGGAACGTCCAAAAAAGGGAAACAACACCACCAGAATCACCCGTCCTCCAGAAATAAAAGCAGAGAGAGGGAATTTTCAGCAGGGCTGGAAAATCCCTGCCACACTTTCAATGGGTGGGCTTGATGTTGTGGCTACAAAAATATTTCTGCTCAGTTTCTGGCTGTTCTGCAGCTGAAGGGTTGCCAGATCTCTTGGCTGGATGTTGCCACATTTCTCTTCACAGAGAAAAGCAAGGCACGATTCTTCCCAAGAATATTTCTGGGATTCACGTTCTCTGAACCTCAGAGAAAGGAAAAACAATTCTTATTTGCTGTGCCTGTGTTTGTTCACAAGTGAAATGCATTGTAGAAAATTGTTTACCTAAAAAAAATCAGTAATTAAATTCTAGTGTGTTTTAATTCACTAAGCAATTAAATCCAAGCGTGTGTGTATCAAGACTGTCAGCTGACAGTCACAAGATGCTGCACAGAAAAGTACAATTAAGTGCTTAGCAAATTCAATTTAAATGTAATATAATAATATAATTAATATAACATTATATTATATTATATTATATTATATTATATTATATTATATTATATTATATTATATTATATTATATTATATTATATTATATTATATTATATTATATTATATTATATTTAGCCTTCTAATAAGATGAAGTCTTCCTCATCATTCCTCTCCCTCACCAAAAGCAAAAATATCCACTATAGCTGGATCCCTTTTCCTTCAGCATTCCCTAAGATGGGATTGCTCATCCCAAAAAGGCTTGGAGGGATGGTGGACTCGGGGAATAACTGCCCTGGTAAATGTCCTAGAAATATCCCAATGTTTTGAGCCACAGCAACTGCCAAAGACTTCGGAGAAATTCATTCAAAATGCCAAAAAGCTTAATTTTTCTCTAGAATTTCAGGCTGGGAATAGCAGGACTGAGGAGCAGCAGTTTTCCCATTTTTGGTGAATGAGTGTGGCTGCTCACAGGATGGAGCAGCACAGGAGGACACATCCCTGGGGACACTCCTGCCCCCCAAGAGCTGCTTTGGACAACGTGGCTCTCCCAGAACCCAAACCCAGCCTGGGTTCAGGAGGAAGCTCAGGTAGTTTGGAAACACCAAAGAAATTTGGTTTTTTGGGGTTTTTTTTCCAAGGCTTTCCAGCAAAAAATGAAACCAGAGAGCAGCAAATGTCCTTTCAGCTCAGCCCAGGACATCCATGGAGCTCAGTTTTGTTCCCTTCTGAGGGCATTTCACTCCTCCCTTTCCAGCCTTTCCTTTGCACACTGGGATTTTTTTTTTAAGCCAGCATGTAATTTGCAGGCAAAAAGGTCATATTTTGAAATATCCAAGGAAATCTGTTGATGTTTTGGACCTGCATTGGGAATGCTTTCATTTTTTTCCCCATAGAAATTTTCTCCCACCTTTTGTGCCACCCACACGATTTCAATGTGGATTTTTTGGTTCTCTTCTCTTCCCTGCCAATCTCCATTCCCAGAAAATTCACTATTAAAAAAAAACAAAACAAAACAAAAACAAAACCCAAACAAACCAAAACCAACCAACCAACCAAAAAAATAAAAAAGAAAGAGAGAGAGAGAGAAAGCACTGCCCAGACCTGCTCCTCATCCACTATTTTTATGATTTTTTGTTCTTTGCTGTGTTAAAAACTGATCAAACCACCCACGTCCCTTCTCAGTGAATCCAATGGAGAGAGGATTTTTAAACTGGAATTATTTTATCAGAGCAGTAATCAATTAGAGGAATTTCCAAAATCCCATGGTGGAATGCAGCACTCACAGACAATGGAGATGGTTGGAAACTGTTACAAAACTTCAACCAGAAATGAATTTGTAGAGATTTAAAGAGGTTTTTGTTACCTCTCTCCAAGGTGACAGCAGTGACCACAGCCAGGGACAGCTGAACTCCAGCTGAACTCCCCACTTTCTACTCTTTTTTCCCTTTTTTCCTTTCTTTCTCCCTTTTTTCCTCTTTATTTTTTTCCTTTTTTTCCTCCCTTTTTCCCTCTTTTTACCCCTTTTTTCCTTTTCATTCTCCCTTTTTTCATTTTTTCTCCTTTTTTTTTCTTTCTTCCTCTTTTCTCCCTTTTTCCTCTTTTCCCCCTTTTTTCCCCTTTTTTCCTTTTTTCTCCCTTTTTTCTCTTTCCCCCTTTTTTCCTTTTTTCCTCCATTTTTTCTCTTTTTCCCCCTTTTTTCTTTTTCCCCTTTTCTCCCTTTTTTCCTTTTTTCCACCCTTTTTCTTTCTTTTTTCCTTTTTTTCCCCTTTTTCTCCCCTCTTTTCCCCTTTTTTCCTTTTTTTCCTTTTTCTCCCTTTTTCCTTTTTTCCCCCTTTTTCCCTTTTTTCCTCCTTTCCCCCTTTTTCCCCTTTTTTTTTTCCTTTTTTCCTCCCTTTTTTCCTTTTTTTCCTTTTTCTCCCTTTTTTCCCCTTTTTTTCTCCCTTTTTTCCTCTTTTCCCCCCTTTTCTCTTTTTTCTTTTTTCTCCCTTTTTCCTCCTTTTCTCCCTTTTTTCCTCTTTTTTCCTTTTTCTTCTTTTTTCCCCTTTTTTTCTCCCTTTTTTCCTTTTTCCCTTTTCCCTCCCTTTTCTCCTCTTCCCCCCCTTTTTTTTCTTTTTTCCTTCCTTTTTTTCCCTCTTCTTCCTTTTTGTTTTTTTCTTTTTTTCCTCTTTTTGCCCTTTTTTTCCTTTCCCTTTTCTCCCACACTATCTCATCTCTCCTCTCCCCCGTCAGGGACCCTGCATTAAATGCTTTAATGTATGTGCAAGGTCAAAGAGCCCTGACTGGGGCATCTCCCTGGCCACTGCCTCCATCCCCTCAGGGACAGAGGTGCTGACCCTAAGGACAGAGGGACAGGTCACCAGGGCTCCTGTCACCAGATCAGCACTGGGATATTGACCCTCCCTGTAACCCTTGATTCTCCCTCTTCTCCCCCAATTCCTGCCCCCACAGCCTCAATTTCTTCATTTCCCCCTTCCAGTCACTCTCCCAGTGAGCCCAGGAGTGTCACAGCTCAGGAACAGCCTCAGGGTTTCAATATTAATTTTATTCTAGAACAGAATTAATCAGCTCAGGAATAGCTCAGGGTTTCAATATTAATTTTATTCTAGAACAGAATTAATCAGCTCAGGAATAGCTCAGGGTTTCAATAGTAATTTTATTCTAGAACAGAATCAATCAGCTCTGGAATAGATCAGGGTTTCAATATTAATTTTATTCTAGAACAGAATTAATCAGCTCAGGAATATCTCAGGGTTTCAGTATTAATTTTATTCTAGAACAGAATCAATCAGCTCAGGAATATCTCAGGGTTTCAATATTAATTTTATTCTAGAACAGAATCAATCAGCTCAGGAATAGCCTCAGGGTTTCAATATTAATTTTATTCTAGAGCAGAATTAATCAGCTCAGGAATAGCTCAGGGTTTCAATATTAATTTTATTCTGGAACAGAATTAATCAGCTCAGGAATATCTCAGGGTTTCAATATTAATTTTATTCTAGAACGGAATTAATCAGCTCAGGAATAGCTCAGGGTTTCAATATTAATTTTATTCTGGAACAGAATTAATCAGCTCAGGAATATCTCAGGATTTCAATATTAATTTTATTCTAGAACAGAATTAATCAGCTCAGGAATATCTCAGGGTTTCAATATTAATTTTATTCTAGAACAGAATCAGCTCAGGAATATCTCAGGGTTTCAATATTAATTTTATTCTAGAACAGAATTAATCAGCTCAGGAATATCTCAGGGTTTCAATATTAATTTTATTCTAGAACAGAATTAATCAGCTCAGGAATATCTCAGGGTTTCAATATTAATTTTATTCTAGAACAGAATCAATCAGCTCTGGAATAGCTCAGGGTTTCAATATTAATTTTATTCTAGAACAGAATCAATCAGCTCGGGAATAGCTCAGGGTTTCAATATTAATTTTATTCTAGAACAGAATTAATCAGCTCAGGAATATCTCAGGGTTTCAATATTAATTTTATTCTAGAACGGAATTAATCAGCTCAGGAATATCTCAGGGTTTCAATATTAATTTTATTCTAGAACAGAATTAATCAGCTCAGGAATAGCTCAGTGTTTCAATATTAATTTTATTCTAGAACAGAATTAATCAGCTCCGGAATAGATCAGGGTTTCAATATTAATTTTATTCTAGAACAGAATCAATCAGCTCAGGAATATCTCAGGGTTTCAATATTAATTTTATTCTAGAACAGAATCAATCAGCTCTGGAATAGATCAGGGTTTCAATATTCATTTTATTCTAGAACGGAATCAATCAGCTCGGGAATAGCTCGGGATTTCAATATTAATTTTATTCTAGAACTGAATCAATCAGCTCAGGAATAGCTCGGGGTTTCAATATTAATTTTATTCTAGAACGGAATCAATCAGCTCAGGAATATCTCGGGGTTTCAATATTAATTTTATTCTAGAACGGAATCAATCAGCTCAGGAATATCTCGGGGTTTCAATATTAATTTTATTCTAGAACGGAATCAATCAGCTCGGGAATATCTCGGGGTTTCAATATTAATTTTATTCTAGAACGGAATTAATCAGCTCGGGAATATCTCGGGGTTTCAATATTAATTTTATTCTAGAACGGAATTAATCAGCTCGGGAATATCTCGGGGTTTCAATATTAATTTTATTCTAGAACGGAATTAATCAGCTCGGGAATAGCTCAGGGTTTCAATATTAATTTTATTCTAGAACGGAATTAATCAGCTCGGGAATAGCTCAGGGTTTCAATATTAATTTTACTCTAGAACGGAATTAATCAGCTCGGGAATAGCTCAGGGTTTCAATATTAATTTTATTCTAGAACGGAATTAATCAGCTCGGGAATAGCTCAGGGTTTCAATATTAATTTTATTCTGGAACGGAATTAATCAGCTCAGGAATAGCTCAGGGTTTCAATATTAATTTTATTCTGGAACGGAATTAATCAGCTCAGGAATAGCTCAGGGTTTCAATATTAATTTTATTCTGGAACGGAATTAATCAGCTCAGGAATAGCTCAGGGTTTCAATATTAATTTCATTCTAGAACGGAATTAATCAGCTCTGGAATAGCTCAGGGTTTCAATATTAATTTCATTCTAGAACGGAATTAATCAGCTCTGGAATAGCTCAGGGTTTCAATATTAATTTCATTCTAGAACGGAATTAATCAGCTCTGGAATAGCTCAGGGTTTCAATATTAATTTTATTCTAGAACGGAATTAATCAGCTCAGGAATAGCTCAGGGTTTCAATATTAATTTTATTCTAGAACGGAATTAATCAGCTCAGGAATAGCTCAGGGTTTCAATATTAATTTTATTCTAGAACAGAATCAATCAGCTCAGGAATAGCTCAGGGTTTCAATATTAATTTTATTCTAGAACAGAATCAATCAGCTCAGGAATAGCTCAGGGTTTCAATATTAATTTCATTCTAGAACAGAATCAATCAGCTCAGGAATAGCTCAGGGTTTCAATATTAATTTTATTCTAGAACAGAATTAATCAGCTCAGGAATAGCTCAGGGTTTCAATATTAATTTTATTCTAGAACAGAATTAATCAGCTCAGGAATAGCTCAGGGTTTCAATATTAATTTTATTCTAGAACAGAATTAATCAGCTCCGGAATAGATCAGGGTTTCAATATTAATTTTATTCTAGAACAGAATCAATCAGCTCCGGAATAGATCAGGGTTTCAATATTAATTTTATTCTAGAACAGAATCAATCAGCTCAGGAATATCTCAGGGTTTCAATATTAATTTTATTCTAGAACAGAATCAATCAGCTCTGGAATAGATCAGGGTTTCAATATTAATTTTATTCTAGAACAGAATCAATCAGCTCAGGAATAGCTCAGGGTTTCAATATTCATTTTATTCTAGAACAGAATCAATCAGCTCGGGAATAGCTCAGGATTTCAATATTAATTTTATTCTAGAACAGAATCAATCAGCTCAGGATAGCTCGGGGTTTCAATATTAATTTTATTCTAGAACGGAATCAATCAGCTCAGGAATATCTCGGGGTTTCAATATTAATTTTATTCTAGAACGGAATCAATCAGCTCAGGAATATCTCGGGGTTTCAATATTAATTTTATTCTAGAACGGAATTAATCAGCTCAGGAATATCTCGGGGTTTCAATATTAATTTTATTCTAGAACGGAATTAATCAGCTCTGGAATAGCTCAGGGTTTCAATATTAATTTTATTCTAGAACAGAATCAATCAGCTCTGGAATAGATCAGGGTTTCAATATTAATTTTATTCTAGAACAGAATGAATCAGCTCAGGAATATCTCAAGGTTTCAATATTAATTTTATTCTAGAACAGAATGAATCAGCTCAGGAATATCTCAGGGTTTCAATATTAATTTTATTCGAGAATAGAATTAATCAGCTCAGGAATATCTCAGGGTTTCAATATTAATTTTATTCTAGAACGGAATTAATCAGCTCAGGAATATCTCAGGGTTTCAATATTAATTTTATTCTAGAACAGAATCAATCAGCTCAGGAATAGCTCAGGGTTTCAATATTAATTTTATTCTAGAACAGAATCAATCAGAACGGAATCAATCAGCTCAGGAATATCTCGGGGTTTCAATATTAATTTTATTCTAGAACGGAATCAATCAGCTCAGGAATATCTCGGGGTTTCAATATTAATTTTATTCTAGAACGGAATCAATCAGCTCAGGAATATCTCGGGGTTTCAATATTAATTTTATTCTAGAACGGAATTAATCAGCTCAGGAATATCTCGGGGTTTCAATATTAATTTTATTCTAGAACAGAATTAATCAGCTCAGGAATATCTCAGGGTTTCAATATTAATTTTATTCTAGAACGGAATTAATCAGCTCAGGAATAGCTCAGGGTTTCAATATTAATTTTATTCTAGAACAGAATTAATCAGCTCAGGAATAGCTCAGGGTTTCAATAGGAATTTTATTCTAGAACAGAATTAATCAGCTCAGGAATATCTCAGGGTTTCAATAGGAATTTTATTCTAGAACAGAATTAATCAGCTCAGGACTAGCTCAGGGTTTCAATATTAATTTTATTCTAGATCAGAATTAATCAGCTCAGAGAGGTGCTGAGCTCACACGGGGGTTTCTCCCTCCCTGGGCACAAATCCAGGTCTGTGTTTTACACCTGATTTTCATAAGAAATTACAATTTTCCAGTTGTCCTCCCAGTCCCTCAAATAACGGCTGGTTAATGCAGGTTTTACAGCACAGGCTGAAGGTGGGAAGAGTCCCTGTTCCCTTGGCACTGCTCCTTCAGAGCTCAAAAATCCCTCCTGCAGCTCTGCCCCACAAAATTCCTTCATTCCTGACGTGTCTGGATGCCATAAAGACAAAACGGACCTGATTTTGCACTGGGATTCATTGTACTAAAAAGCATTCTGGTCCAGACTATAAAGTCCATCATTCTCCATGAAATTACCAGCAAAAGGGTGAATTCCATGTGAGGAATTCCTGCCTGGGTTTGCTCAGAGGGGCTGTTTTGATGGGATGAATGTAATGAAGGAAAAGCTTTGCAAGAGTAGAGCACAGCTCGGGAAGGATGTGCATGGAAGCAGGAGGCAAAAAATTCTCTTTTAGGTACTTCAAAAAATAATTTGCCAGCTTTTGGAAACATCAGTGAAAGAAAGTGTGTTTTGTTGCCAGAACAAAAGGATTGGACATTAACAGAAGCCAGAAGAGAGAAAAAGAGGGATATGTGGGCATGGAGCCCCTCTGCTCTGGAGCTGGAGAGCTGGGAATGTTCCCCTGGAGAGGAGAAGCTCCAGGGAGAGCTCAGAGCCCCTGCCAGGGCCTGGAGGGGCTCCAGGAGAGCTGGAGAGGGACTGGGGACAAGGGATGGAGGGACAGGACACAGGGAATGGCTCCCACTGCCACAGGGCAGGGATGGATGGGAGATTGGGGATTGGGAATTCCTGGCTGGGACAGAATTCCCAGAGCAGCTGTGGCTGCCCCTGGATCCCTGGAAATGTCCCAGGCCAGGCTGGACAGGGCTTGGAGCACCTGGGGCATTGGGAGGTGTCCCTGCCCATCCAGGGGTGGGGCTGGATGAGCTTTAAGCCCCTTCCAACCTTTTCCCACTTCCATGATTCTCTGAAGGTCTGTGCAGGCACCTCAAGGTCACTTCATGCAAAAAGGTGAAGAATTGGTGCTACAGCTTCCTAAATTAGAGGAAAAGGGAGAAAAGAATCCTAAAAATCACCCCTTTCTCTGCTTGCATGAGATACTTTCAGAGTGTTTTATTGTGTGTCCTGTAATCAGTTGAGGGAGGGGGTCCCTGTGGGGAGGGAGGTGTGGGGAAACCTCCACCTTGTTGAGATTTCAGGGGCTCTGCTGAATTTTGACCACCTTGGTGCCCTGGCTGATTCTTTTCCCATAAGATTGCCCAGTTTGGGATAGATTTACAGAGGGAAAATTGAACATGTGCAGCCCAATAAGCACAGCTTTGAGTCCATGGATCTCAGAGGGATCCCAGATGGATCCCAGAGGGCAAAGCTGGTGGCTCCACACCTTCTGCACCAGGGGACACACTCAGCCTTACAATACCCCCATATCCCTCCATCCAGCTCTGCTTTGCATGGAAAGAGTGAAAAACTGCTGTAATTTGCTTTTTGTTCTCCGTAACACTGCAACTGGCCCATGGCCTTTCTTCACTCACAAATTGGGAAGGGGCAGGAGTGGGAACCAGGGCCATGCTACTCCTTATTCCAGTGATTTACACAATCCAGAGCCCTGGGGGAGCAGGGATGGTCTCAGCCTGCTCTCAGCACTCCAGCTGAAAGGATCAGGAGTGTTTTCATCACATTTTTACCCCTCAGAATTATTGACCCTGGAGCCTTGCGCAGGCTGCCCTAGAGCAGAGACTGGACAGAGCTAAAGAATAAAGCAGGGATTTATTAAAAGGATCTCCTCCATGGATGCACCTTGGGCAGCACAAGAGCCCAGCCAGGGCTGCACCCAAGATGAACCAAAATGGCCCCAAAATGCACGAGCGCTCCCGGGGTCTCTCCCTGGGATCAGTTCTGCTCCATTTGCACCTTGCAGTTCATTGTCCCATTCCAGCTTTAGCCCCTGCAGTCCCACCCTGCTTGTTTTTCTCTCTGCAGCCCACGGTGTTTGTGCTCTTGGGCTGAGATTTGGGTCATTTGTCCTTGGTGCCCAGCTGGAGCAGGAATTGTTTTGTCTCCCTGCTCTGTGCACAGAGCTCACCATGCCCTGATGTGAAGCTCAGACCCACACACTAAAGCAGCTCAGAATCTGAAAAATATGAAAGCTCAAACCTGAGGCATCACCTTTCCCTCCTCTCTCTTGTTTTGGTTGTTCCTAAACCTCCACAAGGAGCACAAGGGAAGCAATCTGCTCTCCTCTCTTTGCTGGCTCTGGGTTGAGAAGCAGAACCCATCCCCTGCCCTATCCCCAGGGGATGCAGTGCAGGCTGTAGCTGCAATTTGCAAGGGCATTTTGGCCCCTGGGAGTGTGTGTGGGCATGCAGAGCTCTCCTGGCCTGTAAATCATTGTCAGCACCCACACACAGCAGGCCACAGGTCAGGGGCTGAGCACTGAAGCATCCCCTGCCACCATGCCCTGATTTATGAGCAGCCCCAGCCCTCCTGAGGTGGCTCCTCACCCAAGTGCAGTGGGGTGCCAGGCTCTGGGGAGCTCAGGGCGTTTCCAGGGGGTTCTGTGGGTGCAGGAGGTGCAGCTTTGTCACACTGAGATGCCTCAGACATGGGAAGTGCTGGAAAGAAGTGATGGAAAGGACACAAATCTCCTGCAGAGAGGCCCCTGGAGCACTCAGCTGCTGCAGGGCCACCTCTCAGTCCTCAGATTGGTGTGGGTGAGGCATGGCCAAGGCACAGGGCAGCCAGAACACGTGCTGGGGTTTGCTTTGGGTGATCTGCGGAGACACCTTGTGCGTGTTGGTGTGAGCCTGAGCCAGGCAAAAACAGTGAGAGTGAAAAACACAGAAATCATCACGATCACCTTGCAGCTCTTAATGCCCTTCTTAACCTTCTGATCAGCCCGGGGCCTTTCTTTCCCCCTTTCCCACATTCTTTCTGCATCCACCTCCAGGCCAAACCAGCGTCTCACCTCCACCCCCCCAAACCAGACCCCTCCTGAGGGGTGTCACATCCACCCACCCAAAACCAGACCCCTCCTGAGGGGTGTCACATCCATCCCCACCCAAACCAGACCCCTCCTGAGGGGTGTCACATCCATCCCCACCCAAACCAGACCCCTCCTGAGGGGTGTCACATCCACCCACCCCAAAACCAGACCCCTCCTGAGGGGTGTCACATCCATCCCCACCCAAACCAGACCCCTCCTGAGGGGTGTCACATCCACCCCCTAAAACCAGACCCCTCCTGAGGGGTGTCACATCCATCCCCACCCAAACCAGACCCTTCCTGAGGGGTGTCACATCCACCCTCCCAAACCAGACCCCTCCTGAGGGGGTCTCACATCCACCCCCCCAAAACCAGCCCCCTCCTGAGGTCCCCACCACCCTGAATGGTTCAGGTGCAGCTTTCCCCTGAGGGGAAGGGGAGAGCTCTGTGTGGTCCCGTGTTGTCACCAATCGTGAGGGTCCCCAGGATGCAATGAGAATTGACTCCAAGTTCTCAGAACGCTGATTTATTATTTTATGAAATTATATTATTTTATAATATATTATACTAAATATTATATTATACTAAATATTATATTATATATTAAAATTATACTGAAGTATAGAGAAAGGATACAGACAAAAGGCTGCAAAAGAATGGAATACAATAAAAATTTTAAAAGATAAAATGGAATAAAATAAAATAAAATAAAATAAAATAAAATAAAATAAAATAAAATAAAATAAAATAAAATAAAATCTCATGACTGACCTGAGTCCCGACACAGCTGGACTGGGATTGGTCATTAATTAAAATCAATTCACATGGAACCAGTCAAAGATGCACCTGCCACATTCCAAAGCAGCAAAGCGCAGGGAGAAGCAATCAGATGATTATTGTTTACATTTCTTTTCTGAGGCTTCTCAGGAAAAAAAACCTGGTGAAGGGATTTTTCATAAAATATCATGGTGACAGTCCCAGGTGGAGGAAAGGGAGGATCCCCTGTGCCCTGGCTTCCTCCACTGGGGAAAAAGCCAAAAAGGCCAAAAAAGCCTTTTGAAAAAAAAAAGCCAAAAAGGCTTTTGAACACAAAAAGAGGTGTGCAGCTTCCAAGAGCGTGTTCCTGCTGGCCTGGGCTGCTGGGCAGATAAAAGCAATCCCCATCCCATTTAACCACTGACTTTAAATCCTCCCAAGTATGTGTGAGGAGGCCAAGGCTTGTTGGCGCTTCCAGCACAGGCTGGACCCCGTCCATCCTTCCTTCAGGTCCTGTCTTGAAGCAAAGCCACACTGAAGGTTTAAGGGCTGCTGCAAGTTGCAGCAAAGCCTGGGATGGGCAGGCCAAGCTGGAAAAGGCTGGGATAAATCTCCAGCAGCAGCTTTTATGGTGAGGGAAGATTTAGGAGCTGAAGGTGGCCTTGCTAGTGGAAGTCAGTGCTTCTAGTCTTGGCCTGAAGCAATAGGAGCCTCCTCGAGCCAGGCATCATCAGCTCTTGGAGGTCTTTTTTTCACCCAGGATAGCTCAGCTACTTTTGGAGGCATAAAATCAGCAGGATGGCTTCTGTTGCAATGTTGGAAACAAAAAGGTTTAATAAAAGGCAAAATAATAAACTCTTTACAGAGAAAAACCAATCTAGGTGCAAGAGGTTCTTGCTCCTGGTGAAACACCTCACAAAAGCAATCCATTTCTTTTTTCTCTTCTTTTTCTAGTAAATTGCCCAAGCAAAACTTTTTAGCTCCTGTCCAATGAGCTATCCTTAAGTTTGAAGTCCTCTAAGCCTATAAAATGCCTTTTTCACCAAATCAAAGGAAAAAACTTCTAAACTTCTTTCCTTAAAAAAAAAAAAAAAAAACCCAAAAAATAGTTTTGCCACTCCGTCAACAAAAACCACATTCCTACAATAGGAGGAGCCTAAAATTTGGGGAGAGGGTTTTGGGTGAGCCCGCTGGGAGGAGGTGAAGGACATGGGGTAACTCAGCCTTCCCTCAGGTGCAAAGTTGGGGTTTGCATTTTCTCCCTCGTGGTCCCTTATTAAACCACAGTGCGATTTTTGGGGTCAGGACCAGGATTTGGACCCCTTGAGCCTCGTGGATCCCTCCTGGCTCAGGAAATTTTGTGATTCCAAGCATGATTGGCAAGAGCCTTGTAAAACTGCAGGACTAGCACTTACCTGTGCTGCTGGATGATGCCTGGGTGACTCAGCCTTGTCCTGGGCTCAAACTGCACCTTGCTGGGCTTTCCTTTGATGTTTGGGGTTTTTCTCTTTGCTTTGGGGGCTTTTCTTCCTTCCCACAGGTCATGGGTTAGTGGTGAACACAGTGGTGCCGGGTTACTGCCTGGATTTTATGATTGTAGCTGTATTGGTTTGTTAATTAGAGTTTTTTAGGTTAACAAAGTAAGAACTCAGTGGTTCAGGCACTTAAACCCGCACACAGGATGGGACCTGGCAGGCCAAAGCAAGTCCCAGCACTGCTCTCTTCCACTTGGCAATTAAATAATATTTATTATTATTTATTTATTATAATTTTATTATCTTTTTGTTTATATTTTATTTATTTCTTCATATTTATTATTTATATTCCTAATCAGCAGGAAGATTCCTGCTATGAAAGGTTGAATGCCTTTACTTTGCTTTTTACAGGTTGAGGTTTTAACGCACAAGGGATTAAAAGTGTTGAAAATTGAATAAAAGAGGGGCTCTTATTTGCTTCTGCAGCAAGTGCTTCTCTGCTTTTCCAGATGTGAAGCTGGAAAAAAAAAATGTTTTTTCTGCCTTTTTGATGGATTCTTTGCTGGTCCCCGATCCCCAGCCTGGGAATCCTGTGATTCCCTGGTGTGTATCTGACCTCCTCAAAGTGCCGTGGCTCACTAAATGACGAATAACTGGATTTTCCCGGGGCAGAGAGAAATCCTGCATCCCTACGAGCGGAAAGCTCAGGAACAGAGATGGTGCTCCTGGTGGGTGTGGAAAAGGTTGGGAAAATCTGTGCTGTTCCCCAGGCTGGCAAAGCGCTGCTGCTCCTCTGGGGAACCACCACTGCCCTCGGGGAGTTTTCCCAGGTTTTATTGGCAGAACTGGCAGCTTTTATCACGGGAAAGAAGCAGAGGAACAGGATTTGTTGGAGACTTGCTCCTGCCTGCCTGCTGGTCTTTTTCAAGACCTTTTCCACTGACCTGAAAGCTTTTCCTCAGCACATCCCATGGAAGCTTCATCCCGAGGACTCCGGAGCCACCTTGCTGTGGGCACTGGGAGAAGCTGCTCTGAGGGATCTGCAGGAGGAGGGTGTGGAAATGGCCCCATCTGTTGGCCACAAACCCTGTGTGGAAACCCAGGGCACTGGGAATATTTCCGTGTCTGCTCTGGGGTGCCCTGACCCCCAGGGCAGCACTGACTTTGACCCTCATGCATGGAGAAAGTTTCCCAGACTTCAAGATAGACTGGAATCTGTCACAGACATGTTTTATGAAAAATCCTTTTGCTAGGATTTTTTCTCCTGAGAAGCTGAGAGGCCTCAGAAATTAAATGTAAACATTGATTATCTGCTGCTGTGGAATGCAACAGGTGCATCTGTGATTGGTCTCATGTGGTTGTTTGTAATTAATGGCCAATCACAGTCAGCTGGCTCGGACTCTCTGGTCAGTCACAAGATTTTATATTACCATTCCTTTCTATTCCTTTCAAGCCTTCTGATGAAATCCTTTCTCTTTCTTTAGTGTAGTTTTAATATATCATTTTCTTTTAATATAATATATATCATAAAATAATAAATCAGCCTTCGGAAACATGGAGTCAAGATTCTCATCTCTTCCCTCATCCTGGGACCCCTGCAAACACAACCACAAGAATCCACAAAAGTGTGAAATAGATTACAGAGAGCAGTGTAGGTGTATCACTGGGTGAGAAATTGAGGTTTTTGTGATTTTTAGTGTGTTGTGGATGGAAGCAAGATGGAGGGCACAGGGTGTCCTCCTGGGTTTCTTCTTCATGCCTCTTCTTCCTCCTTCTCCATGGGTTTGGGTGGCATTTTGTAATTGGGCAGAAAAGTCCCCATTGCAGCTCTGTGGGATCAGTTATTGGGTTAAAAGGGAAAATAATCCAGGTGTCAGTTCTTCACTGGATAGTTTAGTCTGAAAGGCCTTGGAACAAGAGATTGTTGGCCATTTTTGTGGTGCTTTTCCAGCGCAATGAGCCTGGTGAGGACAGCGTGCAAAACTCTAGGTAAGAAAACAACAAACAAGAACCTGGAGACCAAAAAGATCCAGTGTGTCTCTCTTTCCTGACAAAATCACTCCAGGAGGGTCTCCCCAGACAGGGGAACCCCTGGGAGGGCCCAGCCAGAGTCCCAGAAGTCAGGGAATTGGCAACAGGTACCCAACACAAACCTGGCCCAGAGCAGGGAGCTCCAAATCACCTTAAAATCCCAATTGTTCCTCTATGTCAGAATAAAAACCCCTCGTTTCCCACTTCTCTCATAATTTCCATGGCCTTTTGGGAGCTGGAAGGAGCAGATGACCATCTCCAGTGTAGAGATAACCAGCAATTAAATAAAATAATCCTTGCCAAGCTGAAGACATTTATTTATTTCAGGTGCTTTTTCTGCTTTGAAAAGAAGGCGGTGAGTCGAGGGAGTAAAACACTGCAGGAAACAAAAACAACCAAAAAACCCAAACAAACAAACAAACAAAAAAGTGGCTTTTCCATACATTTACAAGTAAAGAATCCACTCTGCCTGCTCTGTGCTCGTTGTGCAGGAAGAGCTGTGAATTCGAGGATATTCTGGGTGCAGATAAAGCTGCCCTGGTGCTCCTGATAAACGCAAAATCTGCGGGATCCCTGGGAGGGGCTTTAAGGCAAGCAGAGGAGCAGAAGCAGCTGGGACAGGTTGGGATGCACCTGCTCCACAGACGGTTCCATGGAGAACCGGTGCCATCTTCTGGCAAACGAGACCTGTCCCAGCACAGCCCCAGGTTTGGGGTCTTTTTGGGCAGGGAACTCTCCAGAGGATGCCCCGACATTGTGTTGCCTCACACTCAGCACTGAGTTGTGTTTTTCTAAGTTGTGCAGGTGGAGAATAAAATAATGTCCCTGGGAGAGCTGGAAATCCATCTCTTCTCCACATCCGTGCAGGATTGGGGGATTGTAAAACGTTCTGCCAGCTCAGTTTGGGCTTCTCAGAGGGAGCTGGAGCTCAGTGACACTGGCTCACTTCAGTGCCCACCATGAATGGCACCACCCAAATGCATGGAGAAGGAGAAGGGGGGAAAAAGGAGAAGGGAAAAAAAGAAGAAGGGGGGAAAAGGGAGAAGGGAAAAAAAGGGAGAAGGGAAAAAAAAGGGAGAGGAAAAAAAAAAGAGGAGGGGAAAAAAAAAAGAGGAGGGGGAAAAAAAAAGAGGAGGGGGAAAAAAAGAGGAGGGAAAGAAAAAAGAGGAGGGGGAAAAAAAAAGAGGAGGGGAAAAAAAAGAGGAGGGGAAAAAAAAGAGGAGGGAAAAAAAAAAGAGGAGGGGAAAAAAAAAAGAGGAGGGGAAAAAAGGGAGGAGGGAAAAAAAGGGAGGAGGGAAAAAAAGGGAGGAGGGAAAGAAAATGAGAAGAAGAAATAAAAGGGGAAGGAAAAAAAGGGAGAAGGAAAAAAAGAGGAGAAGGAATAAAAAAGGGAGAAGGGAAAAAAGGGAGAAGGGAAAAATAAGGAGAAGGAGAAAAAAAGGGAGAAGGGAAAGAACAAAAGGGAGAAGGAAAATAAAAAGGAGAAGGGAAAGAAAAGGAGAAGAAGAAAGAAAAGGGGAAGGAAAAGGAGAAGAAGAAGAAGGAGCAGCCTCCGCCCTAAAACCTCCATCTTGCTTTCTATCTATTACTGTGCTCTAAACCCTTAAACTCTGAGTTTCCCACCCTGTGATATCACACACTTCTATCCAAACTCCACACCCACAATCCCAGTTCTATCATTCCATTCTGGAAGCTTCTCCACGGCCTCAGGTCAATGCAGTGTTCTCTTGGGGGTCAGTGCCTGGCAGCACAGGAATCTGAAATTCTCAGCAGCCAGGGGTCCAACACAGGACTATTTCTAATTCCCGTCCCATTCTCCTAACCCACTGAGAGCAAGGCTAAAATGTGGGATCTGAGACATGGCTTGGGGCCATCCTGAGGTAACTCAGCTCATGGGAAGGTGAGGATGAATAGCTGGCAAGCAGAGCCCTGAATTACCCTCCTTTGAGCTGTGGGTTCCTCCCAGATGGCAATCTTGAATTTAATCACTCTAATCACTTAATTTAATCAATTTAATCAATTAATTAATGCTCTGATAACTGAAACTGCTGCAGCTGGGTGGTTCAGCTCTGGCTGGAGCCACAGGGAGGACCAGAGCAGCTGAAACAGAGAGAGATGGATAAATCCCATTCCCCGGGCCACCTTTTCCATGGACAGGACAGCTTTTCCTGGGAATATGGGCAGGTCGTTGGAGTGATCAGAGTCAGGAGCTATTCAGGTCTTATTTTCCCCCTGTTCTCAGCCCTGGTGTGGCCACACCTCAAACCCCAGGGTCAGTTTGGGCCCATCATGAGCAGAAGGACATTGAGGGGCTGGAGCGTGTCCAGGGAAGGGAACAGAGAAGGGGATTCTCTCTTCCCACAGCCTGTTCCCACCCTTTTACTCCCTGCTGAAGGGAAAAGGGCCTGTGGGGTGTGGATTTCCCTGACAGGAGATGGGCTGAGGTTCTTCCAGCTCATCCTTGTCCCTGCTGGGTGTTCCTCTTCCTCTTTGGGATGTGCCCCATCTGTTCTTTGATCTCCCACTCTGGTTTTGCTCTTCCTGGTTTTTCATGGCTTATTCTTGGGATGAATCCACCTCACCTTTCTCTGTCCTTATTTCACTCCTGTTGTGTCCATTCTTCTCTTCCCATGTCTGCAAAACTTTTCTTCTGAATCCTCCTCCTCTTCCTCCCCTTTGGACAATAAGAGGATCCAGAGGGGATCTTTCCTCCTGGTTTTAATTCAGGATTGTAATTCCAAGTGCTGGGTTAGGTGAGGCCAGGAAATGAGAGAGGAGTGAGGACATTGAGATCTCCTGAAGCACAAGGGAGGATCAGGGTGGGGAGACAAAGATGAGGTTTACTGGGACAAGGGAGCATCCTGGAGGGTGTCCAGGAAAGGGAATGGAGTTGGAAAGGGGCTGAAAAACTCCTGAGGGAGCTGAGGGAGCTGAGCCTGGAGCAAAGGAGGCTCAGGGGGCCCTTGTGGCTCTGCACAGCTCCTGCCAGGAGGGGACAGCCAGGGGGGTCGGGCTGTGCTCCAGGGAACAGGGACAGGAGCAGAGGGAACAGCCTCAGGTGTGCCAGGGCAGGTTTGGATTGGAGATCAGGGAAAATTTCCTCACCAAAAGGTTTGTCAACCACCAGAACCAACTTCTCAAGGAGCTGGTGGAGTCACAATCCCTGGAAGTGTTCCAAGCCATGTGGGGATGGGGGTTAGTGGTGAACACAGTGGTGCCTGGATTTTATGATTGTACTGGTATTGGTTTGTTAATTAGAGGTTTTTAGGCGAATATATTAATGAGTGTGGTGGGTTTAGTGTTGGTCAATTGCTGGTGCATTTACTAGAATGTGCTCATGGACAAGGCCTGGCCTAGCCAAAACAGAGGTTTCTTGTTACCTTCTTCCAGTCCAGAAAAAAAAGATGAAGTTTCTAAGTTTCTGTCATCTTTAACACGTGTTTTTCACAAAAGTACATACAACTTTCTAATAGTTAGAAGCTTTACATTACTTCTGTAAATACCTCCCATACAAAACTAAGACAATGATCTTGGAAAGCTTCTCCAGCCCTAAAAGTTCTTGGGACACTTCAGTGATGTTCAAATTCCCTTCCCACCTGCTCAAGCAATGTCAAACCAATGGACAATGAAATGACTCCATATAATCTGAAGTTCTTCACTCATCTCTTATGGGCATTTTGGAAGGAATTTTGAATGAGTTAGAGAGTGGACCTCTGAGTTTTTAGATAATGGGGTTTATTTTCTTTTTTTCTGCATAGGTGGGAAGGGTGAGTTCAGTTCATGTCCTTACAGCATGGCTCAGAAGGTTGCAAGACCCTCAGTTACAAGACTTTTAAGGATTTATTAACCAATGAAATGCTGCCAACAAGGATATTTCTATTTTTGACCCAATCCTTAAATATTTTCTGTAATGGACCCATGGTACAGTGTAACCTTTCTTAGCCAATCATGTTATGGCACACAGACCCACAGTGCTGCATTCTAAACTCCTTGTTTACCTCTGTAACTGCTTTTATTTTTTCTGTATTTTAAACTCAAAAAAAACTCTAAACTTGCCTTTACTTAGCTTAATGTGTCTCTGCTATAAGTTATAAATCCACATTCTCATTTCTAGCACCTCAGTTTGGGAGCCTTTTCCAAGGTCTCAGATCAAATCCTGGGTTTAGTTCTAAGCTTTGGCTTCCAGGCCCAACGTTCTGAGAGCTCCCAGCATTTTGGATTCCGCCAATCTCTCTTCTCACGTCCCCTGAAGACGCCAGAAGAGGAATTTTCGGGAGCTGGGAGCAGCTCCGTGGTCACTAGATGGCAGTGGCTGCTCACATTTGGCAGCTCCTGGCAGGTGAGGAGCAGCCCAGGTGAGAAGGACGAGCTTGTGGTCGGCAGTTTGGGAACCACTGAAAGGTTCCAGTGCTGTTCCCGACCCCACATGTGGGATGTTCCTACCCCTCAGTGCTCCACACATTGTCCATCAGTGGAACTCACTGCTGCAAGAGGGAAAAAAACCCCAGCCAATAATTTATTTCAATAAATCAACTGATTTACACATTTATCCTCCTGGCAAAAGCATAGGAGAGATAATGCAGATATGGGACAGGGGGAGTTGCTTTGAATTAAAAGAGTGGAGGTTTAGATGGGATATTGGGAAGGAATTCTTTCCTCTGAGGGTGCTAAAACCCCCAGACAATATTTTATTTCAATAATAAATAAACTGATTTACACATTTATCCTCCTTGCAAAAGCATAGGAGACATAATTCAGTGATGGGCCAAGGGGAATGGCTTTGAGCTGAAAAAGTGAAGGTTTGGATGGGATATTGGGAAGGAATTCTTCCCTCTGAGGGTGTTGAGGGGCTGGGAAGGAATTCCCAGAGCAGCTGTGGCTGCCCCTGGATCCCTGGAAGTGCCCAAGGCCAGGCTGGACAGGGCTGGGAGCAGCCTGGGACAGTGGGAGGTGTCCCTGCCATGGCAGGGTGGCACTGGATGGGCTTTAAGGCTCAACCCATTCCAACCCAACCCATTCCAACCCAACCCAACCCATTCCAACCCAACCCATTCCAACCCAACCCAACCCATTCCAACCCAACCCATTCCAGCCCAACCCAACCCAATCCAACCCAAACCATCTGGGATTCTATGATAACGACCACCAGCAAAATAAAAAATTCACATTGTGACAAAGGTGAGAAAAATTCTCGTTCCAGGACAGAAAGGGACCCATTGCTGCTGTGTGTGAGTGGTTCCCAAGGAGATCACTCCCAAGGAGAAGCCTTAATTGGGCTTAATTTGTGACAGCAATTAAGGGAGGTAATCAATTACTCCAATCAATTTTGGTGGCCCAATATTTGCATCTCATCACGTGTATTGGAGGGAGAAAAGCCTCAGGTGCTGTGGGGACACCTGTGACAATCTGGGGCACCTGTAGGGACACCTGTAGGAATTTGGGACACCTTTAGGGACACCTGTGACAATCTGGGACACCTTTAGGGACACCTGTAGGAATTTGAGACACCTGTAGGGACACCTGTGACAATCTGGGACACCTTTAGGGACACCTGTGACAATCTGGGACACCTGCAGGGACACCTGTGAGAATCTGGGCCTCAGAACATGCAGGAACCTGTCATTCCCTGGATGGCCACACCTGGGCACCTTTGGAGGTGCTGAAGGCACATTGACACCCAGCATGGGTGGAGCCCAGGCAGGTCCTCTCCTGGGTTTGTCCTCAGTGCCTGGCACTGGTTTTCCCACCTCTACAAGTGGGATTTCTCTGGGATCTCCAGTGGGCATCCCTGGGGAGCAGAGAGGATGTTGTCCATCCACTGTGTTGGCTGAAGCATGCAGAGGGATGGAGAGGAGGAGGGGGAAGGAAAGATCCACTCCCCATCTCCTCCGCAAGCCCACAGCGGTGGTCACTGCCCTGCAGACAGCAGACAGCCCTGGAAAAGCAAAAAACATCTTAAAAATTGGCTTTTGCCACAGTTATGGAGCATCCCTCCCATTCTCCATTTTTTTCTTGAGAAGCCTGAGATAAAGGTTTAAAAATTCATCAGACTCCAAAGAGTAGTTGGAAAAAAGCCTCCAACAGAGCAAGGCTGTCCTGGTGGTTGGGACTGTGAGGGCCTACTCCAATAACAATGAGTAAATTAATTTGTTTTTCCAAAATTATATGGCTAACATATTATTATATTCATGTGATTTTCAATTGTTGCATTTTCCTGCCTAAATCTCACCAAGTAGAAAAATTCTTAAAAAAAAAAAAATATATATATATGTATAAAGAATTGGCTGCTTTGGTTTTGTGGACTTTCTAATTGTTGATTTTTGTGGTGGCTGGAGGAATTTTATTGCATTTTTTTGGGATGGCCACAAGATTTTAACAGAAGTTTACACTGGACCTCTCTGAAGCTGAGCACAGGAGAGCAGGTCCTGTGGGTGGTGGGTTTTTAATTTTGACTGTAATATCCAATAATAATCTATATTACCCCTGGTAGTCAATGAATGTTCATGTATTGAGTGTGGGGGGAAGATAAATCTCTTTATTTGCAAGCTGACCTCTATTGAATCTGTGATTCTGTGACCAAGTGCCTTCACTCTGGGGTCCCAGAGCAGCCTCACAGGTGGCAGAGACCAGATCTGAGCTTGGACATCCTCAAGGGTGAAAAGCCCAACCCAGAGACTCCAAGCCATGCTGGAGCTGTTGTTAAACTTTTCCAAAACATAATCTGGAATGATTTGATTTATCAAAGCATAAAAGTGCTGTTTCCCTGCTCCTGGGGTTTGCTCTGTTATTATTAGAACCCCGTGCTGTCTTGTGGCAGTGACTTGCTGGGTTTAATCATCAGCCATCTGTAGAGAAGTGGCTGCTTTGACCAATTTTAATTTCAGTGCTTTCAATCCCATTGGGCTGGATCATGAGTCAGAACAAATTACAGCACCCTGACTGATTTCTCTGCTGATCATTTTGTCTGCAGCTCTTACTCACCACCTCTCAGCAATGAACCCCTGATATTTTTAACCTGCTCCTCTTTTCTCCATTTCTCTTCCTTTCCTATTTTGACAGAGGCTGAGTGGAGCTGAACAGTTTCAACCTCACGAGGCACCCCCAGCATTATTCCCATTTTCCTCCCAGACAGATTCTGACTCCATTTCTCTATTTTTGGGGATCAGCCCTGCACAGGGAGCTGTCCATCAAGGACACAGCTTTTTTGGAGCAGAAGCCCTGCCTGGTACCCACCAACCTGGATTCTTCCAAGGCAGCATCAGCTGCTCCCTGTGCTTGGTGACATCAGCCAGTCTCATTTGCATTGTATCATTAATGTGGTAATTAAACCCCAATTAGCCTAAACCTTTTTTACCACTTTGCTCCCACGTCCATCATCTATTTTTTAACCAAATTTGACCTGGATGATTCCTTCTTCCTCCTCTTTGACAGAAACTGGCATTTTCCCTCTTGTCCATCTTTTTCCTGCTCTTCCCATCACTTCATCTTTCCATTTCTCTCAGCAGAATTTGGGTGTTTCTTGCTGGTTTTTGCTTTTTTTTTTAATAATTCTGGACAGCTGCTGGTTTCTCCATGAGCCACAATCACCCTGAAGCCTGGGAAATCCATAAATCCATCCCATATTCACAGTCCATGGTAACACTTGAGTCTGAACGAGGTGAGAAGCCACTTGTACACCCAAGCTGACACAGAAACCTTGGAAATGCTTGAAAACCCTTTTTTTCCCCACATTGTTGGATGTTTTAATGCTCCCATGGAAACGTGGTTTGTGTCTTTTTAGGGTTGTCATTGGTGTTAAGGCTGAGAAAATTGGGATTGTTCAGCCTGGATGTGGAATTTGCTGGGTTTCCAGCATGAAGGAGGAGCTGATTCCTGGGAAGTTCTGCAGGAGTTTAAGCAGTGCCTAAAAGGAGAAATAACTTTTTAGTGGGTCCTATAGCAGCTCCAGGATTTAAGCCTTGCCTGGGTAAATAAAGGCATTTTCCAGGCTCATCCCTGGTGTCACACCAGCAGGGCAATGACACATGGGTGACCCAGTGCCCTGTGAAGACCCAAACAATTTTTCTACCTGCAGAGAAAGAGTATAATCCTTTTTTTTCTTAAAAAAAAAATAAGAATTCACAGCTCCCAATGGGGCCAAGCCCTGCAGATTTTACTCCACGGAGCCAAGAGGATTTCTGGGCGGGATCAAAGCCAAGCAGGGCTGTTAAGAGGCAAAGTTCATCAAGCCCTGTGATTTCCTTGCCATTCCCATGAAAAAAACCAACCCCAGCAGAGCCCAGCTCTGCTCCTTTGCAGGCTGCAGCCAAATCCAACCCACATTAAGGGAGTTGCTCCACATTCATATTGAAAAGGGGGCGCTTGCCAACCTTCAACTCCTCGTTTTCAACTCCTGAGCCCTGGCCTGGGGAAAGGATTGTGTGCAGGAATATGTTGGTGCAGTGCCTGGCACTGGGGGTTCTGGCTCATGACTGGGATTTGTAAGCAGCTCCTGCAAGCCTTGTGAAGCATTTGAAGTCTGGTTTCCTTGGGAAACTTGGGTGAGCTGATTATGTCGAGCGTCTCCATCCGCTCGTTTCCTCCCCTCCAACTTCTGCCCCCCTCGGCCAATCCCAGCCCACGCTGGCAGGAAGATAAAAGTTTCAGTGAGATTAAGTTGTATGAAAATAAGGGCACAGGTAGGGGAGGAGAAAAAAAAAAAAAAAAAAAAAAAAAAAAAACCCCACCTTATTACTGCATTTGCCTCCTTTCCCCCGGGAGAAAAGGGAGCTCAGCCCTTATCGGAGGCCGCAGAGGAAGGGGGAAGGTGCACCCAGCATCATTAGCTGCGTTTCCCACTGAATTTCTTGCTGCTAAAGCCACGTTGCTTCATGCCCAGGGCTTGGAAACAGCTTTTTAAAAGAGTGGGAAGAATGGGAGGATGTGGGCTTGATTTTGGTCCTGTAAACACGAGGCTGAGAGCGAACCGGAGAGGCGCAGCCTCAGCTTTTGCTTCCAAAATGCTGCAAATTCTGTGGCAAAATTCCCTCAGTGGAATCAGAGGATGGTTTGGGTTGGAAAAGACCTTAAAGATCATCTGGTTTCAACCTTCCTACCATGGGCAGGGACATCTTTCACCGTCCCAGGCTGCTCCAAGCCCTGTCCAGCCTGGCCTTGGACACTGCCAGGGATCCAGGGGCAGCCACAGCTGCTCTGGGCACCCTGTGCCAGGGCTTCACCACCCTCACAAGCCAAAGAAATTCTCCCTAATATCAAATCTAAACCTTCTTTCAGCGTGAATTCACTCCCCCATAGGAATGAAGCATCAAATCCATCAACATCCCTGCCTGGACACTCAGCCCTTGCCCAAATCATCCCACGGACATCGCAGCTCCAGGCACCAGAGCAAAGAACCTGATTCGTGGCTTTTTGCCCCATTTCAATCCACGGGTTTGGCTGCTGGGCCAGAAACCATCTGCAGGTGTCACCCCAGCACACGGAGTGGAGGCAGCAGGAGGGAGCTGGGGACAGGTGGCCACCCGGCAAGGGCATGAAGACATCATAACTTTGACTAATTTGTAAACAGGCTGAAAGAACATCCACCCTCCCTGGAAGGGGGAGAAGTGGCTCTTTAAACCCTGGGGATATGACCTCTTGTCCTCTCTGTTTATAAGAGGGAGGGGAAGAGGGGGGAAAAGGAAAAAAAAAAAAAAAGAAAAGAAAAAGGAGGGAGAAAGGGAGAGAAAGTCAGACTTGTTGCCGTGTTAAAACCTGCCCCCCACCATCAGCTTTTGTGATGAAAATGGTGAGGGACACTCTCCAGCTCCTGGTTCTGGCCCTTTGTCATTCAGGCTTTGCAAGGGAGAGCTCCTTTCTGTTTATTTATCAACTGGGATCCCTTGTCAACACCTCACTTGACTGAGGTTTTAGCACCTTGGTGGGGTTTTGTGGGTTTTTTAACTGCCTCAGCCAAATCCTTCGGGTCTTGTCCTCCCCTGGGTGCAGGCAGATCTTTTCTTCCACGAATTTTGCAAGAGCTTTTCTCCCCTTGGCACCAGATTCTCCTGCAGAAAAGCACCAGGCAATCCCCAGCCAGCCCTTGACAGTGGATTTTGGGGTGCACAGGAGATATTCCATTATTCATTATTTATCTCATTATTCATTATTTATCATCTCACCATTTCCCTGCTTCTGGCCCCCTCCAAGCTCCTCTTTCCCATCCTGTGGCTGCGCCACAACTTTGCCACTGTGATATTTTCAATGAAGCTGTTTTAAAACAAACATAATGCCAAAAAAAAAAAAAATTATTCTAAAAAAATTTATTTCTGCATTTTTAAACTACATTTAAAGGTTTGAAGACCTCGACCAAGGCACTAGTGCAATATCAGGCAGTAACTGCAGATGCTCCCGTGCTCTCAAATTGTACCCCACGTTCCTATTAGTGATTTTAATGTATCTTAATTAACTTGCTCTGTGGCTGAAGAGAAGACACTCCAGTCTGGGCAGTTTTTCAGTCCAGTGCTTGTCAGCAGCCCAGAGTAATCCCTGTTTAAAATGCATATTGGTTTGCAAACACGAGGCTGAATCGCAACATTCATCTCAGCGATGCTATCACTTGAGTTTCAAAGAGGGGGGTTAGGAGCGAGTTCACAAAGGGATCAAATTCTGGTTTAAATTTTAAATTTGTTTTTTCCTTTGTTTGCACCTGCAGCAGGAGTGTGGCCAGCCCTTTGAAAAGGAGTGATTTGAATTGGGTGTTAGAAAGGGATTAGAAAATTTCAACATCAGTGCATCCATGATTTAATAAATAACTGTTCATCTTATTGTTCTTTCTGTCTCACAACCACTTGGCTTTCCTCTCTTTTTCCTTCCCTTAATCCAATGTGTATCTCCACCCTCAAAACAAATAAAGAGAAATCAGATAGAGCAAAGTAAAGAAAATACAATTTTAAAGCCAGCCCTTACTCCAAGTGTGAATTTGGAGGAAATCTTTGTAAAATCACAGAATAATTTGGGTTGGAAGGGACATTAAAAATCCAAGTGTGAATTTGAAGAAACTCTAAATAAATTAATAGAATTTGGTTGGAATTTTTTGGTTTGAAGGGACATTAAAAATCTAAGCGTGAATTTGGAGAAACTCTAAATAAAATCATAGAATTTGGTTGGAATTTTTGGTTTGAAGGGACATTAAAAATCCAAGTGTGAATTTGGAGAAACTCTTAATAAAATCATAGAATTTGGTTGGAATTTTTGGTTTGAAGGGACATTAAAAAATCTAAGTATGAATTTGAAGAAACTCTTAATAAAATCACAGGATATTTTTGGTTGGAGAGGACATCAAAAACAATCTAATTCCAATTAATGCTGGACTTCAGCTCTCCTGATTTTGGGCATTTAGGTGAAGGTAGTTAATGGAGCGGTTAATGAAAGAGGGGCAGAAAACAAGGACCCCCAAAGGATGTTTTATTCCTCTCACCAAAGGAACTGAACCCCTTTGGAGGTGCATCTTCACCAAACTTCCATCCCTTCCGAGCCTGAGACTGGCAGTAGGGATGTGTCCAGAAAGGGGGGGCAGGATTTGCCCCCCAAGAGCCAAAATACCTGACTCCAAAATGCTTCTCTCAAAGCAAGCAGGCTATTTTTTCATTTTATTTTTTAATTTTTTTTTTTTCCTTCTCTTGGAAAAATTTACTTTTCTCAGTCGTGGCACCCAGCTTCCTGTGAATGGTTGTTTCCACAGTTCACAGCAGGTTTGGGGCCCTGCAGATTATCAGCTTCCACTGCTGATTAATGGGTTTTTAATCTGAATTTGGCCTGGAGGAGCTCCCCATGAGCAGACACACATCACACACAGGGCTCAGGTCATGTCTGCTTTTATTGGATTTCCTTGGGGACCAACTGCCGCTGATCAGGGTCCTCAGCTCCAATTTTGGGTTATTTTCTCCATGATTCTGGAGTTCTCAGTGTGCCAGAAGAGCAGGGCTGCTCCTTATGGACTCAGATGTGCCTTCAAATGGTTGGTTTGCCTTAAACTAAATCGGTTTTCCAAAACCTCATCCCCTAAGGAAGATCCCCAATTATCCTCACAGCACTCATTTTTCAGAGGGGGATCTCCACAAAGTGACTTTGCTGGTGGAGACCACCTGGAAGGGTCTCTCTCACCACCAGCCAAGCTCTGATTGCCCTTGTCACGACCCAGGAGGTTGTGGAAAGTTCTGGAGAAGATCACAGAGCCACAGAATCACGGAAGGAACCTTAAAAATCACCTTGTCCCATGCCCTGCCATGGGACACCACCCAGCCAGGGACACCTGGGACACCTGGGACACCATGGGACACCTGGTACACCATGGGACACCACCTGGGACACCATGGGACACCTTCCAGCCAGGGACACCTGGGACACCATCTGGGACACCATGGGACACCTGGTACACCATGGGACACCACCCAGCCAGGGACACCATGGGACACCATGGGACACCTGGGACACCTGGGACACCTGCCTGCCATGGGACAACTCCCAGCAGACCAGGTTGCTCCAAGCCCCATCCAGCCTGGCCTTGGACACTGTGATGGATGACAGTGACAGCTCAGTGGGTTTGGGAGGCAGGACAAGGACAGGGAATGTCCATCTGGACAAGCTCTGGCACTGACCCCTTGGGCTTTTTAACCCTCCTGACAGAGCTGGACACCCATGCTGGGCTCCCTTCTGCTGTCCCTGGCCAGGGGACACCTGGGTGGAGGCCCTGCTGTGTCCAGTGGCCATCAGAAGATGTTTCCTAGCCCAGGAACCTGCCGGGCCTGAGGGCACAGGGGCAGGGCTGGCTGGTGTCCCCATGGCTGGTGGGCAGGGGACAGAAAGAGCTGCCTGGTGACACCAGCCCTGAGCAGCGGCCACGCACAGGGGAGGCCAGAGAAGAGCAGCACCCACCACTCCTCTGTCACCTTCCAGGACAGGTCCCTACAGTCCAGCAGCTCTCAGAACCCTGTGTCTCCACAGGGGACAAGGACACATGGCCTGCTTTGGTGCCTGCCTGGGGAAGGAGAGCAGAGCCCAGGTGAGGTGTGTTCTCCATCCTCCCTTTTCCCTGGGTGTCACAGACATCTTGTATGGAAAATCCTTTCCTTAGGATTTTTCTCCTGAGAAGCTGAGAGGCCTCAGGAACAAAATGTAATCAATGATTATCTGCTGCTGTGGAATGCAACAGGTGCATCTGGGATTGGACCATGTTGGATGTTTGTAATTGATGGCCAATCACAGTCCAGCTGGCTCGGACACAGAGCCCAAGCCACAAGCCTTTGTTATCATTCCTTCCTGTTCTATTCTTAGCCAGCCTTCTGATGAAATCCTTTCTTCTACTCTTTTAGTATAGTTTTAATGTAATAGATATCATAAAATAATAAATCAGCCTTCTGAAACATGGAGTCAGATCCTCATCTCTTCCCTCATCCAAGAACCCCTGTGAACACGGTCACATCTGGGCAGGTTTGTTCTCCATCCTCCCTTTTCCCTGGGCAGTTTGTTCTCCATCCATCCATCCATCCATCCATCCATCCATCCATCCATCCATCCATCCATCATCCATCCATCCATCCATCCATCCATCCATCCATCCATCCATCCATCCATCATCCATCCATCCATCCATCCATCCATCCATCCATCCATCCATCCATCCATCCATCCATCCATCCATCCATCCATCCTCCTTTTCCCTGGGCAGGTTTGTTCTCCCTCTGCACCACTAGGTGGGCCAAAGCCACACGGGTGACAGCGCCACCTCTCCCGCAGGCCACACGGGGCAGGTGGCCCTGCCTCATCCCGGGGGACAGGGGGTGGAGGGAAGGGGCAAAAAGAGGTGGCAGAGAACCCCAAGTTCCTCCTTGAGTCTTGCTGTCCCCATCAGGAGAGGCGTCCATCCCAGCAGAGGGACAAAGCCACATCACAGTGGCGGCAAAGGCTCTGCAGAGCCACCACCACCCATTCAACCCTGTCTTTGTCACCCACTGCCCTCCCAAAGCAGCTCCTGGGTGCTTTAGGGCACTCCAGGACGTTTGGCAGAGCCTGGAGGGAAGGAAGGGTCAGCACTGGTGCCTGTGGGGAACTGGAGGCACACAAAACGTGAGGGAACCTTCGGCAAAAGAAGATTTTTGTCACCCGAGGTTGGGTGGCAGAAATAGGAAAGTCTGAATGTCAAATTGCAAAGGATCAGCACCCATGGCAGATGTGCTCTGGTGACACCAGCCCCGAGCAGTGGCCATGCACAGAGGAGGCCAGAGAAGAGCAGCACCCACCTCTCTTGGTGCTTTAGGGCGCTCCAGGACGTTTGGCAGAGCCTGGAGGGAAGGAAGGGTCAGCACTGGTGCCTGTGGGGAACTGGAGGCACACAAAATGTGAGGGAACCTTCGGCAAAAGAAGATTTTTGTCCCCCGAGGTTGGGTGGCAGAAAAGGAAAAGTCTGTGTCTGGAATTGCAAAGGATCAGCACCCACGGCAGATCTGCTCTGCTGTGCCACAGCTCTGGGACAGAGCAGAGCTCTGCCTCCATCCAGCTGAGAGCTCCAAGCCCTCCTGGGCTCATTCCAGCGCTGGGTTTTACACTTCCAGCCATCCCCCATTTCCCTTCAGAGCCCCGAGATCAGAAAATAACACAATTACACAGAAATCTTTAAAACGGGACTCCAGGAGCAGCCAAAATTCTGATTACACACGGAATGACCCGGCCACATCCCAGGAGGGTTTGGGGCAATGTCAAATGTTTGCTGTTGCCTTTCATGTGTGCTGAGGACATCTCTTTGAAGCCTGAAGAGCTGAGAAGCACACCCCAATCTGCCCTGATCTGCTCAGTGCTATCAGCGCCTCCTCCTCAGGGCCTGTGGGCACCTCAGGCAGCTCCAGCTCCCAGGAGATGGGAGCAGAGCAGATCCCAAGGGCAGGAATGAGCTCCAGGAGGAGCCCACCCCATCTCCACGGGCTGCATGAGGTGCTCAGCTCACCCCTGAGCCCGGGGGGAGCCGAGGAGGAGGGAAAGGTGGAATTATTTGGGGAAAAAACTCCTCTCCGTGCTGGAGAGCCACAGCCAGAGCAGCTGGGCCTGCCTTGGTGAGGGCACTGGGACCGAGCTCCAAACCCACCTCGTCACCAGGGCTGCCCAGAGCCGCCTCCCCAGCCCTGTGTGCCCATCTCCTGCCCCACTCTGGTCAGCTGGATGGAGACCAGATTGTCCCTTTTCGTGCTGCTGCGGCGGTGACACGGCTCAGTCTTCAGGGATGTGAAAAGTGAGAGATTAAAAACGGCACAAATCAACAGGGCCACGACAAAGCCTGGCCTCCTTCACCCCACAACCGGGAATCCAGGACCCCGGCATCGGGGTAATCGCATATAAATAAGAAAAAGAAGTTTTGTTATATATTTTTATAAACAAACAAACAAACAAACAAACAAACAAATAAGGGAAGGAAGGAAGGAAGGAAGGAAGGAAGGAAGGAAGGAAGGAAGGAAGGAAGGAAGGAAGGAAGGAAGGAAGGAAGGAAGGAAGGAAGGAAGAAAGAAAGAAAGAAAGAAAGAAAGAAAGAAAGAAAGAAAGAAAGAGAAAGAATTTTTTTTCTCTAATATATGAAAATATATATTATATGTATTTTATATATAAATATATAATATGTATTATATTGTATATTTTATATAAAATATATATATATAAATTTATAATATATATTATATATTATAAATATATAATATATATAAAAAAATATATATTATGTAAAATATATAATATATTATAAATATATGTTATCTATAATATATAAATATATAAATAAATATAATATATTTTATATATACTATATATAAAATATATAGTATATTTTATATATTTTATAAATATATATATTTTTATATATATATATATTTATATATATATATATATATCTATATATATCTGTGTCTCCCACGTGCTCTGGGGGTTCCCCAGCAGGATTGGCTTTAGGGAGGGAGGGAGGGAGGGAGGGTTGCAGAGCTGCCAGGTGGGCATTTCTTGCATTTCCTGGTGCTCCCAGTGCCCCCCAAGAGCCAGTTTGTGCCTCTGGGCACAGCAGGAGCACCAGGCTGTGCCATTCTCCCACTGCCAGGGTGGCTGCCCCATCCCTGGAGAGCAGAGGGTGATGAGAGGAGCACAGAGGGTGTAAACTGTGAGTTGGGAAGATGAACCGCCAGCCAGAAAATTGAAATTTTTGAAATTTCAGCCCAGGTGAAATTTGTAGAAGCAGCAAAATCAGAATTTACCAGTGGGAATTCAGATGGGGAGGGCTGAATCACTGGTGTCCTCCACTAAAATGAAACAAAGCCTTCATCCCCACAGGGAGTTTGTTCTGGTAGGGTCTCCATGAGGGTCATCCTCCCATCCTGCAGCCTCTGCCATGGAGGGCACGGGGACAAGGAGAGCAGGAGAAGTGACTCAGGGGCTGTTTGAGAAGTGTGACCAGTCTGGATCCATCCAGAGCTCCCTCATCTCTCCCCACAGGCTCCTGTGGGATGGGAGCAGCCTGGATGTGCCTGTCCTGGGAGCAGCTGCTCCCTGTGGTGCCTGCCTGCTCTGGGCATCACTGATGTTCCCAAATCCAGCTCCCCTGACAGGCTCAGGTGGCCCCTGGAGCTGCCAGCTGAGCCACCAGGGTGAGTCAGCAGGACAGAAGCAGCAATGCCTCCACATTCCAGCCCCACGTGTCCTCCCATCCCCTTTGCCCTGTCCCAGCTGGGTCATTGGAGTTGTCCAGCTCCTGCTCCTGCTGCAGGTTCTTGTGGGGTTACAGAACCCTGAAATGGGTTGGGTTGAAAGGGACCTTCAATCCCATCCCACCATCCCAGGGTGCTCCAAGCCCTGTCCAACCTGGCCTTGGACACTTCCAGGGGCAGTCACAGCTTCTCTGGGCAGTTTCTCCCCTCAAAACTCACTGGATATTGACGAGCAGGTGCAGGAGAGAAGAAGCCAAAGCCAGGCCCTGCCCATCCCAATGTGTGTCTGAACAATGCACAAATATTTGGGAAAAAGGGACCAGCCTGGCCCTAAATCATCCCCTGGGAGGAAACCCTGCAGCTTTGGTGCCACCTCCTTGAGGCTGCCTTGCATCCCTAAGACTGGTGGTGTTTTTTTAGAGAATCTAATGCAAAACCTGGCCTTGGACGGTGAGAAGTAACTCTGCTGATGGATATCCAATGCCCAGGAGCATTCCCAGGGCTGGGAGTAACCATCAGCCAGCCCAAACTTTGGGATCAGCAGCATTAAAAGCTGCTGGCATCAGAGCAAGCCATGGTGCTCACAATTTCCCAGCTTCTCTGAGCAATTTCTCCCCTCCAAAATTCCCTCAAAACCCCCCGGATATTGATGAGCAGGACCAGGAGAGAAGAAGCCAAAGGTCCTGCCCATCCCAACGTGTGTCTGAACAATGTGCAAACATCTGGGGAAAAGGGACCAACCTGGCCTTAAATCAGCTTTTGGGAGAAAACCCTGCAGCTCTGGGCAGCCAAACTCCAGCAGTGCCACCTTCCCTGCATCCCTAAGGCCCCTGGCAGCTTTTTTACTGATTCTAATGCCTGCAAAGCCTGGTTCTTGGAGGTCCAGAAGTAACTCTGCTGATAGATATCCAATTCCTGGGGCTGGGAATAACCCTCAGCCAGCCCAGAACTTTGGGATCAGCAGCATTAAAAGCTGCTGGCATCAGAGCAAGCCACAGTGCTCACAGTTTCCCAGCTTCTCTGGGCAATTTCTCCCCTCAAAACTCCCCAGATGTTGATGAATAGATCCAGGAGAGAAGAAGCCAAAGCCAGGTCCTGCCCATCCCAACGTGTGTCTGATATATTCCCAAATATTTGGGAAAATGGACCGGCCTGGCCCTAAATCATCCTTTGGGATAAACCTCTGCAGCTTTGGTGCCACCTCCCTGAGGCTGCCCTGCATCCCTAAGGCTGGTGGCATTTTTTTTTTCGAGATTCTAATGCAAAACCCAGCCCTTGGATCTCCAGAAGTAACTCTGCTGATGGATATCCAACTCCCGGGGCTGGGAATAACCCTCAGCCAGCCCAGAACCTTGGGATCAGCGTCATGAAAAGCTGCTGGCCTCGGAGAGAGGCAAGGCAGCCCATCCCGGGCTGCGTCTGTGTGTCTGTCCGCCCCTGACAAAGTGGATTATCTCCATCCTCCTCCTCCTCCTCCCCGAGCCAGCGGCAGCTGCAGAGCAAAGAGGGGGGGAAGAAAAGGGAGAGTGGCTGAATTTGTACCTGCAGGTAAAGCTGCTTCCTGCAGGGAGGGGCAGAGCCTTGGGGAGATGTTTGCAGGAACAAAAGGAGGGCAGATTAGCTGGGAGGGATGTGTGTCCTGCCCCGTCCGTCCGTCTGTCCGTCCGTCCTGCCCTTTGGCTGTGAGTGTGCGTTTGAGTGTGTGTGTGTGTGTGTGTGTGTTCCAGTCTGCAGCGTGAGCAATTCCACTTGAAAAGACAGAGAAATCCCCTCCTTTGAAAGTCGCAGTGTTTGGTTCTTTCCAGTAATGCTATAATTGGATGGGATTTTCTCTAATACACAGGGAAAGTCCTTAAGATGATTTTTCACACACACACACACACACACACCACCATCCCTCCTCCTCTTCCCTTATCCCACCTTATGCAATAAAATTCCCTCCTCCAAGCCCTTGGGCTGCTCCGGGGGGGTTGGGGGAGCTGCCCAAGGAGGAGGATGGATTTAAATTTAATACCCTGGCTATAATTGCAGCATCAACACGGCGGGGATTTGCTGGGAGAGCCTCGCAGAGCATCCGTTCCCCCCTCTGGAAGGCGCTGGGATCGGCTCCGCGCTGCGATTAAAATCTCGGAGCACTTTGCCAGAGCTCACATTTGCAATCGCTTGTCATCCAAGCCGAAAGAAAATAATCAGGGCCAGACCCCTGCCAAATTCCCGATGATTTAAATATCCCCGAATGAACTGCATTTCTAGTATAATTTCACTAGAATGAATCTATCTCTCCCATCTAGCTCCACACAAACATATCTTTATATATATGCATGTAAAGCCCTGTGTGTGTAAATAGAAATATTCCCTACTCAGGGAAAATAGAAACGCGGCTCTTAATGAGGATGAAAGAGCATTTTGGTTTGAGTCAATGCGGGGTTTGCAAGGCTTCCCCCAACAAAGTCATTAAAAATTGTGCCTCTCTTTGTTCCCTGCGAGCCACAGAAATTTTCCGATTCGCAGATAAAATACATAAATAAAAATATTTATTTTTAATAAAGAAATAAAAATAATAATAATAAAGAAATAAAAGAAATTTAAATAAATAAATAAATAAAATCTCCTCCAGCCCGCTGAACCCTTTTAAAAAAATAACAAACAGAAAAAAGTGATAAAACCCAGAAGAAAGACCTCCAAAACAGGCGGCAAGCAGCTACAACCACACACACACACGCAAAATAATATAGATATATTTATATAAAACCATGGAAAAGAGGATCGGGAGAAATATCTCCTCGCCCAGGCGATGCCTCCATCCCCTCTTTTCGCCTCTCCAGCCCCTTTCAAATGAGCCAGGGGAAGGGGACGCCTGTCAGCTGTGGGTGACACTTGCTCCCAGCCCCAGCCAGCTTTAACCAATATGTTCCACAGGAGCAGCAAATCCCACCACGGACCGGGAATCGAGGAGCTACATCTTCATCATAATAATATTAATAATGATCCCCCCCATCCCCTCCTTTTTTTTTTTTTTTTTTTTTGGTCCTTTTTGCCCCATGGAAAAAAAAAAAAAAAAGAAAAAATCCGAATTTTTGGGACGGCAGAAATCACCCCCCACCACCGGCGCTGAAAAGAGAGAAATTGGGACAATGCGTCGAGAGAGAGAAATTAAAAAAGAGCTCAATTACTGGTGCCCTGTGGGGTGGATCTGGTGGATGAAGTCGTTGCAGCGGCGCCTTCCCAATGTCCGGGGTTGGGATTCCTGGAAATTGGGATGAGCTGAAGGAGCCCTTTGGAGATTTGCATGGAAAAAGTCGATTTTTTAGCAGATGTCTTCAGTGGAGCTCTTGGATCTGCGGCTGCTTGGACTGGTGGGGAAGGGGACTGCGTGCCTGGGTGGAAATCCTCTTTTTTTTATTTTTTCCCCATGAAAAAAGGAGGAAAAAAAGCCCCCAAAAAGACACCAAGCGAAAGTTTCTAGGAAGTTTTGCTTCAAATGCATCCCAACGATCCCCGTGAGGAAATGGGGCTTTGAGAAGAAGAAGACAGAATGGCAAGAAGGAGAAAATTGAGAAAATACTAATTTTTAAAAGCAGAAGAAAAAAAAAAAAAAACCTTTCACACTTTTTTTTTTTTTTTTTTTTTTTTGCATTTAGTAGCTTCGACCCAGGGAGTGAAATCCGGGCAGGTTGTTATAGCTACCCAAATCCACAGGGGTCCCCCCTGTCTATTTAAACCCCCTAAATCTTCCTTCCCCTTTTTAAAACTACATTTTATCCCTTGGCTTGTGGGCCAACGTGCCCCCTAATGAGTATTAAAACACTATCTCCTCGCAATTAGCTCATTCCTGACTTCACGCTCCTGATTGACAGAACAAGCCAAAGCATCAGAATTCTCCCTTTGGCAATAAGTGCTGATTGGGTCCTTTTTAAGAGAGCTACTTCAAACTTTTTTTTTTTTTCTTTCTTTTTTTTTTTTTTTTTTTTTTTTTTTTTTTAATATTTGCCTTCAGTGTCTTGGCTGAGAGAAGAGTTTTTTACCTCTCTGAGATTTTTTTTTCCTTGAGAGTAGTAGAGGAAGCAAGAGAGGATTTACCTGGTCGGGTTGAGTTCACTTCATTTGACTTGGCTTTTTTTTTTTTTTTTTTTTTTTTTTTGGTTTAAATGATTGTGTATTATTATTATTATTAAAATAATCATCCTGCCTCAGAAGAAAGGAAGGTTTTTGGCAACTCTGGTTAAAAAAAAAAAAAAAAAAGAAAGACAACTTTTCATCAATGGCCTCTTTTGGATATTTCCTGTTTCTTTGTGGGTTGAGTCAGGCTCTGTCAAGTTACCCAATCTGGTGGTAAGTTTTATTCTTCTTTTTTTTTTTTTTCGCTCATTTTCATTTATTTTTCCCCTCCTCTGTTTTCGCTGCAACCCCTGCGCTTAAGAATGACTTGAAATTCTCCTTTCGTTGCCACTCAGCTAAAGAGGTGGGACTGTTCCAGCGCCAGCAAGTTCTTAGAACCTGCATTTCACCTCTTTTATTTATGCATTCACTTTGTTTATTTTGACTGGGTTATACCTGATCTCTCCTTCTCCTACTGTAAAAGAGAGAGAGCGAGAGGGAGCGATCGGAAAGTTATTTTTTTTTTTTTTCTCTCTGAGCGCTTTGATCCTCTCCTGTGAAGAACAAAAGGCGCTGCCTGAATTAAAGAGATAATGATAGAAGTTGACATGAGCATTTCAAGGTGATTTCGAGCTAGTCAGGTGGAAGGAAGGGGGGGAAAGCAGCAAAACTTTTGGGTGCCTTTTATTTGCTTTTATTTGCTTTTATTTGCTTTTATTCCCCCCCCCCCCCTTTCGGTTTAAGAAATATTGAGGGGTAAATTAAAAAAAAAAGGAAAAAAAAAAAGAAAAATAGGGGTGGGAAACGGGAAGAAAAAAGGAGGTGAAGCTGCACAAGCCGGGCTGGGGGAAGGCACAGCAAGGTCGGGGCTGGGGGAGACAAAATCCGCCCAAAACCCGCGCAGAATCCGCGCAAAATCCGCGCGCCCTTTGCGCGGGGATGCGCACCTTGTTTTTTGCGGGGGGGGTTCGCCGCTTTTCCTCCTTTTTTCCCCGCTCTGCACCCTACGCCTTTAAGAGCCTTTTCTCTCTCGCTCCCCCACGAAAAGCAAATGGTGCTGGGCAAGGCATGTAGGCGCACGATCGGCTCTAATTACCCGCGCAGCTAATTGCGCTCGCTCGGGGAAGCCCTAACGCAGGGAGGCTCCGCGGGCTCCGCCGGGGGGGGCTCCCAAACCCCCCCCCTTTAAAAACAACAACAACAACAAAAATCATCATCCCCGTGCTGTTCATTAATTTTTTTTAAAATGAATTTTTTTAATGAATCCTTGCTGCCCCTCCGCGGGTGCGGGATGCGCGGTCCCCCCTGTCCGGCGGTGCAGAGGTGAGAGGGTGGTGAAGGCAGCAGCCTCTGCAACTATTTCAGGTATGTCTGAAAGCAGGGAATTCGTTGGGATGGGAGGAAAAAAAAAAAAAAGGAGAGAAAAAAAAAGGGAGAGAAAAGGGAAAAAAAAAAAAAAAAGCAGCAATAAAATGCAAATGTGTGCTTGGGAAGACAGGCAGAGCGAGAGAGAGCACCTGGACGGGAGTCATTAAAAAGCAATCTTTTATTTCCAGCCACCATCTAACTTATAATTAGAAACTCTGCTCGCATTCCTGATTGGAGAAGGAAGCGCATTCCTCTAATACCGGCGTAAATATTCGCTTGTCACCCGGCGGTCCCGGCCCCCCTGTCCCCCCTTGTCCCCTCGGTCCCCGGAGCTGCGGGAAATTGGGCAAAGATGGGGAAAAGGCTCTGGGAAGGGGGGCAGGAGGTGCCACCCGAGCCGGGCATCCTCAGGTGTGACAGCAGCGGTGACACCGCGGGCTCCGGGGTGGCTTCTCCCCGCTGTCCCTCCCGGTGCCAGCAGCGCTCTCAGACGGTTCTTTCGCAAGGACGAACCCCCCCTCAGGCCATGGAAATGCAAAGCAGGGCTGGATTGGGCTGGGGGAATCGCGGGAGAGGCCCGGAGCTGCTGCATTGGCTGCCCGAATTCCCCCTCGCCCTCCCAGCCCTTTCCCTCTTTATTCATCCCCAACATTTCCCTCTTTATTCATCCCCAACATTTCTCTCTTTATTCACCCCCAAGCGAGGTACGAGCCCACCCCCGTGGCTGGAGAGCCCTGGGGATGTGGGAATTGGGGTCTGCGAGGTGGCCCTGGGGTCCCCAGGATGCACATCCCAAATTCCTTCTCTCCCAGGCCAGCCCAGCTGGTCCCAAATTCAGCAAAATCCACCCTGCTGCTTGATTTGATTTTCATTTCATTTTGTTCCTTCTGTTTTGTTTGCTCTTCCTTCTGTTTTGTTGTTGTTTTGTTGTTGTTTCTCGATTTTATTTTTTTGGAAGAGAGAACCGGGAATTTTTTTAGCCTGGTCACATCCCGCCCCAAGCATCTCCCCTCTATCAGCTCGTGGTGATTTTGAGTGTTTAGAGCAGAAAATCTGTCATTTACCAGCCCCAAATTGTGCCCCCTCCCCACTAATGGTTTCTAATTAAAGCATCAACTCATCCTGTGGATATTTACACTTGGAGAAAATCCGTGCAAAAAGCAGGGGCTCAGAAATGATATTTTCCTGGCAGTTTTGCTTAATTGTTGTCCCAAAATGTAAATTTCTCATGGGGATCAGGTGTTGTAAGCTCTGTCTGCCCTCTCACAGCTCCTGTTTAGGCTGAGCTGTTCAAATTGCTGCTCCCACCACGGCACAGGGCACCTGTTTGAGCCAGACTGAGCAGATTCCCACATTCCTGGGAGCTTTGGGAAAAGTTCAGGGCAGGAAAAAGGAAAAGATCCCTCCCTGATGATGCTGGGAGTGGGAGGGGAGGCTCTGTGAGTTCCTTAAAACCTTAAAAAAAAATCAGCAAATAATTAATTTATAAACTGGGAGAAAAGAAGCTTTGGAAGTAATGGTTTAAAAATAATCCAAGGAGAGGGGCTGGTTGCTGTTGGGGTTGGTGAACCAGGGTTTGGGGAATTGCTGGGAGCTTTGGGAAAAGTTCAGGGCAGGAAAAAGGAAAAGATCCCTCCCTGATGATGCTGGGGAGGCCCTGTGAGTTCCTTAAAACCTTAAAAAAAAAAATCAGCAAATAATTAATTTATAAACTGGGAGAGCATAAGCTTTGGAAGTAATGGTTAAAAAATAATCCAAGGAGAGGGGCTGGTTGCTGTTGGGGTTGGTGAACCAGGGTTTGGGGAATTGCTGGGAGCTTTGGGAAAAGTTCAGGGGAGGAAAAAGGAAAAGATCCTTCCCTGATGATGCTGGGGAGGCCCTGTGAGTTCCTTAAAACCTTAAAAAAAAAAATCAGCAAATAATTAATTTATAAACTGGGAGAACATAAGCTTTGGAAGTAATGGTTTTAAAAATAATCCAAGGAGAGGGCTGGTTGCTGTTGGGGTGGTGAACCAGGGTTTGGGGAATTGCTGGGAGCTTTGGGAAAAGTTCAGGGCAGGAAAAAGGAAAAGGTCCTTCCCTGATGATGCTGGGGAGGCCCTGTGAGTTCCTTAAAACCTTAAAAATAATAAAAAAAAATCTGCAAATAATTAATTTATAAACTGGGAGAAAAGAAGCTTTGGAAATAATGGTTTAAAAATAATCCAAGGAGAGAGGCTGGTTGCTGTTGGGATTGATGTTTTGGGGTTTGGGGATGTGCTGGAGGGATTTTTGTGCCTCAGGAGCCCCACAGGACCTTGCCCAGAGCAGTGCAGCACTGAGCTGCTCAACCTAGAGCAGCAACAGGCTCTCCCACACCCAGGGGGCCAGATTAACTGCAAAAATCAGGGAGGTTTTGGGTTTTGCTGCTTTTTTTTAAATAGTGCTGTTCATTTTTTGGTTTGTTCAAAAAAAAAAAATTAAAAAAGATATTGGAACGAGTGAAGGAAGGTTGAGGGAATTCTGAAGCAAAATTCCTGGGTAAGGGAGGATTAAATGTAACCTGTTCCCTGTCCTGAGGGAGCCTGGGGTCTGTGGGGAGTCACAGGAGCAGCATGAGCAGAATTTAAACTTTTTCCAACTGGCCTGCACTGCCTTGACTGACTCCACATGGAATGGGGGGGGGGGGGGGGAAAACCCTTTAATTTTATTTATTTTATTTTTCAATCTGTGCTAAGTGGCCTGACTTGGTCTGAACGCAGCCAGTGGGCAGAAATGATTCAGAAGGGGGGAAAAAAATTCAATAAATATTAACACTGAGCTTCCATGCTGGGAATTTTATCCTCCTGCAGCCCAGGATGCTGCTCCTGGGGGAGATGATCCCAGAATTTTGCTTCAGAATTCCCTCAACCTTCCTTCACTCATTCCAATCTCTTTTTTCTTTATTATTTTTTTTAACAAATAAAAAAATGAACGGCAATAACTTTTAAAAAAAGCAGCAAAAAAAAAAAAGGCTCTCTGGGCTGAGCTGGAAGTACAGGGAGACCCCTTTGCTGTAGGAAAATCTAACTGGCATCATTTCTCCTGGGTGTGAGGCAGCTTGGGGATGTGTGGGGTTAAATTCCGTGCCTGGAGAGGGATGGGAAGAGGAGTTCTAGAGGAACAAGAGGATGGGGATGTGTGTGTAGATATTTCCCTACTGTGCCCTGGTTTTGCTCTCATTCCCCATGGATTTCCTGATCCCTGCAGGATGTGATGTCCTGCAGGATCCCCTTTCTGTGAGGGCTGGGGAGAGGGATCCAGCAGCTCTTTCCTCTGTGTTTTTTGCAATTCAGGAGTTCTGAGGTTGAGGGGACCCTGCCAACAGCAGGGACATCACTGCAGCAATGCTCAGTGCAACACCTGAGCCTGTCCCTGCTCTGTGGTGTGGAAACCCAGGGCAGCACTGGGAATATTTCTGTGTCTGCTCTGGGGTGCCCTGACCCCCAGGGCAGCACTGACTTTGACCCTCATCCATGGAGAAAGTTTCCCAGACTTCAAGATCGACTGTAATCCACAAAAGTGTGCAATAGATTACAGAGAGCAGTGTGGGTGTGTCACTGGGTGAGAAATTGAGGTTTTGGGATTTTTAGTGTGTTGTGGATGGAAGCAAGATGGAGGGCACAGGGTGTCACCCTGGGTTTCTTCTTCATGCTTCTTCTTCCTCCTTCTCCATGGGTTTGGGTGGCATTTTGTAATTGGGCAGAAAAGTCCCCATTGCAGCTCTGTGGGATCAGTTATTGGGTTAAAAGGGAAAATAATCCAGGTGTCAGTTCTTCATTGGATAGTTTAGTCTGAAAAGCCCTTGGAACAAGAGATTGTTGGCCATTTTGTGCCTTCTAATGAAAAGCTGCAGAACTCCCAGCAGTGAGACTGTTTTACTGCTAAGAAATAATAAACATCTGGGTCTGAACATGAAATAACATCTCCAGTGCCTTCAATCCAGACCCAGAGAAACCCACAGCTGGAACCACCACACTGTGGCATCCCCACAACAGCAGCAGTGCAGGGATGAGCTCCTGCCTGGTGCTCTCTGTTCTTTCCTGGGGTCTGTCCCCCTCAACGAGGCTGGAACAGCTCCCATTTTAAAGTGAGAGGAACCCAGGCCAGGCTCTGGCTGCTGTGAGAAACCCAATCCTGGTCTGCAGAGCCAACCCCAGCCCTGCTTGCCCTGGGGTGATCATCCCTGGCTGGCCAGGAGGGAGGCAGAGCCCTGGGAGGTCACCTGAGGGCCAGCCCAGCCAGGTGCTGCCACCAGGAATCCTCTGGAGCCATCTCTGCAGCTCCCAGGTGTGAATTGCATCTCCCCACTCCTCTGCTCCATTGGCTGGGCTGAGGTGCTGGAATTCACCTGGGTCTCCTCCCCTCCTGCAGCAGATTATGGTGAGATGTTAAAATCCATCAGGGTATGTGGGAATTTTGGATGAGTTAGGGACAGGACCTCTGAGTTGGTTTTGGTGATGGGATTTATTTTTATTTATTTTTCTTGTCTTCTACATAGGCAGGAAGGGTGAGCTCAGCTCACACCTTCACAGCATGGCTCAGAAGGTCACAAGACCCTCAGTTACAAGAACTTTCAAGGATTTATTAACCAATAACACACTGCCAACAAGGATATTTATGCTTTTGACCCAATCTTTAAATATTTTGTCTTATGGATCCATGTTACAGTGTAAGCTTTCTTAGCCAATCATGTTATGGCACACAAACCTGCAAAAACTTCTCGTTGCCTCTGTAACTATATTTATTTTTTCTATATCTTAAACTCTAAAACTCTAAACTTTCCTCTTCTCAGCTTAATGTGCCTCTGCTTTAAACTATAAATCCACATTCTCGTTTCTAGCACCTCAGTTTGGGAGCCTTTTCCAAGGTCTCAGATCAAATCCTGGGTTTAATTCTAAGCTTTGGCTTCCAGGCCCAAAGTTCTGAGAGCTCCCAGCATTTTGGATTCCAGCAAATGGAGCAGTGCAATTGTTCTGCATCCATCCCTGTCCCAAGCCTTGCAATTGCCTTTTTGTACCTGTATGATCTCCATGACAGCAGGATCTGAGCCAGCCCTGTTTTTCCAGGCAGAGATTAATCACAGAATGATGGTTTAGGCCCCTCTCACATATCAGCTTTCCCCCAGTTGGGATTTGGGATCCAAATCCACCCAAGCAGCAGTGGGGTACAGGGAAAAGGGTCCAGAGACCTTTCTGTGCAGATCCAAGTGGTAAAAACCAGTTCTTGTCCACGCTGTGTGCCAAGGGGAAGGGAAATCATTTCCCATCTCCGTCTTTTTGGTGGGACTGAAGAAACAAACTCTGATGGTGTTTGTGTTCTTCCTGGCATAGTCCAGTTGTGGTGAGATTAACAACTGAACCAGGATCACACCAGGATGGTTTTTTTCTCAGCAGGAACTGAAAGTTTTACAAGGTTTTAGCAAGAAGTCCCTGTTTGAAACATGGGGAGGGCTGGGACTTCCCCAGAGAGCCTGGTGTGTGCTAGAGAAAACCCCAAACCCCTCATCTGCTCAGCTTTCAGACTCATTTTATCAAATTGTGTTGTTCTGCTACGTATTAATTGATTTTTCCTTTCCATTTTAAGAGGATTTTATTAGAGAAATTAACCTGAAAACCAGCAACTCAATATTCAAAGCATTGGCTGAAGGAATTGCATCCAATAAAAAGCCTTTCCTAACTCAGATAAAGAAAAGTGAATCCTTTTGCTCCCCAGCTGTTTCCAGGTAACCCTGGAGGTGGAACTTTGCAGACATTTGAACACCTCTGAGAATTCTCTCTGGAAAGATTCTGAGTGCTTGGAATAGTTTGGGTTGGAAGGAACCTTTTAAAGGTCATCTGGTCCTGCAGTGATCAGGGTAGCTGGAACTGAGGGATGGGAATCATACTAATTTCTGTTGGCCAAAGAAAGACTTTTTGACCATTCCTTCTAAAAGATTAAGGCTGGAGGAGCCTTGATTTTTACTGTGGTGTCTCCTAGAGAAGGAAATCAAGGATTTCTGATTGATTCTGAAAACCAAGGCTTGCTGATTGCAGCAGGGGAGGTCAGGCTGACTCACTGGTGCCTCCATCCCAACCCTGTGGGATCCCTTCCCTGCTTCCATCCCAATTCCCTCCCACCCAGCTCCAGCCATGCAGCAACGCTGCTGCTGCTCCTGCAGCCCCTGCAGCAATCCCTGCACCACTGGTGCTCAGCGTGGGCACAGGAGGAGGGGATTATTCCACCTTAGACCTCATGAGGAGCAGATGTTCTTCCTTTGCATGCACAGGAATATTGTATTTGTGGGTTCCCTCATGGCAGGGAGGAATGATGGATCTGACTCCATGTTCTCAGAGGGCGAATTAATTATTTTATAATGCTATATATATTAAAGGATACTATACTATAATACTATATTATATATATATATATAAATATAATATCTATAAAACATAATATATAATATATATAATAAATATATAGAATATATACTATGTATTTTATATACTATATTATATATAAAATACTATAATATGCTATATATAATGCTATATATACTATATTATAGTATATAGCTATATTATATTAAAGAATACTATACTATAATACTATATTATATATATAAATATAATATCTATAAATATTATATCATATATATTATATATATGATATATAATAAATATATAGAATATATACTATATTTTATATACTACATAATATATATAAAATACTATAATATGCTATATATATAATGCTATATATACTATACTACAGTATATAGCTATATTATATTAAAGAATACTATACTATAATACTATATATTATATATAAATATAATACAGATAAAATATTATATATTATATATATATATATATATATATATATAATATATATATAATATATATAATATATATATATATAATATAAATATATAGAATATATATTAAATATTTTTATATATACTATATAATATATAGTATACTATAATATGCTGTATATTTAATACTATAATATGCTATAATACTATAATACTATACTATAATAAACTATACTAAAGAATACAGAAAGGATATTTACTCAATGCTGAAAAGATAATACTGAAAACTCCTGACTCTCTCCAGAGTCCCGACACAGCTTGGCCCTGATTGGCCAAAGAGTGAAAACAACTCACAGCAGAACCCAATGAAACAATCACCTGTGGGTGAACAATCTCCAAACACATTCCACATGTGAGCAAAACACAGGAGAAACAAATGAGATAATAATTATTTTCCTTTTTCTGAGGCTTCTCAGCTTCCCATGAGAAAAATCCTGGGTGCAAAGGGATTTTTCAGAGAATGTGAATGCCACACTGGAGGGCAGGAAAATCCCACCGGGACAAGCAGGGGCTGTCCCTGGGCTGTGCCCTTGCTCAGGATTCCTGGAGTGCTGATTCAAAGGGCCCGGCTGCATTTCAAAGGGCTTTGTTGGGATAATGACAGCACCCAGCACCAAGGGAATCCTGCAGGCTCTGAGTCAGGATGAGCCCCTGGGAGCTGTTCCCAGCATGGGCAGCACATCTGGGGTGTCCTGCCAGCAGGGATGGACAGGTCCCACCCCATCCACGGGGAAATTCCCTTCCCAGAGCAGCACTGGAGTCATGCTGGTTCCCAAAGAAGTCACTGTGGGGATGAGCAGTGTGGCTGGGAAGAGAGGAGGAGGATGGGGGAGGTCGTGGCTGGAGGAGGCTCTCTGGAGAAGGCTCTGAAGAGGCACCCACAGAGTTCTGGTGGTGTGGAGCTCAGTGATTTCTGCCCAGACAGGTTAAACTGGGGTTAAATCCACTGGAATATGGGGGAAACACAGCCTCGAGGGAAGCTGAGGTTGGATATCAGGAAAAAGTTTTTCACAGAAAGAGTGATAAAGTTCTGGAATGGCTGCCCGGGGAGGTGGTGGAGTCCCCATCCCTGGGTGTGTTTAACAAAGCCTGGATGTGGCACTGGGTGCCAGGGTTTAGTTGAGGGGCTGGGGCTGGGTTGGACTTGATGATCTTGAAGGTCTCTTCCAACCTGGTCATTCTGGGAATTCTGTGGTTCTGTGAAAGGAAGGGGCTTTAATGGCAGGGCAGAAGCTCTGGCCAGAGCACACAGGTCTCCTCCCCGTGCCCAGCCAAGGCTGCAGCAGGAGTGTCCCCAGCCCAAAAGGTCTCTCCAAACCCATCTCTGCTTTGCTGTCACCACCCGGAGACAGAGCCCAGAGCCTGGCTGGTTCAGTGGGGTTTAGTGTTGGAACTGGAGGAGCACTCAGGTAGGATTGATACCTCTTCCCATGGGGTATCAATCAGAGCTTTGCTGGATCAGGTCTGGAGCTGGTCTTGCAGAAAAGCCACTCATGAAAATGTCCATGCCAGCTGTTTCTATCTATCCTGTGCCATTCATGATGTTCTTTTCCCTTTTGTGCCTTTAAAGGGGACAGGATTTAAGTCCTGTTGTCTTGGCACAACCTCTAAAAATCCATCAGTTCACTCCAAATTCTCCAGGAATTCCCAAAAGCCAAGGGGGGAGGAAGGAGAGCTGATGCATTAACTCCCTTGTTCTCAACTCCTAACATAGGGCACGGCTTTAAAGGCAGCCTGGGAGCCAGGGGAGGCTGTTCTGCATCACAAAGGTGCTGTTTGTCCCTCTTCCTGGTTTGTCACCTGCATATTCACAGCCCCCTTCCCATCTGGGTGCTGCTGCTGCCCAGAGCAAGCTTTGCATTTGTAGAGACTGGCCCATCAAAGGAGTCCCAGGTGCCTTTGGTCTCCTCCTCAGCACAGTTTCTGTCCTGGTGTCAAACCAGTCAGATATTCTTCCGTGGATTCAGTGATAATTATTAGCAGGGATGCTCTTGCCCTTTCCCAAGGTGGATATTCCTTCGTGTTGTGAAATTATTTTCTCCTTTACACTCTCAGGCTTTGCCTGCAAAGTCACATCAGAGCACATGGCTGGTTCCCTTCTCCATCACCTGCCCTTCAAGGGGTTCCAGGTGTGTGGGAGGGTCGTTTCTCCTCTCCCATGGAGTTCTGTAGGCTCAAAGTGTGTTGGAGAAGGCTCAGGGAGTGACTCAGCTCTTCCTCAAGCTCAGGGCATGGCAGACCCTCACATTTCCAGCCTGCCCTGGGGTTCATCACAGGTTTGGGAGCTTTCCTGGTCTCCAGGCACCATTCCCAGTGTTCCCAGTATAAACAGGCCTCCCTGGAATGGCATCTAGCCCACAAATGGAGATGCCCAGGTTCCCACCAGGAGCCCATGCCAGGCTGAGGGGCTGGGTGACATTCTGGGCATCCTCAGAGGCCTGGCAGGGGTTACACACAACCCACTGGTGACCTGCTCCTTCTTGGCAGTAGCTGGGGAGACCCCAGAGCAGCTCAGCATCACTCCATGTCCATGTGCAGGCAAAGCCTCGGGTGGGATTCACTTCACCCACCCCATGGCTGCAATTTCCATCCAAGCCAGGGGCTCCTGGCTCCTTTCTTTGAGGAGAACTGGGCGCTTTCTCCTGGTGCAGTTCCTGTCTCAGGTGTTTGATGGAGCTTGGCTGGTGAAATCCTCTGTGCCAGTTGGATTGAGGAGACCAACTCAGAGGTACTTCCACCAACATCATCCAGCTTTGGTCAGAATATACCCAAAACAAAAGTCTTTGCAGAATTCCTAGTTACTCAAATCCATCATTCCCGTTGGCAGGCATAAAGTCACGTGGATGAAATCAAGTCATGGACTTGTGATCCATCATTTCTCTGTATTTTATAATCTCTTCAGTGCTCATTGGTGTATTGGAATGGGTGCAGGAGCATTCACGACATCCAGGCTGGTCCTAAAAACCTCCAGACCACCCCTCTCCCCTGGAAATTCATCTTTTGTCTTGTCTCAGCCCAGCTGCTGAAAGCCTCAGCAGCTTCCTCTGTAAGATATTGAGGCTCTCAATATTTTGGGGGTTTTTGAGGATTTTGCAACTTCCTCTGTAAAATATTTAATCCTGCCTTTAATCCAGGACACTCCAGAGAACAAATGCATCCTCCTCGTGCTCTTGGACACATCCAAAGTCTCCCAGTCACACCCACGAGTCATTACCTCCAGATTGTGATAGAACTTTATCTCAGAACTTCTTAAGGAGAGATTTGAAGTGGTTTCCCTGTGGCCCTGCCCTGACAGTTATCGAGGGACACAGCCACAGATGTTTGTGCATTTCAAGAATTCCTCTGACTTTGCTTTGCTCTCAGTTCTCTGAAATCAAATCCTTTCCCCCTTTTCCCAGTCCATGCCTCTTCATTTCACTTTCCGGGTTTGTATTTCCTCTGCATTTCTGCTGGAAGATGCAGTTTTATAGCAAAAATTATGCACACCCATCTTTCCAGGGCAGCCAGCTTTATCCAACAGAATTCCCACCAGGGAGAAAAGGCAGAGCCCATCTCTGCTGCAGCTGAGCCTGTGAGACAAATCCAGATTTCTCTGAGCAGAGCAGGAGCTCCTTGTGCTTCCAGAGGAGCGCATCTTGTCTAATAGAGATTTTTCCAATATCTAATAGAGATATTTCCAATATCTAATAGAGATATTTCCAATGTCTGATAGAGATATTTCCAATATCTAATAGAGATATTTCTAATAGAGATATTTCCAATGTCTAATAGAGATATTTCCAATGTCTGATAGAGATATTTCCAATGTCTAATAGAGATATTTCCAGTGTCTAATAGAGATATTTCCAGTATCTAATAGAGATATTTCCTATGTTTATAGAGATATTTCCAATGTCTAATAGAGATATTTCTAATAGAGATATTTCCAATGTCTAATAGAGATATTTCCAATGTTTGATAGAGATATTTCTAATGTCTAGTAGAGATATTTCTTATATCTAATAGAGATATTTCCAATGTCTAATAGAGATATTTCAAATGTCTAATAGAGATATTTCCAATGTCTGATAGAGATATTTCCAATGTCTAATAGAGATATTTCCAATATCTAATAGAGATATTTCTTATATCTAATAGAGATATTTCCAATGTCTAATAGAGATATTTCCAATGTCTAATAGAGATATTTCTAATAGAGATATTTCCAATGTCTAATAGAGGGGTGGGAAGCAGGAATGGAGCTCCTTGAACACTTGCCAAGCCTTCCATTCAGTCTGTCCCTCTGTCCTCAGGAGAACAACAATAGGGCCTGTTGCTAGACAGGGCTGTGACAGAAAACAAATCTAAATCCTCAGCAGGCTGAGGGACACAAGGGAAATTCCCTTTTTTCCCTGAGCCTGCTGTAGCTGGGAAGGAATGGGAGAGTTTGGACAGGGAAGAGTCCATCCAAAACTCACTGAATGTCAGGGGAATCCCACTGGGCATCAGATGTACAGAATTTACTGGGAGAGCCATGGCCTCTCCAGAGACACAAAAATCTGATTAATGCTGTTTTTTTGGGGAGATCTATGACTGGTTTCTATCCCTCCTGGAGGGAGAATCTTCCTGACTATTTTACAGTGAAGTTTCCTTCAGAGTTAGTGGTGAGAGATGAGATCCAGCTCATCTGACACCTGTCAGACATTTAGTTTGGGGTGAGGTGAGTCCCATCCCATCTCAGATTCCCAGCCATTGCCTGGAAGAGGATCCTGGATGACTGGGACAAAGATATCTCCCTTTAGACAGGTCAGGTTTGGCTTTGAAACGCTCCTAGAAGTCAGGAGCATCTGGGCATTTTATGTTTATAGACACGTGGAGTGCGGAAAGGGCATTTTTCCATTGGAGAACCCTTCAGTGTGAATCTTTAGTGACCAAATCACCTTTAAAAATCTCTTCACTTGCAGTCTTGGAGTTGCTTTCCACAGGTGTAGAGGAACTGAGCAAAAACCCCCATATCTCTGAAGGGGCTTCGAAGGGAGTTCTTGTGAACTTGCAGCTGGGCATTTTATGTTCTATACAGACATGTGGAATGCTTAAAAGAGGTTTTTCCATTGGGGGACCCTTCAATGTGACTCTTTAGTGACCAAATTCCCTTTTAAAACCTCTTCACTTGAAGTCCAGGTGTTGCTTTCCACAGGTATAAAGGAATTGAGCAAAAAATCCCATCTCTCAGAAGGGCTTTTTGAAGGGCATTTTTATGAGTTTACATCTGGGTATCTTATGTTCTACATAGACATGGGGAATGGTGAAAAGAGATATTTCCATTGGAGGACTCTTCCATGTGAATCTTTAGTGACAAAATTACCTTTAAAAACCTCTTTAGTTGAAGTCTTGGAGTTGCTTTCCACAGGTATAAAGGAATTGAGCAAAAACCCCATACTTCTGAAGGGGCTTCGAAGGGAATTCTTGTGAATTTGCAGCTGGGCATTTTATGCCCTCCATAGACATGTGGAATGCTGAAAGGGGATGTTTTCATTGGGGCAATGTGAATCTTTAGTGACAAAATCACCTTTAAAAACCTCTTCACTTGAGGTCCAGGTGTTGCTTTCCACAGGTGCAGAGGAATTGAGCAAGAATTCCATATCTCAGAAGGGCTTTTGAAGGGAATTCTTATGAACTTGCATCTGGACATTTTATGCCCTACACAGATATGTGGAATGGTGAAAAGAGGTATTTCCATTGGAGGGCCCTTCAATGTGAATCTTTAGTGACAAAATAACCTTTAAAAAACTCTTCACCTGAAGTCTTGGAGTTGCTTTCCACAGGTGTAGAGGAACTGAGCAAAAACCCCATACCTCTGAAGGGGCTTTGAAGGAAATTCTTGTGAACTTGCGTCTGGGCATTTTATGTTCTATACAGACATGTGGAATGCTTAAAAGAGGTTTTTCCATTGGGGGACCCTTCAATGTGACTCTTTAGTGACCAAATTCCCTTTTAAAACCTCTTCACTTGAAGTCCAGGTGTTGCTTTCCACAGGTATAAAGGAATTGAGCAAAAAATCCCATCTCTCAGAAGGGCTTTTTGAAGGGCATTTTTATGAGTTTACATCTGGGTATCTTATGTTCTACATAGACATGGGGAATGGTGAAAAGAGATATTTCCATTGGAGGACCCTTCCATGTGAATCTTTAGTGACCAAATCACCTTTAAAAACCTCTTCACTTGCAGTCTTGGAGTTGCTTTCCACAGGTATAAAGGAATTGAGCAAAAACTCCATACCCTCTGAAGGGACCTCTAAGGGAATTCTTGTGAACTTGCAGCTGGGCATTTTATGCCCTCCATAGACATGTGGAATGCTGAAAGGGGATGTTCTCATTGGGGAAATGTGAATCTTTAGTGACAAAATCACCTTTAAAAACCTCTTCACTTGAGGTCCAGGTGTTGCTTTCCACAGGTGCAGAGGAATTGAGCAAGAATTCCATATCTCAGAAGGGCTTTTGAAGGGAATTCTTATGAACTTGCATCTGGACATTTTATGCCCTACACAGATATGTGGAATGGTGAAAAGAGGTATTTCCATTGGAGGACCCTTCAATGTGAATCTTTAGTGACAAAATAACCTTTAAAAAACTCTTCACCTGAAGTCTTGGAGTTGCTTTCTACAGGTGTAAAGGAATTGAGCAAAACCCCCATCTCTCAGAAGGGCTTTTGAAGGGAATTCTTGTGAATTTATGCATCTGGGCATTTTGTATTCTACGTAGACATGGGGAATGCTGCAAGGGGATGTTTCCATTGGAGGACCCTCCAATGTGAATCTTTAGTGACCAAATCACCTTTAAAAACCTCTTCACCTGAAGTCCTGGTGTTGCTTTCCACAGGTGTGGCAGAACTGAGGAAAAAATTCCTATCTCAGAAGGGCTTTTGAAGGGAATGTTTGTGAACTTGCATCTGGGCATTTAATGTTCTACACAGACATGTGGAATGCTTAAAAGAGATTTTTCCATTGGAGGACCCTTCAATGTGAATCTTTAGTGACCAAATTACCTTTAAAAAACTCTTCACTTGAAGTTCCACAGGTGTAGAAGAGCAAAGATCCCATTTCTCAGAAGGGCTTTTGAAGGGAATTCTTGTGAACTTTCTTGCACATTCTGGGAGCAGCCATGGAGATGAATCTGATGTGGAATAAGCTACATTAGTGATCCAGGCCAAGAGGGTTGGGCACCACCCTGATCCCATGGATTTGGGGTGGTGAAGAGCAATCCTGAAGGCTCTGAGGACAGGGCCCTTCTGTGGATCTCAGAATCCCAGAGTGGTTTGGGTTGGAAGGGACTTTGGAGCCCATCCAGTCCCACCCCATGCCATGGGTAGGGACGCCTCCCACTACTCCAGGTGCTTCAGAGCCCCATCCACCCTTCTGATATATTCTATTGTTTTCTATTGATATATTCTATGATTTTCCTACAGTGAAGGATTCAGGGGCTGGGAAGCTCAGCCCATCCCATCCCACCCCATCCCATCCCATCCCATCCCACCCCACCCCACCCCATCCCACCCCATCCCACCCCACCCCATCCCACCCCACCCCACCCATCCCATCCCATCCCATCCCATCCCATCCCATCCCATCCCATCCCATCCCATCCCATCCCCTTTCCCAGCTGGCTGGAGCAAATTGTGCTGATTTTTTCATCTCTAGAGAAAGCACCTGGCAGCCCAATCTCCAGGCCCTGAGAGCTGCTCTGCTGCAGCATCAGCAGGGCTGGGGTTGGGTCATCCCCTGGCAAGATTTGCTGCTGGAAGTGCTCAGGGAAAACAAGAGGCTGGGTGGGAAGGACAGGAGGGAAGTTTGGGGCTGCTTGGACCCGTAATTTGTGCTTTATACCTCAGATTTATCAATGGCATTGCTGCAGAGTGATCAATTAGCTGATTTTATTGAGCTGCCCCTTGTCAGTGGGGTGCAGTGACTGCTCCATGAACGCCCTCAGCTCATCCTGAGTGTGAGGAAAAGTGGATGAGCTCTGCTGCTTTTTTTTTGAAGTGCTTATTTCCTCTCACAGAACAGGCTCTTGGTTGAGCTATTCTTATTGGTCTCTAATTTTTTTAAAATTTTTTTTATTCTTACAGTATGAGAGTGAAATATGGTAGGAAATTATCCAAATCTGAAGTAGCTGCTCTGGGAGTTTTCCATAAAAAAATAAAAATTGGCCAAGGGCATGCTGTGCCATTGTATTGATTTTGTGTGGGGTGTTGTTTTGGAGCTTGCACAGTGTGAAAATGATGCTGCCTGCTCAAGGAGATGGGATATTGGTGGAATATGAGGAAGGCTGCCTTAACAGATTGCTAACACCTCTCAAACCTCTGACACATCTTGCTGGTGTCAGTTCAGATGATTTTTAGGCAAAGAATAGGGAGCTTTTTCTCTCATTCTTTGGCCACATGCCTTCATTATTTTTATGTGTCTTCCGAGCTCTCAGAGTTGCAGGATCAGTCAGTGTGAGTCCTGCTTTGTCTAAAATGCATCTGTTCTGCACACAAGGAGACTGTAGGGAAAGTTTAAGAAGTACCTCTCACAGATGGGATGAAAGAAGAAAGAGGAAAGAACAGGCTTTAAGCAGCACAGATTTAGCTGTTCAACTCGCAAACACCTTGGGTTAACTGAGACCCATCCCACTGTGGGTTTGCAAAAATAGGTGTAACCACATCTACCACCCTTAAATCCAGAAATCACCTCATCCATCCTCACGTGCTCCAGGCTGGATTAAATCTGCCTCAGTCAGAATTGCGGAGAAGCCCTGGATATGAGCACTCCGTTCGCTCTGAGTCACTGCTAACAGGAATATCACCCGGGGAAGGAAGGAGCTTGCTGCATCACTGCTTCTTCCGAGCAGGATGGCTCATGGATATGAGTGGATTGATTGCAAAACCTCAAAGTCACTCGCAGGAGAGGGCTGAGGGCACAGTGGGAGCTGGGTTTAGCCTGGGTGAGCACACGGCCCAGACAGATGGGGCAAACAGCCCGGTTGAAAGGAATAGATAAGGGACATTAGCAGAAGATCGGGGATCAGACAGGGCAATGCTAATTCCGTGGCCACTGAAACCCTTGGTGTAAGTAGCCCACAGGCAATTGGGAAGTCTGTGATCCCAAAGAGCATCGAGTCCGTTTGTCCTGCTGACTCATGTGTAGTCTGGTCTGCTGGTGAATGAGAGGGTCAAGCCCAGCCTAACACAGCAGCTCCCAGCACAGCTTCCTAACAGAGCCACCAAAACTGCCATTGGCCAGAAAATCTCCAAATTCTAACAGAGAAACTAATTCAGGGTTTGTCCTGCTGACTCGTGTGTAGTCTCAGTCTCCTGGTGAATGAGCGGGTCAAGCCCAGCCTAACACAGGCTGTTCCCAGCACAGCTTCCTAACAGAGCCACCAAAACTGCAATTGGCCAGAAAATCTCCAAATTCGAACAGAGAAACAAATTCAGGGTTTGTCGTGCTGACTCGTGTGTAGTCTTGGTCTGCTGGTGAATGAGAGGGTCAAGCCCAGCCTAACACAGCAGCTCCCAGCACAGCTTCCTAACAGAGCCACTGAAACTGCAATTTTAGCGTCCAGATTCTAACAGAGTGTCCAAATTCTAGCAGAGAAACAAATTCAGGGTTTGTCCTGCTGACTCATGAATAGTCTGGTCTGCTGGTGAAAGAAAGGGTAACACAAGGTAGGCAGCTCCCAGCACAGCTTCCTAACAGAGCCACTAGATCTGCAATTGGCCAGAAAATCTCCAAATTTTAACAGAGAAACTAATTCAGGATATGTCCTGTTGACTCGTGTGTAATCTCTGTCTGCTGGTGAATGAGAGGGTCAAGCCCAGCCTAGCACAGGCTGTTCCCAGCACAGCTTCCTAACAGAGCCACTAAAACTGCACTTGGCCAGGAGAGTGTCCAAATTTTAACAGAGAAACTAATTCAGGGTTTGTGTAGGCTGTATAGGCTTTATTGTATATATTATTTTATTGCATATATTGTATTGTATTTTTATGGGCTTTAAATTTACAGCCACGGGTACCTTGCTGGTGGCTCCTGCAGCCCCAACACTGCACTCAGAATAAATTGAGGAATTCTGTCCTGCAGACAGGCTCCAAAATGGGGCAGACCAGGCTCTTGTTGGATGCTGGCATGCAAGAGCCCATTTTGGCAATGCCAAAGGGCAGGGCAACCTGCAAAACCTTGACTGTCTAATATCTTTGTGATTAACCTGGGGACGAGGTAATTCAGGAGCTAAAACACATCCTTGGCAGCTCTGGCCATATTTCTTCTCTGCCCTTCCCAAGCCTCAACAAATAGCTGGGTGTCCTGGTCAGAGGAGAATCAAAAAGGTGGAAAATGAGAGTTTCCTGCAGGGGCAGCTGCTTATGTCCCATTCCAAGGGACAGTGTGGGCTCACTGAGCAGAGCCAGGAGGAGAAGCTGGGCCAAACTTACCTTTGACTCACTGTTTAAATAAAAAAACCCAGCAATTTTTGGGTGAGGATAAGAGCCAGGACAGCCAATTTTTATTTTTTTTTAATATGGAAAACTCCCAGAGCAGCTACTTCAGATTTGGACAATCTCCTACCATATTTCACAGAATAAAAAAAAAATTAAAACAAAAATTAGCAATAAGAATAGCTCAACCAAGAGCCTGTTCTGTGAGAAGAAATAAGCACTTCAAAAAAAAAGCAACAGAGCTCATCCACTTTTCCTCACTCTCAGGATGAGCTGAGGGTGTTCATGGAGCAGTCACTGCACCCCACTGACAAGGGGCAGCTCAATAAAATCAGCTAATTGATCACTCTGCAGCAATGCCATTGATAAATCTGAGGTATAAAGCACAAATGACGTGTCCAAGCAGCCCCAAACTTCCCTCCTGTCCTTCCCACCCAGCCTCTTGTTTTCCCTGAGCACTTCCAGCAGCAAATCTTGCCAGGGGATGACCCAACCCCAGCCCTGCTAATGCTGCAGCAGAGCAGCTCTCAGGGCCTGGAGATTGGGCTGCCAGGTGCTTTCTCTAGAGATGAAAAAATCAGCACAATTTGCTCCAGCCAGCTGGGAAAGGGGATGGGATGGGGTGGGATGGGGTGGGATGGGATGGGATGGGATGGGATGGGATGGGATGGGATTGGCTGAGCTTCCCCGCCCCTGAATCCTTCACTGTGGGAAAATCATAGAATATATCAATAGAAAACAATAGAATGTATCAGAAGGGTGGATGGTGCTCTGAAGCACCTGGGGTGGTGGGAGGTGATTCAGAGCAGGAGTGAGGAGCTGAGGGTTGTCCTCTCTGTTATGGGCTGTGCACACACAGTGCTGAGCTGAGCCGGGTTCATCAGCCTGCACGGCCTCAGAGCTGCACATCCCATCTCAGGGGGTCACCCCAGTGTGACAGTGCTCGCAGGGGTCTCAGGATGAGGGAAGAGATGAGGATCTGACTCCATGTTTCAGAAGGCTGATTTATTCTTTTATTATATATATTACATTAAAACTATACTAAAATAATAGAAGAAAGGATTTCATCAGAAGGCTGGCTGTGAATAGAAAAAGAAAGAATGATAACAAAGGCTCTGTCTCAGACTCTCTGTCTGAGCCAGCTGGGCTGTGATTGGCCATTAATTAGAAACATCCAACATGGGCCAATCACAGCTGCACCTGTTGCATTCCACAGCAGCAGACAAGCATTGTTTGTATTTTGTTCCTGAGGTCTCTCAGCTTCTCAGGAGGAAAAATCCTAAAGAAAAGATTTTTCATAAAGGATGTCTGTGACACCCTAGCTCCCTTTGCAGCCCACCAGGGAGGGCTGGCACCTCCTGGCTGTGTCTCAGCAGCCCTATCAATGTCCATCTCAGGAGGACAGGATCTCTCTCTGCTGGGGATCAGCAGAACCAAGATGACCAGCTGGGAGCCTGACTCCTGCGTGGGCAAGGTTAGGTCAGAGCATTTCATTCCATCGTGCCCAGTTCTTTAAACTCATCCTGCCCTTGGTTCCCATGCCCAAGGAATTTGTATTTCTGCAAAAGTCTCTCCCTTTTTTGGTTCTGTGGTGTTTCAGGGCACATCTCCCCATGTGTCTTCACCTGTGGAGACACATGGGGAGGTGAAGCTTTGTGAAACTACAGAATCACCCATGGATCACATAGTGAAGAAATCTGCTTGTCCTCAAATTAGCTCCTGGCTGCATCAGGCAGAAAGGTGACTGACTCTTAGAAGAAAAACGTATTTTGTAAGGCACCTTTCTTCTGATACACAGATGCTGGGCTGCCAAAGCCAGCCCTGCATCCACCACAGCCTAGACACTGAAGCTCATGAGGAGAAAGTGCTCTTGCCAAAGCATCATTTGTCAAAGATTTAGTAATTTGGACTGATTTTCTGTAGCCAGCAGTGGGCTGCCAAGTGGAGGCACCTTGACAGAGAGCACCCTCCAAACCAATCATGGTTCTGATCCCCAAATCCCTGCAGCTGGACTCCTGGGTGAGCAAGGTTAGGTCAGATGATTTCATTCCATCGTGCCCAAATCCTTAAGCTCATCCTGCCCTTGGTTCCCATGGACAAGGAATTTGTATTCCTGCAGAAGTCTCTCCTTTTTGGGTTCTGTGGTGTTTCAGGGCAGATGCAAGAAAAATGTTCTTGCAAAAGCATCATTTGTCCAAGATTTGGTCATTTGGACTGATTTTCTATAGCCAACAGTGAGCAAAAACCCCATCTCTCTGAAGGGCTTTTGAAGGGAATTCTTGTGAACTTGCATCTGGGCATTTTATATTCTACATAGACATATGGAATGCTTAAAAGAGGTTTTTCCATTGGAGGACACCTCAATGTGAATCTTTAGTGACCAAATTACCTTAAGAAAACATCTTCACTTGAAGTTCCACAGGTGTAGAAGAGCAAAAATCCCATTTCTCAGAAGGGCTTTGTGAAGGGAATTCTTGTGTCAAGGTAGAGGCACCTTGGCAGAGAGCACCCTCTAAACCAATCATGGTTCTGATCCCAAAATCCCTGCAGCAGGACTCACCAGCTCCTGCTGCCTTCTGAGCTTCACGTTTCATGGTTCTGCTGACCTTGCTGATAAGATCTGCACAAATTTATTCATATGCTTGTGCTGTCTGCTCCTCGAATTCCCAGACTGTTTTTGTTACTGTGAATGAGGAAGAGTTGGGTTTATCTCCAATTTCCTTGATCTTAGAGATGTCAGGAAAGGTGCCTGGGATTTTCTTTGATGCCAGAAGAACGCAGTGGCATCAATGTAATGGAGGAGTGAGGGAAGTGATGTGAACTCTGAACTGACTAAACTCCAGGTCTCTACACAGGTTTTAAATCTGTCTGGGTGCTAAGTTAGGCATGAACTTAGCCTTGGGCGTTACTGTGCTGAGTTAGACTTTATTATTAGGAAAATAATAATTCTTTCTTAGGAAAGAATAGACAGAGACATCTCAGGTGTAATTTGTGCAATTTTCAGCCACGCTGACCCTTTTTCTGTGAAATTCAGGCCTTTGCAATGTGTTTTTATGCAGTAAAAGCTGCAATTGCTTGTGCAAAGGGCTCCTTCAGGCCCTGGAGAGGGACCCAGGCTGGGGGCAAGGAGGGGCTCATGGAAGGGTTTCAGATCCACTTCTGCCCTAATCCATCTCTCAGAACTGGTTTCTACATGATCCAAGGCTTGAGCAATCCTGCTGCCTCTTTGTCCCCATAATGACATTTAAACCTCTTGGCCCCGTGAGCTTCATTTGGCGAAGGTTCTGAGAAATGTTAGATATCCACAAATCTCACCAAAATGGGCAGTGAAATGGGGTAGAAATGTGAGCAGTGTCCTGCCAGGGGCTGGAGGGTGTGAGGATGTGTGGGTGTGCATCCATGCTCCCTGCACATCCTAAATCCAGACAGAGCAGTCAGTGCTCACCAGTTTCAGTGCCCACAGAATAAATCCTTGTTCTGTTTTTTTTGGTTTTTTTCAATTCACCTTGTTTCACAGAATTACAGAGCACAGAATAGTTTGGGTTGGAAGGGACCTTTGAGGTCACCCAGTTCCAGCCCCCTGTGATGGGCAGGGATGTCATTCACTGCTTCAGGTGTCTCAGGGCCCCATCCAACCTGGCCTTGGACACTCCCAGGAATGGGACATCCACAAGCTGATCCAGTGCTTCACCACCCTCTGAGTAAAGAGCTTCCTCTTGATATCTCATTTAAATATTTTTTCATTTAGTTGAAACTGGTTTTGTTGTCCAATCCCTGTCTGCCCACATAAGAAATCCCTTCCTCTCTTTTTTATAAGCCCCCTTTAATTACTGTAAGGCCACAATGAGATCTTCCCAGTTCTCCAGGCTGAACAATCCCAGCTCTCTCAGCTTGTCTTTGTGGGATGGTTGCTCCAGCCCTCTGATCATCAGAAGATTCCTTCCTTCCTTCCTTCCTTCCTTCCTTCCTTCCTTCCTTCCTTCCTTCCTTCCTTCCTTCCTTCCTTCCTTCCTTCCTTCCTTCCTTCCTTCCTTCCTTCCTTCCTTCCTTCCTTCCTTCCTTCCTTCCTTCCTTCCTTCCTTCCTTCCTTCCTTCCTTCCTTCCTTCCTTCCTTCCTTCCTTCCTTCCTTCCTTCCTTCCTTCCTTCCTTCCTTCCTTCCTTCCTTCCTTCCTTCCTTCCTTCCTTCCGCCACTTCCTTCCGCCACTTCCTTCCGCCACTTCCTTCCGCCACTTCCTTCCTTCCTTCCTTCCTTCCTTCCTTCCGCCACTTCCTTCCTTCCTTCCTTCCTTCCTTCCTTCCGCCACTTCCTTCCGCCACTTCCTTCCTTCCTTCCGCCACTTCCTTCCGCCACTTCCTTCCGCCACTTCCTTCCGCCACTTCCTTCCGCCACTTCCTTCCGCCACTTCCTTCCGCCACTTCCTTCCGCCACTTCCGCCACTTCCGCCACTTCCTTCCTTCCTTCCTTCCTTCCTTCCTTCCTTCCTTCCTTCCTTCCTTCCTTCCTTCCTTCCTTCCTTCCTTCCTTCCTTCCTTCCTTCCTTCCTTCCTTCCTTCCTTCCTTCCGCCACTTCCGCCACTTCCGCCACTTCCGCCACTTCCGCCACTTCCGCCACTTCCGCCACTTCCTTCCGCCACTTCCTTTTTCCTTTCCGTCTGAGATGTGATTCATGAGAGGAATGGGCCATGCCAGGAGTCTCCTCACTGCTCTGCGTGGGTGAGGAAGAGGAGGAAGGGATGAAGAGGAGGAACCTCCTTGTCAGGTTTAAGGAGAGTGAAGGACTCCCATGCTTTGGAGGTCTGAGGTTCCCAGTCACAGCTGTGTGCCACTCCCTTCTTCCCTGGTGGATTGGTGCTGGCAGCTCCCAGTGACGTGTCCTAGAAAAGTCCAGAAGGCTGAACCCCTTCTGTGAGAGTTCTGTGGGGAGAAAAAGCATTTATTGTGAAGGAAGGTAGTTAAATATATAAATATGATGATATGTATGTGCATAGACAGGTAGATCACATATCCCTCTTCTTAGCTTTGGCTTCTGCTCCAAACACAGTTGGAAGCAATAGAAAATCTTCCTTTGACTGTAACAAACTCTGGGACAACCTATTTGTCTTGTGTCTTGGACTCTGAGGTCCTTCAGGATCCTACAAGTTGCTTCATACCTTGATTCTGGGCCAGGAAAGTTCTGCTTTGGAGCAACTCCTTTGCCTCGTGTCTTAAGACTTTGAGCTCCTTTAGGTCTTGATCCTTCCAGTTGCTTCAACCTTTGATTCTGGGCCAGGAAAGTGCCATGTTTGCTTTGTGTTTATCCTTAAATACCGGGGCAGTTCGGTTCATTTTCTGTGCTTGGCCACTGGGCTGGGTTGCAGGGGTTGAGGTGAAGCCTGGGAGCAGGGAGAGTTTTCCTGTGCTGGACTGATGCACAGCACGTTATTATCCCTGCTATCAGGGACACAGAGTAATAATATATGGAAATTACAGGCATATCTCAGTCCCATCTCCCCTATCCCAGTGCAGGGCAGAGAAGGAGCCCGGTTAAGGCTTGTACATATCTGACAACGTGCAGCAAAACTTGGCTTGGAGCTGGATGGGGTTTTGGGGCATGCAAAGGCAGAATTGCAGGACTCTGGTATCCTCCAGAGCTCACAAAATCCATCTGTGCACTCAGCTCTCAGCTGGGGTGGGTGCTGGGAGCTCCACAGGCTCCTGGCTGAATCCCCAGCCTTGGCCAAGCCTCAGTCCATGTGAATAATGGATTTGGTGGTTCTGGGCAATGGCATAATCCATTGGCAAGGGTGTGCTGCTGAGATTTGGGAAGCTTGGGCTCAAAACCCTGCTTGGGATGGAGCAGAGGAAGCTGGTGAAGCTCATTTTCCCATCCCATGGGCTGGTGCCATCACCATGGAGTTGCTGACTCTGAGTATTAAGGGGACATTGCGTCCTCCCCCTTCACTTTGGGAATGGCACCTTAGGGGATGGGCACCTGAACAAATCACCACGAGGTAAGGTAGGGTGTGAACTCATCAGATGCCAGTTTTTCTGTGGTAACTGCCCGTGTGAATGCTCTTTCCCTGCAATAAACACGAGATGGTTCATATTCACCAGGGGGGAAGAACGTTCACATGGCTGTTCACATGGCTCACACCCTGGTTTGACTCCCAGTAACTTGGGCCTGTGCCTCTAACCTCAGTACCCTTGAAAAGCCATCCCAAAAAAAAAAAAAAAGAAAAATCAAACCCCTCTGCTTTACATAAACCACAGTTTTGCCATTTCTTCATTTCAAATTGCAATTATTTTGGTTCATCTTTGGTTTGCCAGAAAGGATTTGCTGAGGTTGACTCCACTGCTCCTGTTTTGGCAGGGAACTTGAGGCCTTGAGGTCCTGGTGGCCAGGACCAGCCAACAAGGGCAGATAATCTACAGACACCACACCAGCTTTTCTTGCCTCATAGTCAGAGACCTTCTGGGCACTGACAGAATATTAATAATTCCTGTTTCTCGCAGCCAGCTCCCGAGCCCTGAAGAGATTTAAACATGTGGAGATATGAATTCAGGCACATAAAAAGCTCTTTAGCCAGTGGAGAAGGGTGGTGTGGTTGTGGGATGAGCGTTGCTCCCAGGCTGCCTTGAGGTCACCAGTGCTTTCCATAGATCTGGGAAATGGTCACAAAGTGTTCTGAGGGAAAGACCTGGATTTTCTGAAGGAAAGGCCTTGGAGCAGTGGTCTGAGAGTCTTCCAGTGCTGCACAGATAAAAACCTTGCCTAGGAGCAGGCACAGCATAACTGTGCATGAGCCCGAGGACAGAGCAAGGGAAAATGTCTTTAAAAGATTCCAAGAACTGGACTGAATGTTCCAGTCAAATAAAAATACCCACCAAACTCACAACCCACTTGCTTATGGGCTGGGACTTTGTCTCATGATGATCCCAAGGGCTGACTCAAGTTATCTGAGGCATCTCCTTTCAGGTGAGATGGAGAAGATTGAATTCATCCTCCAGGAAGCCTTTCACCAACTGGGGACAGCTCTGCTTTGAAATCAGGGTTTCCTCACAATGTCCAAGCACACCTTGAGTCTCCAAGCACACCAGGAGTGGTATCTCTGCTCTTTTGGGTGACAGAACCTTCCCTAAGAGACCTCTGGACCAAATTCACTTAATTTTAGCCGTGTAATGCTCAACTATCTGAGCCAACCATCTTAGAAAGTTGGGCACCCTCTGAGGGCGATTCATCCTTCCTGAGATTGGGATCTCTCTAGTGGATGTGGTGAATCACTGTCTGGAGCTGCCTATCTCTCTCCATCCGCTCCAGGAACAGCCTGAACACCTCCCTTTTAGACAGGTAAAGTGGGGAGGGATGACTGGGTGCCTGAGAACCCCACAAATATCATTGATGTGATGCCAGTTGGTGTCTGGGAGGTTTTTATCCCTATTTTAAGAGAGGCTGATGAGAAACCTGAGGTGTTTGTCAGGTCCTTGACCTTCCTTGTTGATTTTGCCTGGAGAAAAGAGGTAAAAGACCAAAATCTTCTTCAAACTCTTCTGGTTTAAACACAGTGGTTTAAAACATTTTTTTCCAGGCAATATTTGCAGTTATTGCAAAAAATTCTGGACTGTCATAGTTAATAACAAAGAGTATTTTGGGACTTTCATTTCTGGGCTTCAAGTGACATCTGGCTAATGAAGACCAGAATAAGATTTTTGCAAGGAAATTATGTTCCATGAAAATCCTGTGCAGGGCACTTATATTTTTTTCTCTGCTTCTGGCCATTCTAGGGAAGGGTTGCTGACCTCAGGTCTGCAAATTCACATTTTTCTTCAGGACTGGAGCATTGTTAACAGCCTGGTATGACCCTTTGTGGCTGTGATGGGTGCAGCCAAGACCTTGTTGAGAAAACAGCAACAATTTTTCATCACTGCACCCTTCAGAGGGCAGCTCATGGTTTGTGACTGGCCATGGCTTGGTGGAGTTTTGGACAGTGCTTTGGAGAAATATGGAGCTGCTGACAGTGTTTGTTAGCTGCAGAATCACAGAAATAATAGAAACATAGAAGGAGTTTAATTGGAAGAAAGGGTTTAACTGGAAGGGACCTTGAAAATCATCTCATTCCAACCCCCTGCCATGGGCAGGGACCTTCCATGATCCCAGATTGCTCCAGACATGTCCAAGCTGGCCTTGGACATTTCCATGGATGGGGCAGCCACAGCTTCTTTGGGCACCCTGTGCCAGGGCCTCACCACCCTCACAGCTGAGAATTTCTTTCCAATATCTCATCTAAATCTCTTCTCTTTTAGTTTAAAACCAAGCTGAGAGTTGATTTAAAAACCTCTCCCCCTGAACTTGCTGCTGAGTATTTTTTGTGCGTGTCAATGGCTCAGGAGGATGAGATTCATCATGGCAAGCTTTTGTCACCCAAAATGAAACCTCTGGTCCATAATTTCCACGTAGAACCCTTTTTTAGGGACTAACTCCCCCAGAGGGCAATTCCACCCCACCTATTCCAGCCATCTATCTTAGGACAGAGCAAGCTGATCTTCTGTGGCCCTGATGATTCTGTTGCAAGGCCAGAGAGGGTTTGGGTGATACCATTAACTGAATTCCTAACTTCAAGGTGTTCCAGAGAGATTAGATGAACTCCATTGAGTGTTGGTTTCTGCCGTGAGCATGTGTGAAATTCCAGTCCTGGTGAATCCAGAGGAGGTTTTTTTGTTCATATCTGTTGAAGTCCTGCAGCCTTGAGAACCTGTTTAAAGCTGGAATGGTGTGAACTGTCACAGCTCCATAGCCTGGAGGATGGGGACAGCAGGTGACAAATGTCACACTAACGATGTTACAGCTCAGAGATGAACCCTCAGCTCGTTTGTGGCTGAGGAAGCTGCAGGAGCTGCTGCTTGCACAGAGTCAGGGCTTGAGAAGTCTGCTAGTACCTACACGTCCTCCCAAAATCTTAACTGTGCTAATCCTCCAGCAACCCTGACTCCAGGGAACTTTCTAACCACGCTCTAGAAGCTTCCTTCTTGCTCTGCTCTGCTGCAAACCTCCCCAGTGAGAAAGCCTCTGTCTCCAGACTGATTTCATAAGAGCAAGCCTGGGTGTTTCATCAGGCTTTTGTGGCTGTGTGCTTGGAGGAGGTGACCTGGAAATAGGGAGGTTTCCCCAGAAAACCCTAAGCAACTGAAGCAAACCCCAAGCAGCTGAGGGATATCATCACATCTGGTCTCCAGTGATCTCCAGATTTCCATGGCAGCTTGGTTTTCATTATGATTTCCCCATTCTTACCTTTATGCCAAAAGTGATTACAATTGTGTTTTTAAGGTAGTGCAAAGTTTCAGCTCTGCAAAATTTGAACAGAATTGACCTCATTTTTCTGCAGTTGAAGCATCCATCTGCTTTCCTGTAACTTCTTTATGCCTGAACACCTTTCCCTTTGCTTTCCTGTTCTTTGCATCATGTTTCCCTAGGATTCAAGAAACTCTTTCATTTGTTGGTGCAGTGCAATCCATGTCTTGTTTAGGAAGTCAGAGCAAAAGGTGGGAGCAGCAAGCTCAGCTTTTTAGCATAAAACAGGTCCATATTTTGGGGGCTTTCTTAAAAATACTGATAGCTTGATCCCACAGGGGACAGGGGTGCCCTGCAGTCCTGGATGGATAAGATTTAATTGCCAAATATTCTGTGTACAGTGAATTTAGTAAAGGCAGAATTAGCCCTGCTGGACGTTTTTGTATCCATTCATCATCCATCCATCCATCCATCATCCATCCATCCATTCATCCATCCATCCATCCATCATCCATCCATCCATCCATCCATCATCCATCCATCCATCCATCCATCCATCCATCCATCATCCATCCATCCATCATCCATCCATCCATCCATCATCCATCCATCCATCCATCCATCCATCATCCACCCATCCATCCATCCATCCATCCTTCCTCCATCCATCCATCCATCCATCCATCCATCCATCCATCCATCATCCATCCATCATCCATCCATCCATCCATCCATCCATCCATCCATCCATCCATCCATCCATCCATCCATCCATCCATCCATCATCCATCATCCATCCATCCATCCATCATCCATCCATCCATCCATCCATCCATCCATCCATCCATCCATCCATCATCCATCCATCCATCATCCATCCATCCATCCATCCATCCATCCATCCATCCATCCATCATCCAACCATCATCCATCCATCCATCCATCCATCCATCATCCATCATCCATCCATCCATCCATCCATCCATCCATCCATCCATCCATCATCCATCCATCCATCCATCCATCCATCCATCCATCCATCCATCATCCATCATCCATCCATCCATCCATCCATCCATCCATCCATCCATCATCCATCATCCATCCATCCATCCATCCATCCATCCATCCATCCATCCATCCATCCATCCATCCATCCATCATCCAACCATCATCCATCCATCCATCCATCCATCCATCCATCCATCCATCCATCCATCCATCCATCCATCCATCCCTGTGTTTGTCTCAGTCTGTGGACTGAGTCCCATCCCAGGAAATTCCAGCATTAGTGATGGATGGTTCGACCTATCTGAAAGTGGATCTGAGATGTAAAAGTCTGTGGGCTCATTTTTTAGGATTGCAATGAGGATTCCACCCCATTTTTACCCTATTGGGGAAATAGTTGGGCTGAAATGCATTTTTTGGGAACAGCTTTGAGCTGAGGCCTTGATGATGTCAACAGGTTGGGACAATCCATCCTTTCTATTGGGGGATTTGGCCAGTTGGGGATTCATCAGCTTCACCACACTTCAGGTCTGCTTCTGAGCTGAGTCTGGTTTCAGTGAACTGGTTCCCATTTCCCTTCCAAATTGGAAAAAATGCTTTGTGTAATCCAGGTGTCTGGTTGGGAGTTTGTCATTTCAAGAGTACTTGGAGCAGACAATTCCAGGAGTGTCCTATGGACCCTCTGGATCACTGAAGGTCTGGAATGAAACATTCCTGTGCTCTGTCCCAGGCTGGTGAGGTGAGCAGGACCCTGCTCATGGTCACAATGCTGCTGATCACATCTGTCTTGGGAGCAGAGAGCAGAGGTGGGACGGGAGAGTAAAACTTTTGGTGTCTGCTTTGAAAGTTGTCTCTTCCAACAGCAAAGAGGTTGAGTTTGACTTAGACCTGACTTAGACCTGACTGGACTATCATGGCACCCATGACTAAGGATCTTTGATTACATTAATTAGTTGTTTCCTGCCTCAGAAGCAAAAGTCCTATTTAGGTATTAACCTAGATAAAAACTATTTATTTGTGAGAAATTTATTTGTGAGAAATTTATTTGTTTTCTCCTCAGCTCTGTTGTAAGGGATGCTGGCTGCTCTGGTAAAAAGGATTTACTGCTCTTTGATACAAGCAGCTTTAATGCTTTAAGCTGGAAAAAATTAAGGAATTTAAAGGGCTTTTTTTTATTGTTACCACTGTTAGATTTGTACAGAGTGGAGGGCTTTGGAGCAACACTGAAGTCCACCTTGTCGTGGCACCTCCCAGCACGGAGGGGCACCTCTGTGACCTCTCCCTCTCCTCAATACAACTTTTAGTCAGTTTTGTACTGCCCGAGGCCTTGGGAGAAATTAGAATCCAGGTCTAAGGGTTTGCCTGCGTGTGGAAGTCCCAGCAAATTAAAGTCCTGATCGAGTTTCTGCGGTGCAGCAAGTTACCACACATCAGCTGACCCCTGGTACCTGTCTGTGTGCTCACTAGCCTGCAGCTAGAGAGGTAATTAGACTTTGCTTACCCACAATGAAAAAGGGTTAATTTAAATCACATTTGCCAGCATTTGCTGTAGGCTAGGGATTCACATTTGTAGGATTGCTGTGGGTCAGCTAGCACCAGGGAGTAATTTGAGCTGCTCTTGCTTGACCATGAGATTGAGCCCTAAGTGGGATTTGTTGTGGTGTCTGAGCAGTGATTCCTCCAGGATGTGCTCCAGGACATCCACACTCAGAGTTCTGCGGCAGAGACATCTCTTCCTGTCCCCTCTGTGGTCGATAAGGAGGAGAAATGGGTGATTGTAGTGAGACGTGATTCTTACCCTAAAGATCTTTAAAAAAAAAATAGAGTGAAAACACCTTGAACTGTGCCCTCAAATGGCGTTTCTTAATTCTCTTAATTGCTGAGAGGGAAAGCTGGATGGCTGTCTCAGATGGAGACCACTCCATGCCTCCTGGAGGCCATCAGCTGGATGACAAATGGATCACAATGGACAAATGGATGACAAATGGACTCCCATTACAATTTTATCAATCAGTTTTGTCACAGATGATGAGAATCTTGTGCCATCCAAGGAGCCTCCCCCTGCCTCTCAAAAGGCCTCAGGTCTCCCAGAGATCCCATGTCAGACCCGCTGATATCTCAGAATCTGTGGCCTAAATCTGGAGCACATTTCAAAGGAGAATGACTGACTTTGAGGCATTCTGTTGCAGTTTCTTCAGTTGCTGCTGCCTGCTTGTGTTTCAGGGTTTGTGAGGAACAGGTAGGAATGTACTTCCACTCCTGGTTGCTCTGCCATGGTGTCCCATGTAGGTAAATCATTAGTGATTTCTATACATTTTATAGGTGTTCATGATGACTCAGAGAGCTGGGAATTCTCTGCTGGGTGCAATTCCTGACTCCATGTGAGCCAAAATCATAGAACTGGTCAAGTTCCAAGGCGCTGAGTGCACAGGAGATGAATGAAGAGGCTTTGAGCTTAGAAATAATGTCCCAAGTACTTATTTACTCTTTCAAATCAGAATCTTTCAATAGCCTGTACAATGCTGCAAGTTTCCTTTCTAACATAGATAACCTTTTCCAAGTTTCCTTCCCTGATACAGATAGTTCTTTCCATAATCTCAGTTTTGAGATTCCTAATTTCTTGTACAATCCTAAGCAGGGAAAAGGACAAAAAGTCTTTAGTCCTGTGGAAATAGTGAATTTCCAGAGAGTTTGATACATTTGGCTGAATGCAGGTGATTAAAACCATTTGAGATTTCCCTGGATTTGAGATTCCCATGTGCAGCTTTCCCACAGGAACCTCATGATCTTGTCTTGTGTAAGTATCTCATAGAGGGGTTTTCCCATGGAAATATTTAGGAAATTTTTAGCTAATTGAATTGATTCCTGAGCTTCAGATCCAGATATTTTTATTTGGCTTTCTACCAGAGTGATCCACGTGAGTGATCCAAATCAGTGGAGGTTTAAGGCTCCCTGTAGTTGTGTAGGCAGGAGTGTGCAGTGCCATCCAAAGGGGTGCTTTGTGTCACCCCAGGAATCCACATGATTTAGGGAGCCAGGCTGGAGCCAGGTGGGTGCTGGAAAGCAGCTCAAATGGTACTCAACACACCTGTGCTCAAGCAGTTGAATTCCAGCCTGAGAATTCAACATGTGATAAACTAGGGGAGGGGGGGGAAATATCCAGAGAATTTCAAGCAGGCGAGTACAATTTCTCCCAAAAGGCAGCTCTTGGGAGGTTTGCTTTGGAATGTCTGCTGCCTGGCTGGAAATGGTGTTATGTAAAGTAAGGCCAGTGAACTTCTGTGCAGCAGTGAAGATTTATCCTGGGAATAACGGGAATGATGGCTGAGAGCTCTGCTAGCCCGGCCGTGGAGCTCTTGGACATCACAGGCAGCTGTTGATCATGGAGACAGGGGGATGAAATACAGAATTAGGGAATTCTGGAATGTTAAGGGGTTGGGATGGATCTGGAGGATTATCCTCCAGTCCAAATCCCCCCCCACCACAGGCAGGGAGACCTCTCACCAGGCCAGGCTGCTCCAGGCCTTTCCAACCCAGTCTTGAGAACTTCCAGGGCTGGGGCATCAACAGCTTCCCCAAGTAACCTGAAAATAGGAAAGAAAAGAATGACCAAAATATGAAAGAAAAGAATGAACCCTGTGTTTTGGTTCAGCTAATTTGGGTCAGGTTGAACCAATGTTCAGGAAGTGGAAGTTCATTTGATGTGTGGAGGTGAAGGAATCCCACAGTTTCCTGACACTGGTAGCCTACTACCTGCCACTGACCCTAAATTGACTTTAAGTAGTTCTCACTTTCAAGAGTAATCGAGTAGCACTGATTTAGATCTGGGTCTGATTATTATTGGAGAGGAAAATTAAGGTGTTTGTCTTACCTAGAAGGATAAGTCATGGCATTACACGGGATAATCTTCAATTTACCACCAGAAGCAGCTGCAGTAAAGGCAGGCGGGTTATCAAAGCATTGAGCTTCCTTTGCAACAAAAAAAAATGCATCATCCTCAGATGACTGATTGCAGCAGAGCTGCTGTGGCTTGACACGTTCACAGCCCTCAGCAGCCCTGCAACACCTGTGCATGACCTCAGCTTAATCCAGAGTCAAGGGCAAAGGAAGAGATTTAAGCCTCGCCGTCTTGGTGGAGGCTCGGAGCATACGCATGGACAGTTGCAGCAGCTCTGCTGGCAGGCAGCAACTTGTGAATTACTTGATCTCATTCATGGTGTGCCAATACCTTGCTTCTCGTCACCTTGGTGAGCAAACAGAGGCAGGCAGAGCCGCGGCCTCCGCGTTTATGGAAAGCGTTGCCGTGCCGACACGTGCACGGACCCACGGCAGGGAAAGGGCTCTGCACGGGCACACAGCCCTCAGCTGAGTCTGAAATGAGAGATGAGAGGCCAGCAGAACCCACAGGAGGCACATCCAGCCCAGCACGGAGCTGGTGGGGTGATACAGCACACCTGGACTGCAGGGCTGCTGTTCCCACGCGCTCACCTGCACGCTGACCCACGGCAGGGAATGGGCTCTGTGTGGGCACACACCCCTCAGCTGAGTCTGAAATGAGAGATGAGAGGCCAGCAGAACCCACAGGAGGCACATCCAGCCCAGCACGGAGCTGGTGGGGCGATACAGCACACCTGGACCGCAGGGCTGCCATGCCAATGTGCGCACCCGCACGCGGACCCACGGCAGGGAGCAGGCTCTGCACGGGCACACAGCCCTCAGCTGAGTGGGAAATGAGGGGTGACAGGCCAGCAGAACCCACAGGAGACACATCCCAGGCCAGCATGGGGCTGGTGGGGTGATAGAGCACCCTGGACTGCAGGGCTCCATCCCCTGCCCATGCCAGGAACATGTTGACAAACTGGAGGGCAAAGAGTCAGAGGGATGGAAGGACTCTAATGCTGATGGGCAAGGTTGGCTCTAGGTGCTAATCTGGACAAAGAATGAGAGGATAATGGCTCTCAAACATTTGTCAGGTGTATATGTGGGAAATGGATTTATAGAAAATTCTTAAATTCTTAAATTCTTGATGGAAGGTTTACATGTATGCAGTAGGGGAAAGCAAGCAGGGATCGTTCTGCAGGGTACCAGGAGCACAACTTGGAGAAGGAAAGAAAGGGGGAGATACCAGTGAAATATCAGAGAAAACAACTTGCCTGCATGCTCTAGAATCTAGAATCTACAACCTAGACTCTAGAATGACAGTGTAGAGGAGTGATGTTAAAATGATGGAATTTTAACATCACAATTTGATTTATTCACCATGATCCCAGGCAAGACCATGGGAATGTGTGATGGAGGTTTCTATTTTATGGCTGGGTGGTACCAAATGAGTGATGTTTTACTGGAATTCAGTCAGGGTTTATCTTCAGCTGGTGAGAACATGCAGAGGTGCTCTGACTTGAGTGAAGCTGTTGCAGAATCCAAAGAAACGGGAGAGGCGATGGAAGGGCTGGAATTCAGGATATGACTGGATGGACTCTCCAGGCATTTATCTATGGCCTCACCTTCAGAACTTGAACATTCACTTGTTTGGATACAAAATGGTGAAATTGCCAATTTGTGACTTTGTGCACCAAAGGGATAACAAACTGCACAACTGTAACTTCCCACTGACTGCAGTAATTCACTGTGACCAGGTTTGAGTGCCTTCAAGTTAATAATGAAATTTACCTTCTAACCTGATCAGTCACTGTGCCCACAGCATCCTTCCCTCTACACTGGAGGGGTGTGGGTTTGATGGGGGAACTGCTCAGTGTCAGGGATTGGTTGGATGGTCACATCCAGAGGGTGGTGGCTCAACGTCCACATGGAGATCAGTGACCCCTGGGATCCCTCAGGGGTCTGTGTGGTGTCCAGTGCTGTGTAATTCCTTTATCAGGGACGTGGATCAGTGGGATTGAGGGCACCCTCTGCAGACAGCACCAAGCTGAGTGGTGCGGGTGGCACCACAGGGACCTGGACAAGCTCCAGAGGTTCAACGAGGCCAGGGCAAGTTCCTAGGCCCAGGCAAACCCTGGGATGAATCCAGGCTGGGGATGAAGGGATTGAGAGCAGCCCTGGGGAGCTGAGTTTGGGGGTGCTGGTGGGTGAGAGGCTGGACATTCCCTGGCCATGTGCACTGGGACCAGAAATCCTCCCACAGGTGAGGGAGGGGATGCTTCCTCTCTGCTCCCAGAAGCCCCCAGCTGGAATTCTGCATCCAGCTCTGGAATCCTCAGCACAGGAACAGGCCAGAGGAGGTCACAGAGATGCTGAGAGGGCTGGGATTGCTCAGCCTGAAGAAGAGAAGGTCTGAGGAGACCTTAGAGCCCCTTCCAGTGCCTGAAGGGGTTTGCAAGAAAGAGAGGCACAAACATTTTAGCAGGAACAGCTGAGATAGGACAAGGCTCAGTGTTTTTAAACTAGGGAAGGATTGATTCAGACCAGATGTAAGGAATGCATTTTTTATGATGGAAGTGGTGAGGCAGCAGCACAGGTTGCCCAGAGATGTGGATAACCCATCCCTGGGAGCATTCAAGGCCAGGCTGGACAGGCTCTGAACAACCCCACCTGCTTCAAGATGTCCCTGGTCATGGCAGGGGGGTTGGACACAGGAACTTGTCCCTTCCAACCCAAACCATTCTGTGATTCCACAAATGAGAATCCTCTCACTTAGGTTGCCATAACTGGGTTGTGATTGGGTTGCTGCCTGTAAGAACCTTTCCTTTCATCAGGTCTGTGGGTGAATAGTCAGGCTGCATTTAGGTAATTACATTTTTAGGTGGTTTCTGTTCAGTGAGATGGGTCCTACCTGAGCTGCAGATGAGCTTTTGAGAAGCTCCTGAGTGCATGAGAACAGGGAATTCTTTGTCAGAGCCCCTCAGCTCTGTCCAGTGCTCTCTTTTAGGTTTTCCTGAGTGTGGATGAGGTGAAGAATTGATCCTGTGCCACTCAGAGGAGTAGGACACAGATATTCCCCTCCTTTGGGCACACCCTCAGTGTGTGAGGTGGTCACTTCCCAACTCCCCATTATTAAAGGGTGTGAAAGGGCTGTACCCACAGCAGAGGCACAAAGACTCCCAGGATCGGCATTGTTTAAGGACTGTGCTACTTCTCTCTTTAGCACCCTGCTGATAAGGAACCAGCATGTTCCTTAATCAAAGATCTGGTGTTTAAGAAGAGGCTCCTCCCAGAAAATGACCAAAAATGCACATAAGTGTAGCAAACAGTCAGGGTTTATTGATTGATCTGGCAAGATACTGGTAGGAGAAGGGCATATGGAACTTGCAAGTTAATTTTTGGGGGTCTCCACGAGTGTGATGGAATCCCAGTGTGTTCTTGGCTGTGGAGTTACATCAGATCCCTGTGTGAATGCAGCTGGAAGGAGGGAGGAAGGGTTTGGCCATCACAACCAGGGTGGGGCTGGTATCTTTAGGGACACACTAAATGCTGTTAAGGACCTGAGTGCTGGGCTTTCTGAAAGTCCAGGAGTGCTGTTTGTCCCCCCTGCCATCCCAGGGAGCTGACAGAGATCCCTGGTTCCAGCAGCCTTGCCATGGTACACCCTGTGCTGCTCCAAAACGCCTTGGGATGAGATTTGCACAGAAAGGACAGAGCAGGGATGAATTATGTCTGTGCTGAGCTCCTTCCAGCTGAGACAAGCTCAGCAGCAGATCTCACCCTTCCCATCTCTCGGGTTGCTGTTGATGTTCTCTGCCCCGAGATGTGCAGGGTGTCTCTGCTTCGGCCCGCACAACTGAAGAACGAGTCTGGACTCTTTGCTTTTCGGTCTTGAGGTTGTTATTAATTCTTATCTATAAAATTTTCTTTCTGCCCAGCCGAGGTCTGCTCAGCAAGGCAGCCACAAGCACTCTGACCGCCCCCGAGGTGGTGTTGTCCTTTTATACTACAAATTACATATATCATATTTACTCTTAATTCCCAATACCTATCACCTGTGTTAGACAGTGCACTTCTACTCTAAACCAATCCCAAAGTGCCAACATCACTGCAGAAAATGGAGAACAAGAAGAAGAAAGAAGAAGGCTAGGCATGCCCTGATTCCTCCATCTTGTCCCCATAGCCCCCATACCAAAAATCCTAAAATCTACATTTTCACCCTGTGAATATCTTATTATTACACCATTCGAACCTGTGTGACTTTCACGTCCTCATACGAGGCTGGCAACTCACTGCAAGGGTCAAAATCAAATCCCCAGGTGTTCTGGGCAGTGTGCCAGGGTCTCCGAGCCCCCCGATGGGGTCCTTGGCAACTCTGGACATCCAAAGGGATGTGCTGAGTTCCCACACCCATCCAGCTGGCAGCCAGAGGTCTCTCCACGCCTTCTCCCAGCCCTGGCTGGACCTCGTGGCTCACTGCACAGGGACCCTCGTGGTCCTTGGGCAGGAGCTCCATGAGGTGAGTCAAAAAATGGAGCCTCCACCCCGCTGGCCGAGCTGTGCTGAACTTGTCTCAGCTGGAAGCCACTGTTTGCGTATTTTCCCATAGCTACTGGAATCTGTTTGATTCCAGGCTGAGGTGTGACACGCAGCTCCTGGATGGGAGCTGGCCTGGTGGATTTGGATTGTCTCCCAGGTGCTGAATTATCCAAGGGAGAAGCACACATTTTTCTTCACCTTCGTGGTGTGGTATCTCAGGGTTGGGGGTTTGTGAGGAGTTAAGATCTCAGGCATGCAACATTTGGGGCTGAAGAAATCCTTTTTTGACCCAATACCTGCTCTCACAGCCCCAGGTAGGAGCTGTGTCAGGCTCATGGCAGGAGCTCTGCCATGCCCCAGCATTCCCCAGATTCCTGGGTCATTAAACAGCTCTGAGAAGCTCCAAGGTTATTATCAATTATGCTGGTATCTAGATTAGTCCCTGCTCTGCCACCTTATCAGTAACAAAGCCATAAAGCTGGCCTTTGGGATTCTTATCTCCTCACTTGGATCAAATCCCCAATCTTGGTTGCCCACTAAGTTGATCTCATCTGCTCAGCCCTTTGCTCTGCCAGCAGCTCTGCAAAAGGGCTCAGGCTGTAAAACCATGACCAGAATCCAGAATCCTTTATCCAAAGCCCTCTGCAGCCAGCCCTTTCCAGGAAACACTGATTTCACTCAAAGTGATGCACTTCCAATGAAGGGAACTGGCAAAATCCTTTTGATTTCCAATCTTCGGGAGCTGAGCTCCAGGTGGGGACAGCCTGACCACAATTCCTTACCTGTCGCTGTGAAAAAGAGGAGAAACAGCACAAAAAAAACAACTGAAGAATGATATTATCCAAAATTAGAGGTTTGACTTGGCTGCCCCAGTGGGGTTTTTTCCCACCTATCCTAAAAAACCCCACAAACGGAAGCTCCCAAGTGGTTTTAAAGGGGAGCTGATCAAAGTAATAATTACTTTGTACATTACTAATAATGTACAAACCACATGCAACAGTGGATGAATTCAGAAGTTTAAAGTGAGTATGAGGCTCAGGGATCTGATCTGGGTCAGGTTTGTGTGAGTCTCTTAAGGCAAATCTGCTCAAGACTTTTGTGAGCACCAAATCTTACACAATTGTTGTCTGAGTCTTCCCTGGGTTCCTACCTGTGCTTTCTCCTGGATTTTTCCTGTTGGCCATCATTTAAGAAGTTCCAGAAATAGAAAGAATGGGTGAAAATATGTTAAATACACACATTGTGCAAAGACACAACTGTGTCACCCCCCTGCTCTCATTTCCTATCTCAGTTTATTGTTTTTTGCTCCCCTTGGAGTCAGCTCCATCCAGCTGGAGAGGCAGAGGCTTCCTGGAGGTCTTTTTATTGGAAATCTCTTACTCTGGAATAGATTTTGGATCAGGCTATGGATCAAACCTTCCTCCTGCATGCCCAATTTTATTTCTACTCCTGCTAAAGCATCCCTGTAGATCTTTGTCAATTTAGCAACTGATATGAAAACAGTAGTTTTCATTAAAAACAAGTTTTTAATTAAATCTTTCAGTGGATAATTTTGGTTGGTAAAGCAGAGCTGGACACGGATTTATTGGAAGTTGGACCTAAAAGGGGTTTTGTTATTTTTGATTCAGGTTTACTTATTTATTTATTAAAATTCTTGGAGATTTTAATGGTTTTAAATTATGGAAGTCTTAAAACACTTGAGGCAGGCATTTCTTCAGAGCAGGGTCCAATGTGAAGCACCCAACACAGGGAAACCTGGGTCAGAGTGGGATTGCTCATTTTCCTCGCGTTAAATCGAATCCTTATGAAAAGTTTCCTTGAACCAAACACTTAACCACACGTTTAAGCACGTGGGACATCCTGTCCTTAACATTCTTGCTCGTGTCTCATTGATCCATCTCTCAGGGTAAATCAGGAACAAATGGAATTGACCCAGGAGTGGGAAAAGGAAATTTCCACCCCTCACCACCTGCCCTACTTAGTAGAGTGAGTTGAAAGGTTGAAAACTTAAAAAAAAACCTCAGATCAGACAAGACTTGAGTGGAAATGCAGAAAACAACAGCATTTGGTGTTGTTCCAGAGATTAAAAGGATAAATTTATTGATGAAGTGGGGAGATTCCTAAATAGAAGTGAAGCCTCCCTCACCCAAAATTGTGTTTATAGGCTTACCACAGTGGAAGTGAGGTTTTCATAACCACTGACAAATACCTGTTTATAGGCAGAGACAGGATGTGCACCTCTGGAGCCCTCTAAAGAACACCCACCCAGTGATCCATCAGCAGTTCACCACTGAAATACAGCTCATTCATTAATAATCCATCATCCACGTGTCAACAGCTTTGTCCTTAATTCCCTAATGGAATGGCTGTTTCCATGGATGGGGATGGTGATATTATTCCCACTTCACAAGAAAGAAATTGAGGCAAACCAAAATGCCCCCAGTCCACAGTCCCATGCTCACACCTTAATAACTGCATCACCTTCTCTGCTAATTAAGGTAATTTACTGATAGAATTGATCCATGTGCACACTGGGGTGATTATTATCTCCAATCTAGTGTTGGGACAGTTTCATAACCCACACAATCTGTCAATGCTGAAGGCTCTCCATCTCCAACAAGGGGGCTGAGAATTTTTGTTACTCAGTGCTCAGGAGGTTCCTACGTGTGCTTAATCCAGAACTGGGAGCCTGAAATTGAAATTATCACTCTTAAGGTAAAACACACACACATACACACCAAAAAAAAAAAAAAAAAAATTCTGGGGAAAATCTGCTGCAGTTCTGATTGGCAGTGTTTGATGATTAAAAACATGATTCATCCAAAAACAACCCACGCCTTGCAGTCTGTTCCCAGAGCTCTGGCGCCAACCAAATTCTGGGTACCCAAGAGATATTTCTGTCCTGTCACAGCAAGCAGCATGGGAATTGCAGCAAGGCAATCCCTTCCCCTGTGCTGGCACGGTGTGTCTTTCACAACGCTGGGGACCCAGGGTCCAGTCTCACTTACAGGAAAGCCTTGGGTGCAAAAGCCTTTGTTGAGCAGGATGCTGCTGCACAATGAATGAAAGGGCCACAGCTGAGGTGTTCCCAAATGGTTTTTAGTTGAAGACCCTTGCTGATAAGTGATTAGATGCTCTCAACAAAAGGTGGTGCTAAAAGGATCAAGGGGGAAAGTCGGTGCTGAGTGGGAGCAATTTGCTGGTGAGAATCAACATCCTTATTCCTGTAAGGCTGGAGAAGGCTGCTAATTCCAAGGCATAAATCCCTTTGAGGCTTGCCACATCCCGGGTTTCAGCCGACACTGGGATGGGTTAAAAGCAGGAGGGGCAGCATTGTAAAGCCATGATCTTATCCAAGTCTCATCCAGCTCGGCTATTTATATGGTTGTAGATATATTGCATCCCATTGTCTAAGGCAGAACGTGGTGCTCAGCCCTTTGAGGGCTCGTGGGGAATGCTCCTCTGATCAGGGGATTTTACAGCACTCGGTGATAGCGGACTTTGTGGCCTGGAGCCGTGGAACATCTCAGCCTGATCGTGTCAGATTCCTTCCCGAAAACAATGAGGGGCTTGAGTCACTACTTGGGTGGGAAACCTCCAAGGAAATCTCGCTATGACTCTGTATCTTCAGGACCATTAGGACCATGAGGGCTACACCTGGTGGCTCCTTTGTCAGGTCTAACAGCCCCTGTTTGAGTTAGAGCATTCAAAGAGATGACCCGGGTGGCATCAGACCTTTTAAACCTCAGAGGAATTTATTGGAACCTACTGTAATGTCAAAGATCAAGAAAGGGATGAATAATTCAGGTTAAAACTCTGGTTCTGAGCACTAGAGAGAAGTTTGGTGATATTCAAAGAATCTCTCTGTGTGACTTCAGTCCCACGTCCAATATCCTCCCCTGTGAAGGGAAGGCTGATGTAGCAGATGGTATGGATCAGTCATTCCTCTCAGATTTGGATGTCCCTCTGCTTTTCCAGGCCTTCTGCAGCTTTTCAGTACATCTGGATGTTCAGTAGCATCTGGATGTGGCATTTTGGGTCCTGTCCTGATGCCTTGTGCAGGCTGACCTAGAGCAGAGACTGGACAGAGCTAAAGAATAAAGCAGGGGTTTATTAAAAGCCTCCATGGATGCACCTTGGGCAGCACAAGAGCCCAGCCAGGGCTGCACCCAAGATGAACCAAAATGGCCCCAAAATGCACGAGCGCTCCCGGGGTCTCTCCCTTGGATCAGTTCTGCTCCATTTGCACCTTGCAGTTCATTGTCCCATTCCAGCTTTAGCCCCTGCAGTCCCACCCTGCTTGTTTTTCTCTCTCCAGCCCACGGTGTTTGTGCTCCTGGGCTGAGATTTGGATCATTTGTCCTTGGTGCCCAGCTGGAGCAGGAATTGTTTTGTCTCCCTGCTCTGTGCACAGAGCTCACCATGCCCTGATGTGAAGCTCAGACCCACACACTAAAGCAGCACAGAATCTGAAAATATAAAAGCTCAAACCTGAGGCATCAGTTCTCCCTGTGCTGAGTTCTGTGTTTTCCCCTCCTCCTTGGGCTCACTCTCCAGCCCTGCTGTGCTCAGCATTCCCATCCTGGGGCTCAGTTCCCAAATCCCCACATCCTCCTGGTGATTTACCAAGGCTCCTGTCACCCCCACCAGCCTGGCTTGGCACCTGGGCCATGGAGGTGGCTTTGGGTGGTGACATCCTGAGCCCTCTCTTTGTGCTGCTGCCCTGCCTGTGTCCTTCACTCTCACCCCGCTGATGTTTCCACATCCTTCAGGCTCTCTCAGTGATGATGTGGTGGAGTTTTTTGGGCTGTTGGTAAGAAAGTTCAATAGCACTGAGATGATCTCAGGAAGTTCGGTTAAAACCAGCTTTGTTTGAATTCAATTGCTCAGCAGAGTGACACTGGAGAGTTGTCAACTCCCCAGTATTTCTTTTGTACTATGCTGATCCTATATATGACCATTTTGAATTCTTTATTCCCTCTTTTTCTTTATATTCTGACTAAAAATGCTGTACCAACATCACTTTTATCACCTCTGTTTAATAATCTCATTTAAAAATTGCACAAAATTAGTTTTCTATAGAACTGTGGTTACTACCACTAATTATATTACAATTTTTCCATCCTCTGTGGGTTCAGTCTTGTATCATCCAATTCCCTTTTGGGCCAGATAACAGATTTACAGTTATCCATTTGCTCTTTAACAGCACAGTGAATTCCTAACCTATTTGGCATTCTCTTGTTTTCCATCATCACTTGGAGATTTATTACAAATGTTAACAGTAGTTATCCAGAAATATCCAAGATTCCCTTCCTTCTTTATCTCCTTGTTTATCTCCAGGAGGTTAATACTTTATTAGGGACTACAAATGTGTGTTTGAGTATCTCTGTATGTTCTCTAACAACACATCAAACAATTATTTATTGGTCACCCTCATGTTCTTAGCACTGCTGACCATGGATTATCCACTATGGGCTTTCCTTATCACTTATCTGCCTTTTTGTGTGCTAATTTATATTCACAATTTCCCACTCTTCTCGCCTGGTCTTTGAGTGCACAGAGGATTGGGGCGAGTGAGATCCATGAGCAGTGCTGGGAGCTGATGGATGAGTTTTAAACCACCCCATGGGATTTCGCCTACATTTATTTTCTTTTAGCAAGAGCAAAGGTGAATTAGGGAATTGCATTCACTTTCCTTAAACTTCTCATGCTCTACCTGGACAGATTTTTCTTTTACCCTCCCCCTGTAGTTCAGTGCTCCTGTATCACAGTCCCAGCAGAATCATTGATCTCTTAGAACCAGCAAACATGTCCTTCTGTCTTTAATCATTTACCAAACCAAAAAAAAAAAGCTTTCAAAACTTTTTCAGAACCCTCCCAGCCCCCTGTTGTCATTTTGCCTTTCAGGACGTTCCCTGTTATTTATGATTATGCCTTAGCAGTTGCCAGTTCCAAGGAAGTGGAAGGGTTCCTTGTCCTGAGCACCGTGTGTGCACACAGCAAGAGACAGTCCCTGCCCTGCAGCACTTCAAATCTAATCTAAAGAGACAGAAAAAAAGGTGGGTGAAATGAAGAATTATTAGTATGGCACGATGTTAGCAACTCCTTACCCCGGATCCCTGGCAGCTTTCCAGCCCCCAAAAGGACAGGAGTGCAGGTATTTCTTTTCAAGGTAAGAGCAGAGCAGGGTTTTTTGGGGTTTTTTTTTTTTTTTTTTTTTTTTTTTTTTTTTTTTTGTGGAGGAAAGTTCTCCACCCTGATTTTGCCACAGAGGAAGGGGTTTTTATTCTGGGAATTTGGCACGTTTGAAGCAGGGGTCTACCAGAGAAGAGGCAATGGCTGTGAGCAGCTGCTGAAGGCTCTCCTGCTGCTGTGTCAAAAAAAAAAAAAAAAAAAAAAAAGAAAATAATAGAATCCACATTTCTGCAGCTGGGAAACTGAAGGGAGCATTCCCCTTCTCCCTGTCGAGATTTGACATGTGTGGACACAGACAAGGAGTGGGGTTTGCTTAGGCAATGCACCAGTGCTGACTCCTGCTATTCTGCTCACTGCTCTTCACTTTCTCCTTACTGCAGCCTCCCATCCTACCTCATTCCTGGCCCCTTCTCTCTTTCTTTCACCCCTTCATGTCCTGCCTGAGTGCAGAAAATGAGCTTTTTACAGCAGGAATCATCTCCCTGACACTTCTCCACCGAGCTCTTAACACAATGGGAGCCCTAATCTCAGACTCTGGTTCAAGGCATAATGGTAATAATTATTGTTGTTATCGTTGTAATAACAATGATGGAAAGATTTAGAGAAAGCAGGGGGAAAAAAATGTTGCTAACAGCAAGGGAAGATTACTCTGATCCTGGAAAGAGGTGTGTATCAGCAACTTTTAATCACCAGATAGGCTTCCTCTTCCAGGTGGGGTGGTGCAGGAGTCTGGGAGCTCTGCTTGTGTTCCCTGATGGAGCATGTGCTGGGAGCTGTGGGAGTGGGTCAGTCAGGGTGCAAAAAGGGGTTTTCCTAAATTCAGGTGCCCAGAAAGTTGGGGGATGGACTGCAGGCATCTGTCCAGGACCATCAGCAGACAGCGGCTCAGACCTCACAGCCAGAGAGGTCAATGTTCGGCTGCTTATGGAGTTTGGAGCTCGGGGTTAACAGCCAACGTGGGCATGTGGGGCTTTCTCCCCCTCTCCTTTCTTTGGAGCACAGCAGATAAATAGCTCCAGGTGAAGGCCTGCACATTCTTTATGAAGCAAAACGTGCTGTCGGTGTAAGGAGGCGAATGTGTGGCCCGGGGCACCATGTGCAATGTAATGTGTCTCGAGTCCCTTGCACGGGCTTGTTTGAAATATGTGTCAATAACAGCAGCAGCAGCAGCTTGCAGCTCCGAAAGGAAAAGGAGGTGAGCTGTGGTGAGGAGAGAGGGGAAAGCAGGAGGGCAGCTAGGTCCCCATCCTCCCCCAGCAGCCTCCTTAAAAAGCCCAAAGCTTCCCCTCCTCCCCACCACCCACTTGGGGAGACCAGCCTCAGTACAGTGAGTGCCCAGCACAAGCACTTCCAGCACAGAGCCAATGTGCTCACCTACAAACTCGTTTTTACAGCAGAAGCAATAAATGATCTCTTACAGGGAGAGGGGGAAGCCTCTAATTATTATTTTTAAGGGCGTAAACCAAACCCAGGTTAAAAATTATGGGGGGCTGGCTTGTCTTCCTCTTCTTGCTTCCTGTCCTAGACAGGATTCGGGTCTCAGTGATTTCAGCAGAGTCAAAATTAGCACCTGCAAGTGCCATGTGTGGAAAGCCACAGCCCTTCTGCATAAACCCTTTGCCACCAGTGCCACGAGAGTGGCTCCAGCAGCTCTTGCAGGGAGGATGGGTCAGCACATCCCTGGAGGAACTGCTGGATTCCCTGTCTCTGGATATCTCTGGATCAAGAGTGGGCACCTTTCTGGAGGAGGTGATTCAGGCCAGTGCTGTAGAGGAGATGAGTTAATGGGTGGTCTGACTTGGTAATTACAAACGTTGATGAATCCATGAGATTACAGTGTTGTTGGAAGAGAGCTCAGCAGAATTCCTGAGCTTTTGTGACTGCCTCTCAGCAGTTCCCCTGCCCCAGCTGAGGAAAACCATCTCACAGGGAGGCAGTGAGTGGAACGGTGCTGAATCTTCAGTCCAGAATTTTGTGTCCTGGTGAGGATGCCCCTGGCTTGGTCGGCAGTGGGAACTGCTGGGGTTGGGTCTTTGCTCCTGTATTTGCTGTAAGTCCCATGCAGGGGGTTTGTACCCCACTGCAGCCCCCCTTCTGCTCTCAGCAAAGCTCTGTGGAGCTCAGAGCCAGACCTTTGGCCAAAGGATTTGGTACAGGTGAACACAAACCTCTTGTTCATCACCTGACTAAATAATCCTGAGGTCGAGGTGGGATCCATCCTGTTGGACACCTGCCCTGCCAGTAGCTCACAGCTGAGGAATCACAGAATCATGGAATGCTTTGGGTTGGGAGGGACCTTAAAGATGATCCCATTCCACCCCTGCCATGGGCAGGGCCACCTCCCACTGTCCCAGGATGCTCCAAGCCCTGTCCAGCCTGGCTTTGGAATGCCAGGGATGCACAGGTAGTGTTACACTTCCATGGCCAGTGGAGTCCAGCACTAAACTGGAATTAACTCCATGACTTCTAATTGAAACTGCTGTCCTGACTGGGCCAAGTTTCTTGTCTCCTAATTGTGTCCAGTTCTTCCCACTGGACACCTGGGACCTGTGGGATGGCTGGCTCTGCTCTGTGTTGTGGCCACCCACAGCAGCTCAGGGGGCCCCATCAAGGCTCCCAGTCCTGGTGTAGCTTCCCAGGGGTACCTGAGACACCCAGGAAGGGTTGGAAGCCACTGCAAGGGTCCTGCAGAAAACCTGTGGCGCTTGGGAGCCAGGTTTGACCCCCAAGAGATGTTCCTGTGTGCTCAACCTGACCCTGGCATGTCCTGAGATATCTCACCAGCTTTAGGAGACTTCACCCGCCTTGTCCTGAGCCTCTGATTCCCAAACGTTATTAGTCACTATTCGTAGGAAAAGGAGGTGTAAGAAAGAGCTCCTTGAGGGCACCCTCGACGTTTCTGGTGGATGCTTGGGTGCACCAGAGCAGAGAAATGTTCAACCAAGCCTCCAGACCCAGGGATGTGTCAATAGGTGTGTCCGTGCGTGGGTACACACGGCAAGGGAGGGGAACAGAGAACATCTGATGGTGGCACCAGGGGTAAGCACGTCCTCGTGCTCATGGCTTTGCTTCCACTGCCATTTTCAGCCCTGCAGCTGAGCAATCCCTTCCAAAGAAAGCAGCCTCTCTGCCCTCCTGGTTGGTGATAGATGGGGTGATGTCCTGTAGGTGAAGAGCTCAGAGACCTCTAAAGCTCTGGTGTCTTTGTGCTGTCAAACCTCCAGGTGTTCCTGCTTTGTGTAAAACAACTGAGCCCTCCTATTGCTGCTAAATTCCCTTCTGCTCCTCTGAACCTTGGTGGTAATCTGTGGAACTGAGTTCCATTAATTAATTAGTTCAGCATTGTAATAAACCCTAGAGTTGTGCTCTAAGACAGTAGTTATAGAGCCTCTACACCATTTAGGATGTTATTCCTGTAAAATTCCTTTAAAATTGAACTTTCTGTTGCCCAGGCAGTGTGGGCAGTTGAAAATTCCTATATTGTTTAATTTAAAGGAAAAAAAAGTTGCTAAAATCTTGAGTGGTTTGTTCAGTTAAATATTTCTGGCCAGCTAAAATATCTCCTTTAGATCCCTACTTTCCCACATTCTGGTGCATTTTCACTGGCACGGGCTGCCCGGAGAGGTGGTTGGTCCCATCCCTGCAAACATCCATGGTCAGGCTGGATGGGGCTCTGAGCAGCCTGATCTGGTTGGGGACATTCCTGATCATGACCAGGGGGTTGGAGTGGGTGAGCTTTGAAATCCCCAGACAAGACATTCATACAGAAGCCGTTCCATGATTCTCTGATTGTGTATTTAGTGTCTAGGAGCACAGGAGAGCTGAAAACCAGGGAGTGAGCAGCTCTTTGGTTGCTCCTGCAGCTCTTTGGGGAGACACAGCTGCTTCTGCAGTGGTCCCTGTGGCCACTCAGACCCCACATGAGATCCATGGATGGCTTTGCTTTGTCTCCAGTGGAGCTCCCTCCCCACAGAATGGTTTTGTCACCATTCAGATCTCCTGTGAAACCCAATTATGAACATTGCATAATCCCCCAGATCCACCAAGTGCTTCAGTTCTGCACAGAAATCCAAGCTGGAAGGAATCCATCTGCTAAGCTGAGTGACCCTGAAGCTTTATTATTATTATTATTATCATTATGCTGAGGAGGGCTTGTCTCTGGTTTCTAAAGTAAACACAGGAGGGATCTTGGCAGAGGAGCTTGCAGCAGAAAGCTGGGATTGCTTTCCCAAATTCTTGGCTGCTTCCCTTGCTGCATGTCAAAGCTGGTATCCTTGCCTAGCAGTGATCACCCCTCCACGAGCTGATCGCCACCTGGCAGCCTGTCTGAGCTCCCCAGCCACTCTCAGACAGAAATCATTAGGGCTGGGATGCTGCTCAGGTGTGCAGGTGCTGCTCCTGCCACTGGAGAGGTTCCCAAACCCTTCCACGGGGGCTCCGTGCCCCCAGCACTGAGGGGTCGTTGGCTCTTCACCCAAAATCTTATTCCATCCCGCAGGTGAGAGATTTGGGGTAGTTTATGCTGCTGCAAGGACAATTCCTGACACACTTTCTTTATTCAAAATCTTTCCCCTCCTGCCTGCAATGGGGATGGTTCAGCCTGGACAGGAGAAGGGTTCAGGGTGACCTAATTGTGGCCAGGACCTGAAGGGAGCTACAAGAAAGATGGAGATAAACTATTTACAAGGGCAGGACAAGGGGGAATGGCTGCACGCTGAAAGAGAATAGGGCTGGATTAGGTATTAAGAAGGATTTGTTCCCTGTGAGGGTGCTGAGGCCCTGGCACAGGTGCCCAGAGCAGCTGGGGCTGCCCCTGGATCCCTGTGAGTGCCCAAGGCCAGACTGGATGGGCTTGGAGCACCTGGGACAGTGGAAGGTGTCCCTGCCATGGCAGGGGGCTGGAAGCAGATTTAAGGTCCCTTTAAGGTCCCTTCCAACCCCGGCCATTCTGTGTTTCTCTTTCATGATTCCTCCTCCTTCCTCAGTTTCTTTGGCATTCAGCAGCCTGACCCTTTCCAGATGTTTTCCATCCAGGCCCTGCCTCACCAGCCAAGGAGTTTCCACCCTGGAGAGCAGTTCTGCTCCTCTGAGGAACATCAGGGCACCACAGCTGCCAAACCACTTGGAGAAGAAACTCTTTGAGCCACAGCTCCTGGTGTGAGAGCAGCAGACCCCAGCAGGTTTAGGGAGAGGAGCCTGGGGAGGAAAGCTTGGTCCTTTCTCTGGTGCTGCACATGTGGTGCCATAATTCTCTAGATGTGTTTTTGGAATTTAGACCGCGTCTGGAAGAACCTTTCATATAAATCACCTTTTTTCACCCAAGAGATTTGGAGGGTGGGTGGCCTCTTACTTGAGAGTCATCAAATCATGGAATGGTTGGGGTTGGGAGGGGCCTTAAAGCTCATCCCATTCCACCCCATTCCATGGGCAAGGACACCTTCCACCATCCCAGGCTGCTCCAAGCCCTGTCCAACCCAGCCTTGGACACTTCCAGGGATCCAGGGGCAGCCCCAGCTTCTCTGGGAATTCCATCCCAGCTCCTCCCCACCCTCACAGTGAAGAATTCATTTGAACACCTAGTCTAAATGTATATAAATACATTAATATAAATATAAATATATATATATGGCTTCCTTTCTCCAAAACAGATTATAAAACCTTGACTTTAGGTCGTTGTCACTGTTGAAGAGTTGCCAAATGGAGGGATTTTGCTTAGCAACCCAAGAAAATGAAGCTTATGGCTGAAACCTCCCTGCCTGCTCCCTTCACAGCAGAATGAATTTTGGGCTGAAGGAGATCCAGCACATCCATTTTGGTAAACAGGAGCTATCTGCAGACAATGCTAAAAGTCAGTGCTGTAAAGCAAATTACACCTTTCCCTTCTTTCTCTGCACCAGGTTTTATTGTGGTTGTTATGCTTTCTGTTGTGAGAGATGATCTCTGAGAGAGAATTTTTCTCTCTCTCAAGGTGTATACAAATGCCAGGACATCCACTGGCATTTTTCCTGTACCTCTGAGCGACTCATCAGTCTGTACCTCTTTAATTTTACTGAGATCTAGCTGAAACATGTCAAGGAGCCATGAGGATTTTTTCCCATGCAAAGCAGTTTCTTTGCAAAAAAAAAAAAAAAAAAAATCCAGTTGTTCTGTTGCAGCAGAAATTGCACTTTCATTTGAGGGAAAAATTCATTTTATAAGCAGTAAAAAAAGTTTGAGCTTCGGCCTCGTGGCAGTCTTGTTGCTGTTTTAGTGCTAAATAAGAGTTGTTTTCTCTTTGGGCTCTGGAGTTGTTCATGTCCTTCCTCCATGTGGATTTTTTATTGTCTAATACCAGGTCATCTTTTGCTGCAGCTCTTCCCAAAGAGAGGGAAGGAGAGGATAAGGAGCTCTCTGCCTTCTGCTGCTTTCCACATTTTTCTAAAAGCTGGAATAAAGACCTGAAATGTATTTCTGGAGGAAAATTTGTCTTTCCTGTCCTCCTCTCATGTTCCTTTCCCAGATGGCAGGACCAGGATCCAGGCAGATATTCCCCTTAGTCCACTCTGGGACAGAAATGGCTCCTCAGAGAAGGTGTAAGATGTGGTTTTGTCTATTTGTGACTCTGGAACAGCTGATTCCCTCTTGATCAGTCCTTGAGTCGTTCAGAGGCTCTGAATGAGAGGAGAATTGTGACATTTCAGGCCAAAGGAGGAGCAGATTCCGTGATGAATGAGTGATATGAAAGGAAACACAACCATAATTTATTGCCAAGTACTTAGAAGGTATTTTGATGGATAGTGCAAGTAGATGAAAAGCCCTTTTGGGTTTGGGATTTTTTTTTTTTCAGTTCATTAGTTCAAAGTGAAGCGACTTTTTCATGGTAGCAAAATCAGGCATGTGATCAGAAATCCTTTTTTTCCAAAAAATCAAAACATTTCACTTAGCTTTGAGGTTCTGAGTATTTTAAGATAAACATAAAAGATTTTTACACAAAATACAATTGCTTGCAAATCCACCCTCTATAAAACTGTTATTTTTACACAGAAAAATTAAGTTATTGTGAGCACTTGGCAAATATGCCAAATTCAGAAGATTTCAGGGTGGGTTTTTCTGTAATGTAAAAAAATTGTGCCCAGTCCTAGGTGGCAGTTTCAGTAGAGTTGATAAAGTGATGTAGGAGTTTTCCTTTCCTCAGATGTTCCAGATTTGGACCCATTGACAATGAGAAATGGCAAAATTCCCGATGAAACTGGAGCTGTGCTGTGGGTCTGCAAAGGAAACAATCCCTGAGGTTGCCCAATCCAAACTTCTAATTTGGTATCGATAATTACATTTAAAAAAAAGCACATAACAACGTGACAAGTTCCTTATTGACTGTCTGGGTGCAATAAAAGTCCTTAAACACATGCTCAGATTTAAATGTGTGCTCAAGCCCCTCTGTTAACACGAGGCACTGGCTGAAGTGCTTCTCTAAATCAAGGCTTCCTGCGTTTTCCTTAGGAGTATTTTATGACCAGAACAAAAAGTAGTTGTAGGATTCATTAGAGGGAAAAGAAAAAAAAAAGGATAAAAAAAAAAAGAGAGAGAGTGCAAAAGGAAGGAAAAACAAAGAGGAGGAAACTTTATGGCTCCGTAAACAGCTGTAAGCAATGTCTCTGGTCGGGTCAGACCGGTCTGAGTTGACAAGGCAGTGTCTCCAATTATATAGCATGCTGTAGCCTGTAAAAATGAAATCAATTTGTTATTTTTCTGGGAGAACATTATAGCGTGAGTTCACACATTTGGTGAGCCTGATGAGTCAGTGGAAGCCAGAGGAGGAACTCGCAGCCCTGTGTGTGTGTGTGAGGGTCTGTGTGTGCTCACCCAATGCATATTCACAGCACCTTCTCCAAGGAAAGGGTGAGAAATGAGAGTTTCCAAGGAAAGGGTGAGAAATGTGAGCAATTTGCTTTACCAGAGCAGTGGACGATGAAAATCCTGCTGTTCTTACCCAAAACCTCAAAATGACGGCGCTCTCCATCCGTGGTTCTCATTTCAAAATTGGCTTCGCTGGCAGAGGAGTTTCAGGATAAAATTCCCCCAAGCACTTAAGCACTTAAGCAATTTAGAAGTCCAAATCCAATCTTTGCAGGGATCTGAGGTCTTTGAGCCCAGTCCTCCAAGGTATTTAGCACTGACATAGCCCAGGCCAGACCTCAGCGCAGGGATTTGAGCCTTAATGAGAGGTTTGAAACCACAATATGTACTTTATATTGCTGAGCATTTAAAAAAGGTTCAAGTTGGGATGCTTTAGGGGTGGGGAGGGGGGGGAACTGGGAGCATTAGGACCAGCCACAGTCCTAATTATTATTGAAATTCAGAGTAGGAGTCCAAATATCTTTGCATTGTGTAGGCATTTTTCATTGCCTAATATGTTGCTTTATCCCTTCCCTCCATTCCCCTAATTTAGCACACCTGACCCAGAAAATTAGAGCTATTTTCACCTAAAACTTCATTCCAGTGCCCAAGTTATATAAGCATTGTGCTGGGGAGAGGGAGGCAGGTTCTTTTCCAGGCCAGCCAGTGGTTGCCTCACAAACACACATTCTTTCCATTTGTCATGAAACCCTGAGAGGGGTTAGGCTGGGAGAAGTCAGAAGTAAGGCAGCAAAGGTGTTTACATGAAACTTTAAATTACTCCCCTTTCATTTGCAAGTAACTGTTGTTCCTCGTCCCAGGTGAATTTATCCATCAGCAATATCATTAGATGAGTTCATTATAACCACGAGATTTACAGCGCTCATAAACTGCAGTGTAGGTGGCAGATTAAAATGTTAAGGCTTATACATCTCTAAAACCCTGCACTGCCATCCTGGCACATTTTAGGAGGCAAATGGAGGAAGATCTGAAGCGGGGAGACCTCCAGGGAGCAGCCCCAGATGTAGGATGGGGCATGGAAGCAGCACCAGGGGCAGTGGGACCTGGACCCAGGCTTGAAAACGTGGTTTGAGGGGCCATTATTCTGCTGCCTGGGTTGTTTCTCAGATGACATGTGTAGCAAAGGAGTTAATTGCCTTGGGTAATTAAAGAGTTCCAAAGACTTTTTCCAAGGAACTGGGTTGTTAATACTTGTATTCTCTCTCCTCCTCTGTTCTGTAGATCCTAAGGGAAGACAAAGTCAAAGCAACATCTCTTGCACTCCGAGTGGAAGGTGCTGAGTGTTGTGGTGTGCCTTAGTTCCTGTGGGAATTCACTGTCCTGGCCAAACCTCAGCTCAGGGAATTTTGCTTTCTTAGCACCCACTTGAAGCTGCCACTGAGCTTATTATTTTTCAAATCCAGCCTCAAACCACTCTAAACAATCTGTTAGAGATAGCAAAGGCCTTCCTTGGCCTCCTCTTCCAGCTCTCCAAGGATTTCTGAGATTCTGCCAAAAAAAAAAAAAAAAAAAGTGGTGAAATTCCCAATTCCTACTTTCAGCTTGGGAAAAAAAAAAAAAAAAAAGGTGTCCAGTTTGTGCTCCTCATTTTTGCACAGCCAGTGCTGCCTCCTGGGCATCTCCAGTGATTCAGCCCCCTTATCTGAGGCATCTCTCCCAGGATGGGCTGAGCTGCCCTCTGGAGATGCTGATCTTGCTCCATGGACTCGGGCAGACAGCGAGCTTGGCCGAGATTCCAAACTTTGAGATGGTCACAGTGGGGTGAGGTGAGTCCCACGCTCAGAGATGCTCCGATGAAAGGTGCAGCAGAAACCCAGGGCTGCTGCATCATCACCATCACCGCCGCTGTTATTCATACAGGGCAAGGGTGAGGGAATCATTGTGGGAGAAAAGGCACCTCCAAACCTCTGTGTGTGTGCAGGGTTGGACCCAGCCACACAATTATGGGCATACTTTCGGGGTTAGAGGAGAAAAAAAGAGGATTTAAATATAGCCCTTGTGCTGTTCTTGGAGATGAGTGAAGAATTATCCAGCAAGAACAGTTAACCCAGTAGGCTGCAGCCTTTATCTTTTCCAGGCTGGAGGAAAAAAAATCTGGAAGGGCAGAATTTGTGCTGTCTAACAGGCTTAGATTTCTTTTTGTGAACCTCTTTGAAATGTCTTAGTCTTGATAGCAAGATGCCCAGAGCCAAATGTTGAAGGCCCCACCGCAATCAACATTGCAGAGAGTCATAATTTCTGAATTAAAGTCTGACACTTCTGTAATTAGACTGCTTAGGCCTAAGCTTGATTGTTACTGGTCCATGCAAAACCAAAAAGCAACCCCCAAACTGAAAAAATATCTTTCATCAGAATCAGTTACTTGATTCATGTCTTCTAGAGCCAAACCTATCATTTTGCTGATCTGTGTTAAGGTGGTTTCCAAGTTTTCAACTAAAACAACAATTAAAATTGTTGCTATTGTCCACATTTTGTAGTTGCTTGGGTTTGGGATAGTTTTAATGTCACAGAAGAAAACCACTTTGATACAGGAGGGACAATAGTGAGCAGAACAATTTCCTTTTCCATTTAAAATAATGGGGTGTGACAAGTTCCTCTTCTTTTCCTCCTAAAATTTCTCTAGGTTTTGTTTTCATAGTAAAACAGAGAAAAAAAATCACAGCATATGCTGGAATATTGTTGTTTTCTGTGAAAAAGAAGGCCATTCAGTGAATGTAGAATTAGAAGTTTTCCTGCCTGTCCACTGGCCTGGCCTCTGGGCTGGTGGTTCAAACCATAGAATCATAAAACTATAGAATGCCCTGAGTTGGAGGGACCTTAGAGATTACCCCATTCTGCTCCTGCAATGGGCAGGGACACCTTCCACTGTCCCAGGCTGCTCCAAGCCCTGTCCAGCCTGGTCTTGGACACTGCCAGGGATCGAGGGGCAGCCACAGCTGCTCTGGGCACCCTGTGCCAGGGCCTCACCAACTCCCAGGGCACAATTCCTTCCCAATATCCCATCTATCCTTGCCCTCTGGCAATTGGAAGCCATTCTCCCTTGTCCTGCCACTGCAGGCTCATAAATTTTCTCTCTCCATCCTTCTTGTGGCTTCCTTCAGGTCCAGGAAGGCCACAGTGAGGACACCCTGAAAGTCTTCTCTTTTCCAAGCTGCACAAACACAATTCTCTCGGCCTTTCCTTGTAGGAGCCACGCTCCATCCCTCAAATCAACTTTGCAGATACCCTTTGGGATCACTCCAGCAGGTCCACGTCCTCCCCACGTGTCTACCCAAGAGTCTCATGAACATTTGTGTGTCCAGAGTGGAAAAGACGCAGAAAAAATTCCATCTCCTGTTCCTGGTCTCGACCTCTGGGATATCCTTCCCATCTTCCAGCTGTCCATGTTAGATGGACACCACACTCCATCTGTCTTGTGCCAGCCCTGTGTGCTGAGGGATTTTGGGAGTTGCCTCCAGATCCTTCCCCAGGAGCCTCTTGACATTCAGTGCCATTAGCCACGCATGGCAGCCCCCATTTTTGGAACCTTCAGAGCCTTCCAGCTGCTCATTTCTCCAAAAAAAAAAAAAAGTGGTTTTGGGCAGCCTCAGATGCATGGATTTCATGCTGGTCAATTTGAAAGGTTGTGGTGAGAGATGAGAGAGGGTCTGTGTGGGATGTCATAGGATGGAGTGGGGGCTGCCCACTCATCACCTGCTTTCCTGTGAGCCTCTCTGGTGCCAGGAGATGTGAGACAGCCCTTGAGGAGTTCTCCTCACAGCCTTTCACAACCTATGGACACTTCTCCAGCCATGTGCTCAGTTTCAATATTTTAGGACCATTATACCACAGATGTGTTGTGAAAATGCATCTTTCTAGAGAAACCACTTTTCACAATTTGTCGCCTCTTTCATCACGCGGCTGAGATTCTTCTAAGGGATGTGACACCACAGAGAGGCAGCCAAAATGAGTTAGAAAGGAACAGGGGCTGAGCTGAACCTCTGGAAACCTGGGTGGATTATAGGAAGGATTTGGAGGAGGCATCTTGCTGTTAGGGGGCTCCCTGAAAAGAGAGAAGCACTTAAGGCATCAAGAGAACATAAATCTGTACGAGCAGAGGGACATCCTTTGATTTGACTTCTTCACCAGGACTAGGTGGACAAGAGGAGCAAAGCCCCTCCTGGTGCTCGGTTTGTAATATTTGGTGGGATTTAAGTGCCCCCAGGGTCTTCTCTGGGGTCATTTGGCAAGTTGCACCCTTGCTGTTCAGCATTAATAAATGAAGATATTTTCCCTGTGTCAGGGACCTGGAAGGACATCCCTGGAGGAAGCTCTCAAGAAGCCTTTCCAAGATAAATAGCAAAACAAAGCTCAGGAATTAGAGGATTCAGGGAGAAACAAGCAGCTGTAGGAGTCTCCACACGCTGCTCCTGATGTGTCAAGGACTTTTGACACGCTGAGAAGGTGGTGACCTTGAAAAGTCAGCAGAGTGGTGCTGCACAGTGAGGTCATGCAGAGCTGAAACCCTCTATTTTTCTGAAAAAAACCCACCTCTGAGCAGGTATTTCCTGCATATTTCTCCCTCCTAACCTGGCTGGGGTGTCCATTCCAAGAGGGAGGGTCCATGTAATTTATTAAGAGGGTGGCCAGGTACTTATTTACAACGGCTCTGCTGAAGGAGCAGATAGATTGAGATAAGGGAAATGAAGAGCTCTCGAGGTGTGTTGGCAAAGGAAAATGCTCACTGGAGGTTGAATTAAACACTTCAGGGCATGCAAGGCTTAAAGATAAGCTAAGAACTTTGGCTGTGGACATACAGAGCAGTGTTTTCGTGGCTCCTCCTGTGCTAATGGGAAGGAAAGCCTGGTTGGTTTGAAAGGAACAACTCTTTGACCCTTTCCCTTGGTTCAGGCTTGAGCAGAGCCTGTTCGGGCATGAGTGTGTTTGTAAAATTGAGAGCTTCAGGAATTCTGCATGGAAAAGGAGAGGTTGGGGTCAGTGCATCCAGGAAGTGCTGGTGCTCAGGGAATTTGAAGGTTAGACCACAGTAGATGACACTCTAGCCCATTTCTCGACACCACATTTTCAAAATTGCCCACATGAAGGAGATTGTTTAGGAGAGTGGAAAAATGCAAATGCCAGGTTTGATCATTGGAAACAGCGAGAAAAAAAATGAATGATGGGAGCCACGAGAGAGTTGAGCAACACTGAAATGAGATTCTGATCTTTACTTTATAGACTTTCCAATCTTTTCTAAAGGTTTGGTTGTTGGGTTGTTGTTGGTTTTTTTTCTGGGTGGAGGAGAAGGTTGGAAAGTTCATGAGGTTCCCACCTGATGATCAATAATAATGACAGGGAGCTGAAAGAACTGGGTTCTCCTAAAGATAAATTGACTTTAGAGAGGGAGAAAGTGTTTACAGCTGGAAGCAAAGTAGAAACCAAAAGAGGGTGCTTGGGGAGATGTTATCACACTCCAGGAGCTGCGAGTGAGCCAGGAACAGGAGGAGGAGGAGGAGGAGAGGAGGAAGGTACTCAGCTCTGCTCAACAGCAGAACCACTGCTGATGGGGAGATGTTTGAGATTCCACCCTGCTTCTCCACCTGAGAGTCAAGTGACTCCACAGTGCCCCATGAAACACCAAATTTGTGTTGCACCGTCTCGGGGCCTGCTGACACCTTGAGAACAAGGCTCTTACTGGAGATTGTCTTTTGCAGATTAAACTTTCCAGACTGTAACGCAGATCAAAGTGAGGTGTGACTGTTTCCCTGCTGCACTGAGCAGGGAGCAGTGTGGAAAAGCAATTAGGGGTATTTCTATGTGTTTTTGGGTTTTTTTAAAATCTTAGATAATCTTCCCAGCAACGGAAATTAATCGTTGAGGGCACCAACCTACAAACTCCTCTTCCTATGGCTGCTATTTTCATTTTACCACTGTAGTAACCACCAAAAAAAGAAACAAAAACCAGCCCAGAGAAAGGCTTGAGTTTGGCTGTTCATATGATTAAAGTTTATGAGGTTGAAATCCTAAACTTCATCAGGGACTTACTCATACAGCTCAAAAAATCCTTCTGTCTTCACAACTTTAACAGGTTGATGGTAATTCATGGATGCCTTATCTTTGTTGGGAGCTGGGTAATGGACTTTGGAAAGCTTTGGGAAGGATGCTGGTGACTGCAGGTGATGTGGAAACAAACTCTACAGATGTTCCCACCAGAGTTAACCTCAGACACCAGAAAACATCCACATTTTGGACTCTCTGTAGTCGATGGCTGGAGGATGAGTAGGAATAAGTAAACTAACATTTTTCCCTGGAGATTTCAATGAAGGCATCTCTTCAGATGGTTTACAGAGACAGGACCACTTAACTCCCAATCCTAAAGCTGGGAATACCTCCTAAATCCCAGTCTTGTGGGAGTTCAAAGGATTAAAATTTGGATATTGGCACCCTAAAACTCAACAAGGCGACAGAGGCAACTCAACAAGTCCTCTGAAGCCTGAAACAATGTTTTAGAAGGTGTCTTTACTCCAGAAATTTTGGTCCAGTGCTTTGTATAATATTTAACAGCAAAACAAAAACGTACACTTGGCATGGGCTCCGTTTCACAGATGGCTTTCTGCCAGCTGTGTACCCTGAATTAATCTAAAGCTCAGAAAACCCCATATCTACCCACTGAGATAAGGAAAATGAGTTTAATGGGTCCTTTCCTCAGCTTTCTCCTGTGGGTTCCTGCAGGTGCCTGCAGGAGCTCATCTCCTTCCTCCAGCTGTGGTCTCTGCTTGGCCTTCAACCCGGGGCTGAACTTTCCAGGGTGGGACAGTTCCAGGGAGCTTCATCCCATGCTGGTTGTCAGGGATCATGGTGTGATTCACCTGGAGACTCCCAGGGTGCAGACATGCCCCAGCCACCCAGGGGGGTTTGAGTCTGGCCAGCACAGCCGGTGGGGGCAAGGCCATGATTCACCCCAGCCCCAAGCACACACCTCAGCTGGGCAGGGGCATGGAAATGCCTGCTGCTCTCTGACTGCAAAAGCAGCCTGGGGGCAGCTGGAGACACCCCAGCAAGCATTGGAGGGTGGGTGACAGGGACACAATTTTGAGCTCCTTTCCCCCTTTTAATGCCATGGAAAGAAGGGGCACTTCTGGCGGGCCGTTCATGCTGTTTGTCCCAGCCTCCCTCCCTAGGGTAGGATGAATTGTCCTCTAATGTTGAGATTAATCATCTCCCAGAAGTCCAGCAGAGGTGGAAAGAGGCATCTAAGTTCAGGAAATCAGCTGGAAATCCTTTGCTTTTCCACACACCTCGTCCATCTGAAGTTCATTTAGTGGAGGGCGCGTTCTTGGCTGAGCTGATTATCCAGGTTCTAAACTCCTAGCTGGAGCCATTTGGGATCCAGAAATGGATGTCCTTATTTGCCTGGAAAGGATGGATTTGTAAGGATTAATCTGGAGTTGGCAAAGCCCTTGAGATGTGGTTCCTGACCATGTGAATGTCACCTTCTTCTCACTTCGGTCCCCTCTTGACCAGGTCCCCTCCAGGAGAGGAGTTAATTGGCTGCAAGGACCCTTCTCTTCAAAACAAAGCAATTTTAAAATAATTTTTATCCTAGACTAGAGAACTGCTAAAGTCAAGCTAATTTTCTTCTGGACTTTGGCAACAATAGAATTCTTGTGTTATTTTTTAAGTCAGAGCAAAAGAGAGTGAAGGCTTTAATTCTCTGACAGCCCTGTTGATAATTTAAACACACCAGGCTGTTCCCAAATGAAAACCACACAGCAAAAAAATGAATGTAAACAGAAATACACACTGCCCAGGCAGGTTCCTCTTTGTCATTAATTCAGGGCAGAAAAGACAATCAAGAGATTTAATTAGAAGAAAAGGAAATTATACTCTAAAAATCCCTTCAGTTTTAGTAATCAAGGTTATTATTAGAAGCACCAGTAAAAAACACTTTAAAAATCTATCTAATTAGCTGCATATCTGCTGATCTCCCTGCAGAGCTGACTTGTTTGTCTCCAAGGCTTCACCAACATAAATGTTCATGGACACTCCTTTTAAGATTTCCACTGGGCTGAGCACAGAGTTTGCACTCAAGTTTAATTGGGATTGGTTTTTGGTTGTTGGTTTGGTTTGGCTTTAATTTCACTCCCCTCACTTTAAGCAAAGCCCCACAGAATGATGCTGCTCCCCTTCCCAAATTCTTGGTGCTGCCTTTCCAAAGACTCAGAGCTCGATGGTTTCAGCTGCTGCAGATATTCCTTTGGGTAGCTCCGAAAGTGCTTCTGACTCAGCTGCCAAAATTTCCTGTAAAACATCTTGTGTGCTTGTGTCTCAAAGAAAGAAATGCATGTTTGACCCCCTGGTTGGAAAGGGGAAAGGGGAAAGGGGAAAGGGGAAAGGGGAAAGGGGAAGAGGGAAGGAAAGGAAAGGAAAGGAAAGGAAAGGAAAGGAAAGGAAAGGAAAGGAAAGGAAAGGAAAGGAAAGGAAAGGAAAGGAAAGGAAAGGAAAGGAAAGGAAAGGAAAGGAAAGGAAAGGAAAGGAAAGGAAAGGAAAGGAAAGGAAAGGAAAGGAAAGGAAAGGAAAGGAAAGGAAAGGAAAGGAAAGGAAAGGAAAGGAAAGGAAAGGAAAGGAAAGGAAAGGAAAGGAAAGGAAAGGAAAGGAAAGGAAAGGAAAGGAAAGGAAAGGAAAGGAAAGGAAAGGAAAGGAAAGGAAAGGAAAGGAAAGGAAAGGAAAGGAAAGGAAAGGAAAGGAAAGGAAAGGAAAGGAAAGGAAAGGAAAGGAAAGGAAAGGAAAGGAAAGGAAAGGAAAGAAGGAAGTGGCGGAAGGAAGTGGCGGAAGGAAGTGGCGGAAGGAAGTGGCGGAAGTGGCGGAAGTGGCGGAAGGAAGTGGCGGAAGTGGCGGAAGTGGCGGAAGTGGCGGAAGTGGCGGAAGTGGCGGAAGTGGCGGAAGTGGCGGAAGGAAGGAAGGAAGGAAGGAAGGAAGGAAGGAAGGAAGGAAGGAAGGAAGGAAGGAAGGAAGGAAGGAAGGAAGGAAGGAAGGAAATATTTCACAGCACAATGATGAATTAAGGCTTTGGGAGGATAAATAAAAGGAAAGGAAGATATTTAAAAGTAGAGTTTTTTACCTTGCTGGCTTGTAGGGAACTTCAGGAGATATTCTCGAGAAGGATAACAATGAAAATGGTGTTTTCTGGTGAGGAGGAGTCCGAGGAAGTAAAGATGCTGATTTCCTGTCTCCATTCTTCTGAACCAAGCCCAAAGGTGAAACCCAGCCTCACAGATCTCTTTCCCCCTGTTTTTGTTGCCCAGGTCCCTGGCCATTGGTCACCAGTACTCCTCCCTGGGGACTCAGCCCATCCTGTGTGGGAGCATCCCGGGGCTGGTGCCCAAGCAGCTGCGCTTCTGCCGCAACTACGTGGAGATCATGCCCAGCGTGGCAGAAGGGGTGAAGATCGGCATCCAGGAATGCCAGCACCAGTTCCGAGGGAGAAGGTGGAACTGCACCACTGTCAACGACAGCTTGGCCATCTTTGGGCCCGTGCTGGATAAAGGTGAGTGAGGAGCTGTGACGGTGTTCACAGGGGTTCTTGGATGAGGGAAGAGATGAGGATCTGACTCCATGTTTCAGAAGGCTGATTTATTATTTTATGATGTATATTACATTAAAACTATACTAAAAGAATAGAGAAAAGGTTTCATCAGAAGACTGGCTAAGAACAGAATAGAATGGAATGATAACAAAAGCTTCTGTCTCAGACAGAGAGTCTGAGCCAGCTGACTGTGATTGGCCATTAATTAGAAACAACCACATGAGACCAATCACAGATGCATCTGTTGCATTCCACAGCAGCAGATAATCAATGTTTACATTTTGTTTCTGAGCCCTCTCAGCTTCTCAGGAGGAAAAATCCTAAGGAAAGGATTTTTCATAAAAGTTGTCTGCGACGTGGAGCCACGGGTTTGGGGAGATCTGTGGTGGAATTGGTAGCAGAAGTCTTGAGAAACCTCCTGTGAGCTCGTTCCCTTCTGAAAAAATCCTGTAAAATGTCCTGTATAGACATAGAACTTGAGCTGGATAAAGGAGTGGGGTTATCTCAGTTCCAGCTGGGAGCAGGAGGTTGGACTGGAGACCTCCCTGAGTCCCTTTCAGCACGAGTTATCCCATGATCCTGCACCCCTGGGAATGAGCACAGAGGGTTACTGTGTTTGCAGTCCTCAAGCAGGACCTGGCTCCTTTTCTGACCCTGTGCTGTGATTTCAGCTCTCTAGAGGATGGCAGAGAGGAAATGATGGGCTGTTGGGGATGGATCCTAGGGACTGGACTTAGCAGATAACAACAGTTTTTATACTGTTATGAAATGCAATGAAGATCAAAGGCCTGGGGAAATCGCCATCACTTAATGCTTCAGCTTTCCTTGGTTGTGAACACAGTAAATTAGGACAGGGTGCAAATTCAGGCAACTGTTTCTGCACCCCTTGATAGAAGTGGGAACTTTTAGAAATTTTGCCCTAGGCTGTTGAATCTTGTGAGATTTAAGCCCTAAGCTAAGCCTAAGTATCTGGTCTTTTCTCTTATAAATTGGTAGGAGCCTGTGTGAACTCCTTTATCCTTCCTTGAACTTGTTGTGTCTTTTAAAACCCAGCCTGGTCCTGGTCCTGCTGGTCTCACTAAGTCGGGGCTAAGTTTTGCCTTTCCTTTTGACAGAAAAGGGCCCTTCCTTCCTTTCCTTCCTTTCCTTCCTTTCCTTCCTTTCCTTCCTTTCCCTTCCCTTCCTTTCCGTCCCTTCCTTTCCTTCCCTCCCTCCTTCTCTCATATAAAAGAGGAGGGAACATCTCAAATATTTTCAGGGAATCTGGTGTATGTAGTTGATCTTTACAGTGCTTCCCATCTGTTTTTTTTTTTTTTTTTTTTTAGTTTTTCCCCCAAATCAGAACAGATTTGGGCATTTCCTTCCCCTAGACCATGTTGCTCCAACCCAGCCTTGAGGACTTCCAGGGATGGGGAGTCCACGACCTCCCTGGCCAATGTTCTCCCAGACAGTCTGGGATTTTACACCCCACATTATCCTCGTGGATAAACTGCTCCTCACCTCCCTGCTGACCAGAGGAACCCCAATCCCACCATCTCCCAAATTCCCAAATATCTCCCAGCAGCGCCGGCACCGAGGGTCTGTCCCTGCCCCACACTGGCGGCTCAGGGAGGGAGAGGAGACTGGGACGATTTCATAACTGAAGAATGTTGTTCCTTGAGGGAGAATCAAACCACCCTTCAGTTTTGCTTCACCTACAGCAGGAGAGAGGGGGGGGAGAACAAAAAAACAGCTCAGTCGCATTCTTGTGCGGCAGATCCCCCAGGGTAGGAACATACTTGAGCTCCTACCCAGAAAGAGAGAAGGGGAAAAGGAGAGACAGAAAGCAAGGAAGCAAAAATCTGTTTTGCAGCTTGGATTTTAAGGCGCCCAGGATCTGAGTGCAGCTGTCCTGGGAGTCAGTGGGGAACCCCATCCTCCCTCAGCAGCTCCTACAGCATCTCCCCTTTGCCTCACAGACTATCTGCACCCCTTTCACTGAAAAGGATCGATTTTAATGCCTCCAGGAAATCCTTTCCAGGCCCAAATCTCGCTGAGGCTGCCTCGCTCTCTGGGCTGCCCTTGCTGCTGTGGGAGCTCATTGCTCATTCAGGACTGGGCTCGAGCTGTGATTCAGCAGTGCCAAACTGTCACCAGCCTCTGGTCCTGTTAAGAGCCGTGTTCTGGTATCTCCTCTAAAACCAGACTCTTTTCTCCCATCAGGCTTTTTATGGAGAAAGACCCCACATGTTTTAGCTAAGTCTGTATTTATGTACAATTTTCTTTTCGCCAGGCCTAATCTCCAGAGGTCCCTTCCAACCCTAATAATTCTGGGATTTTGGGGTGAATCACAAATTAAACAGGAATGGCACTGATGAGCTCAGCTACCAGGGAATGGTGATGTCCAGGGGATCCTGACCTGCTGCTGTTGAAGGCCACGCTTGACCCTAAATCTCTCTTGCTCTTTGTATGTCACCCAGGGCAGAGGAAGAGCAGAAATCCCCCATCCCACCCTATTTATTAAATTATTCAGAGAGATGTGGACTTTCTATCCCTGGGAGTGTCCAAGGCCAGGTTGGATGGGCTTGGAGCAGCCTGGGAAGGTGGAAGGTGTCCCTGCCCATGGCAGGGGTGTAATGAGATGAGCTTTAGGGTCAGGGCTGTGGGATGGGGTTTTTCTCCTCCTCTGTGGTCTTGGGAGTGTATGGGCAGGAGTGCAGCTTCATGGAGAAACATTCAGACAGGTGCCACTGCTGGGTCTTCCTTGCAAATCCCCAGGAAATGGGGGTTTTGGTCAGTTTGGACTACTTGGAATGCAAAAAACAGGATTCCTGTAAGGCGAAAGAATTGAGTCTGATCTCTTTCTCTCTACCTGAACTTAATCGGCTTATAATTTCTAATATAAAGACACAACAACTCATTTCTAGTCTCCCAGGAGCTCAAATCTCAACTGCTGGACAGTAGAAAGAACCTCCCACTGGAATTTTTGCAACAAAATAATCAAAAGGAAAAATACTTTAATATTGAAAGGAAAAATACTGTTATTTGTTTCTCCACCTGTATTTTATGAAGCGGAGGAGAACATGGCAATGGCCACATGACCTGAAGTGACCACCTGAGCCACAGCTCATGCTCAGCCCCTTGCCTGAGAGGCCTGGCAGTTTTTAATGCAGTTATTGCATCTTTCAGTTCACCAAGGAGAAGGGAAACTTTTTGAGTTGCCTCTAAAAAGAGGCAGGATAAAACTTTGGGGCATGTAGGAGAAGGACACCCCATCACTGACAGCAGAAAGTGAGCAGTGCAACCTGGCAGGCATTTTCCATCTCCAGCTGAAGTGCCATGCATTGGGAATTGTGCTTTTTGCTTTTATTTTAGCTTTTGTGGCCTGAAGAGGCTGTTCATGCTTAAGCTGTGAGTTTTAGAGTCTCTCGGTGCCGCGTGAGCTCTCTTTGAAACTCCTCTGGGTAGAAATATGAACCAATCTCAAGAGAAGTAATACAATTAAAGCTTATCATGGCCCTGTCTCTTTAAAGGACTTTGGCGCATAATTAAGTCAAAATAAAAGTTTCCTCTCTCTCCTCCCCCCCCATTCAATAAAAGTAAATTACCTCCAACTATTTAAGCCCGCTGTTCGTTTAAATTTAAAAAGGGAGCCCTTGTCTATCTATTTCTTTCACTCACTCCCACCTCCTTCTGCTAAAGACTGGCCAGGGCTTTAAACCTGCCAGCTGGGCTGAGAAATGGTTAATAGTTATTGTGGAGGAGCAGCTTTTAATGAACTATTGAAGAATGATACATTGATGGAGTAATGGGAGTTTAAGTCTCTCTGTAATGAAACAGGTTCTCAGCGCCGACCCATTGTGGTGTAAATACGGCACGTCTCTCCCACTGTTTGGTCAGGGCTAAATAGCAGAGGCCACAGGGGGGTCTGCTGATGGGGTCTCCTCTTTAGTTAATCAATCTGATTGGATTAGGGTCACTGAGATCCCTAATAATGTCAAAGGTTACGCCAAACTGGATTAAATGCTTTGTTGGAGAGGGCTCGGGTTCTTTCAGCCCCGGCCGGCAGGGCTTGTTTATTAGACTTTAACACTCGTGTGCAGCCTTGGGAAGCCACTCCTGCCCTTTCTGTGTGCACAGGGAGGTGGGAAGGAGCCAGAGCAGGGGTGTCCCGTGGCTCTGCACCCATGGGAGGATGTACAGCAAATTCCCCAGCGGACAAATGAGAACCCGATGGGTGACCAAGGCCCAGGGGCGTAAATTCATTCCGGAAATGAAGGTTGGCTGCTGAGCCTGCTCCGAGGCAAATGTCGAGAGTCACAGCAGTGGTGGAGTGACCCTGTGCTCGTGTCCCCTGGGGTTAATCCTGTCTGTGTCCAGCAAAGCCCTGTCCTTTCACTGAATTCACGGAATACACGGAATTCACAGAGTTCACAGAACTCACGGAATTCACAGAATCCCCAGAATGACCAGGTTGGAAGAGACCTTCAAGGTCATCAAGTCCAGCCCAGCCCCAGCACCTCAACTAAACCCTGGCACCCAGTGCCACATCCAGGCTTTGTTAAACAACCCAGGGATGGGGACTCCACCACCTCCCCAGGCAGCCATTCCAGAACTTTATCACCCTTTCTGTGAAAAACTTTTTCCTGCTCTCCAACCTGTATTTGCCTTGGTGCAGCTTGAGGCTGTGTGCTCTGGTTGTGTCAGTGCTGCTGGAGAAAGAGCCCAGCCCCAGCTGAGCACAGGCACCTTTCAGGAGCTGCAGAGAGTGATGAGGGCAGCCCTGAGTCTCCTTTTCTCCTGAGTCTCCTTTCTGGTGCAGTTTCTGTTTGGGCATCCACCAGGCTGAGCATGGGATGAAATATGAAGTATTTCAGACCACTGCATTGCTTTGCTATTAAACTGGGGGGTGTCTTGCCTTCCAGCACTTCCATCTCAAATCAAGGTGGGATGGGATGGGATCTCCCTGTTACCTACCCAGAGTGACCACAAGGCCCAGACATTCCCTATTGCCTTCCCTCACCACGTTCCTGCAGATGACACTGCCCTACAGTGTCCTTCAGGAAGTGACACCAAATAACCCCTTTGAAGGTCCCCTGGCAGTGGAGAGGGGCAGCATCCTAACAGGATCTGGAATCCCTGGATCTCCAGGGCCTCATTCCTTCCCACAGCAGAGCACACAATGCCTGTTTGTGGCCTGACGTGACTGTCATTATCCAAGCAGGCTTCTTGCATGATCCAGACTGGAGAATTTCCCCTCGAGACTTCTGGAATGAAACCAAAATCTGAATTTGACTGCAACATCTCTTCCCAAAGGACATTTTGCCTTGACATATCACCAAGAGACAGACAGCCTCCTCTTTACAAATCTCCTCCACCGCTCTGGTGTTGACAACCAGCCCCTCTATTTTCTCTTCTAGCACTGACCATTTTCTTTGCTGTTTAGACTTCCTAAAAAGTTAAAACTGGGGCCTGCAGGTCAGCAAAACTTTGGGTCCTTAATGCCAGACAGCGAGACAGGTCGAGGTATTTCCAGTTGTTGCAGGGGTCCTCCAGGGCATGATTCATCTGAGGTATTCCAGACAGTTTGGATTAAATTATTCACACCCTGACGTTTCTACATCTCTCCATCAATCACTGAGGGAATCCAGGGAGACCGGCTCTGGATGAGAAGACTCTTGCTCCCAGGGACTGCATGAAGGGCAGAGCAGGCATCTGTCTAGCTCCTGAGAGAGGTGGGATTCAAATCACATCCAGTTTCCTGTGGAATGCTGGGCACTGTCACCTTTGCTGCCAGGCTGACTTTGGGCTCGGCTCATTTGTGAAGTTTGGTTTATTTTGGACTCTAGATATTTTGGGGATAAGCCCCATGTGTTCTTTCTCTCAAGAAAGCCCAAACAAAGCTGTGTTCAAGGGCTGACTCTTCACCATTGTGGATGAGGAAGCTCATCTCATGTCTGGTGAAATCCATGCAAGTTTTTCCCCAGATCAGACGAGAATGGAACCAGACTTTTAAATTCAGTTATCATCCCTTGGAGTCACAAGTCTCCTCCATCATTTTTTTTCTTGCTGTGTTATAACAGCATCGCTGCCTGGGCTCCCTGATGGGCCTGATCTCATCTGCCAGAGTTAGCTGTCAGAGTCTGAGCAGTCACCCCAGGCTCCCTTTGCCGTCTGTGGAGAGCAGTCGGCATCTCCGGGGAGCAATTCATCTGACCTATCTCAGACACCTATCTCAGGATAACGTGAATCATAGCAAGATGTTTATTTCTCTCCATTGACTATAGAGGGAGCCTAGGGCTACAGCCTCAGACTTCCACGGGTGCTTCTTCGAGGCCCATTTTGGGGGCAGATTGTTCCCACCCCTCACATTTTTCCTGTTGGAAAGCAATCCTGACATCCAGCCCCAGCTGGAGAGGGGGTTCCATTATTTTAACCACACAGCACATGGAAAGGATCTCCTGGACCACTGAATGCAGCCAGTCCCTTGCTATTCGAGGCATAACAACGTCTCATAACCATTTAAAATTAATACATTTAGCAGATCTCATCCTATTTTCCTGATGGCATTCTGGCATCTCAGTTGTCTCCGAGCCAAACAGAGTTTGTAGACTTCCCCCCACCACCTCCTTTTCCCTGCTCTGGTTCAGCCTTCTCCACTTCTGCAATAAAGTAAGGCATGAGCAGAAAGCCACAAGATACTGATCCATCCAGGAGGTTTGTTACATGTAGGAGGTACTCTCTCTCCTCTCTCTCTCATGAAACTCTTCCCAAGAGGATCTGATTTCCAGCCCCACCCCGTCTCCCTCCCCGCTGATGGCAATTTGGGCAGCTGCCCTGGTATCAACAACGGAGATCTACAAACTCTGCCCTGTAACTATGGGGAAGGAAACTGGAAGGATCAGGCTTGAAAATGTGACTGTGCAAGCTCCTCTCAGCCAGCAGGATGCAGAAATCCAGAGGTTTGCCAGCAGAAATCCAGAGGCAGGATGTGCCAGCCTCTAGACAGGAGCTCCAGTTGGGTTTAGTGGAAATTGAGCTTGGAGTGGGGATTGCTGCACAGGGTGAGGGGATGCTGCACTGCTGAGCCATTCCAGTCTGTGGAAATTGAGCTTGGAGTGAGGATTGCTGCAGAGGGTGAGGGAATATTGCACTGCTGAGCCATTCCAGCCTGTGGAAATTGAGCTAGGAGTGGGGATTGCTGCATGGGATGAGGGAATATTGCACTGCTGAGCCATTCCAGCCCATGGAAATTGAGCTTGGAGTGGGGATTGCTGCATGGGATGAGGGAATACTGCACTGCTGAGCCATTCCAGCCTGTGGAAATTGAGCTAGGAGTGGGGATTGCTGCATGGGGTGAGGAGATGCTGCACTGCTGAGCCCATTCCAGGCCAAATTCCGAAATTCAGCATTCCTGACCTGGGTTTTGGGTGGCTGACTCAGTGCAAGGCAGCGTGTTGGAGCTGCAGCGTGCTGGACAAGCAGTCTGGGGAGGTCTGGAGCAGCTGTGGCTGCACCCCACAGAGTCCTGGGGGATTTGCAGCTTCCCCTGAGCCTTGGCAGGTTGCAAGGGCAGCAAACAGAGGTGCTCAGGGAAGGTGCCAAGGTGTTATCCCTCAGCTTTTGGGAGCAGGAGTGCACTGAGGTGGGGAGGAGCTCCTCCTCTTGCTGCTGGAGCCAGGTGGGACCATCAGAGGGGTCACTTCATCCTCTGGTGACTTCTGAGGTGTCCAAGGACAAGCCCTGGGCAGGGATGGCACCCAGGAGACTGTGGATAACATCACACCTGGCTGCATCTGCCTCTCCATCCCCAGTGCCCTCGGGTTTTTGGGTTTCTTAGAGGCTCTGACATCAGCTCCCTGTGATAAAGTGAGCCCGGGATAAAGATCTGGCTCCCGTGCATCTGCAGAGGAGACAGCCCATGGAAACAGCTGGAAACAGCTGTAAAGAGCCAACACCCTGCACAGGCTGCAAACCCTGAGAGGAGGGATGGGGAAAAGGAAATGGCAGCAATTCCAGGAGCTGATCCCGTTTGCTCTCTGTGCTCCCTCCACCTCCCACTCATCTGTCAACCCTGACACGCAGGGGCTTCTTGGTTTGGTTTGGGTTTTCGTTTAGTTTGTTTGTTTGTTTGTTCTTGTTGTTTTTTTGTTTTGTTTTGGTTTTTTTTTGTGGATTACTTTAGGGGTTTTGGGTTTTTTTTTTTGTGATTTTTGGGGGGAGTTGTTTTTTTTTTCTTTTTTGTTGTTTTGTATTGGGTTTTGGTGGTGTTTCTTTGGCTTCTTTTTTCTGTTTGTTTGTTTTTCGGTGGCTTTTTTTGGTTTTTTGGGTTTTTTTTAGGGGGGAGGTTTATTTTTTTGGTTCTTTTTTGGGGGGGTTGTTTTTTGGTTTTTTGGTTTTTGTTTTGTCGTTGTTTGGGGTTTTTTTGTTTTTTGTTTGTTTGGAGGTTTTTGGGGTTTTTTGTTTGTTTGTTTTGGGTTTTGTTTTTTTTTGTTTGTTTTTTGGGGTTTTATTTGTTTTTTTGTTGGTTTTTGTTTGTTTGTTTGTTTGCTTTTGGGTTTTTTTTGGCGTTGCTTTTTTTGTTGTTTTTTTTGGGTTTTTTTGGGGTTTTTTTGGGATTTTTTTTTTTTTTTTTGGTGGGTGGGTTTTTTTTTTTTTTTTTTTTGTTCCTGGCTACTTAACCATTAGACAGGAGATCGGGAGAAGGGAAAAGCAACAAGACAGCCCGTGGCTACAAAACGGTGGCGTCTCTCCCGGCGGCGGGAGGCACTGGAACCTCCAGCCTGGGGCTGCGCTCACAAAGCGCGGAATTCCGGATTTATTTCCTCCCCCCAGCCCTTGCCCTCCTTCCCCCTTTCCCTGCTGGGTACATTCCCCAAAGAGGGCTCAGGTTGGTCGCAACAAGGAGCTCCCTCTGCCGCATCCCCAGAGTGCCAAGTCCAGGCGTGGGAGCTAGCCCTAGACAAAAGGGAACAGCAGAGGGAGCTGAATTAGCATCCCTTTGTCCCGGGAGAATCCCGGCCCCAAGCGGGCCCTTGGCGCGCCACGGGAGGCACAAACACACACACGCACACACATGGATGGGAGCCAAGCAGGGAAACAGCGGCAGCAAAGCCTTGGTCTCCTTCACCCCCGGATGGGGGGAAGGGGGATGAGCTCGGGGCTGCTTTGGGATGGCTCCAGAACCAACCAGCCCTGGGTGGGTTTGGCTGGTTGAGGACATAAATGTGTCTGCTACGTCCCAAAGAGCCAAAAGGAGTGGAAAATGTGTCTTCTATTCCCTGCTGACAAAGAGGGATCCAAGCTTGTGAATGTGGCTTTTCTTCCCCGGGAGATGCGTTGGGAGCTGGCAGTGCTGAATGGAGGAGGGGAATTTAAGGCCAGAAGGGGCTGTGGGATCATCTGGGTGTGATGCCTTGAGAAGGCTGATCTAGAACAGAGAATAGACAGAGTTAAAGAATAAAGCAGGGATTTATTAATCCTAATCAATGGATGCACCTTGGGCAGCACAAGAGCCCAGCCAGGGCTGCACCCAAGATGAACCAAAATGGCCCCAAAATGCACGAGCGCTCCCGGGGTCTCTCCCTTGGATCAGTTCTGCTCCATTTGCATCTTGCAGTTCATTGTCCCATTCCAGCTTTAGCCCCTGCAGTCCCACCCTGCTTGTTTTTCTCTCTCCAGCCCACGGTGTTTGTGCTCTTGGGCTGAGATTTGGATCATTTGTCCTTGGTGCCCAGCTGGAGCAGGAATTGTTTTGTCTCCCTGCTCTGTGCACAGAGCTCACCATGCCCTGATGTGAAGCTCAGACCCACACACTAAAGCAGCACAGAATCTGAAAATATAAAATCTCAAACCTGAGGCATCAGCTGGACTTCGTAGACATCGTATGATTATTCCTCTACATTTCTATCTACTGATGAGGATCTTACTCTTCTAGTATATTAATTACAATCGACTTCCAATCCTTATAATCTGGTTTAAATTCAGAGAAGAGTAATAAACATAATCCTATTCATCCTAGCCCTATCACTGACCCTAAGCATCCTCCTAACCACACTAAACTTTTGACTCGCCCAAATAACCCCTGACAGGAATGATTTTCAGGAATGATTTTCCTCCTCTCCATCCTCGAGGAGATAAAGGAAAACCAGGGTGGATAAAGATGCCCTGCCTGGTTTTTCCTGTGATGAACTTGCACGGCAGGGGAATGGGGGTGTCTCCTGCAGAACACCATGGAGTTTTCCAGCAGGATATCGCTTAACACCTTCCCTGCTGAGCTCTGGTGCAGGAGCAATCCTGTGCCTGGATGGTTCAGCCTCTCTCACTCCTTGTTTCCTCAGCCTAATCTTTCTGGGAGCATCTCCTTCAAAGTGAGGACTTGCGCATCTGAGAAGATCCACAGGGATCTTCACCAGAGAGAGGCAGGGCTCAGTCACCAGGAATGGCTCAGGAGGGTTGGTGTGACTCTGGATTTCTGCTGTGCAGGTGAATTATGTGCTCCTAGGAATGATGAGGGCACAGCTGACTCAAGGCTGAGCAGTGAGGACAAAGGAGGAAAGCAGGTTTTGGGGAGCTCCAAAATCTTGGGGGATGCAAAAGGATCAGAGAGCTCCACCTGATGCAGGCGGGGAGTTTTCCTGTGCAAAGGAGGTTCACAGAAGTGGCATTTTTTGGGAAAACAGCATGAGATGGGTGAAGCAGCTGAGGGCTGTGTGAAGCTGACCCCAAGCCATGAAGCCCTGCAGTGTGTGGTACTCCTGCCCACCTCCTGTGCCTCCAGGGCTCACAGAGATGCTCCTGCAGAGGCCACTGCCAGGAGGGCCCATAAGAGAGGGATGTGGATATGTCACAGTCTGGAAATGCTCCAGGGAAGGGCTTGAAGGAAGCTGCTGTGGGCTGGTTTTGGGTTGGGCAGGCTTTTTAAGGAGGTGGAAGGAACCTCAGGGGAGGTCTGGAGCTTTGGCTGGAGGTGACCCTAAAATCTGATGGCAAAGCCATCTCTAGAATGTGAATTCTAGAGATGTTTGGAGGTTCTTTACTCAGAGGGTGCTGAGGCCCTGGCACAGATTTTCCATGGAAGCTGTGGCTGCCCCTGGATCCCTGGAAGTGCCCAAGGTCAGGTTGGATGGGGCTTGGAGCAACCTGGGACAGTGGAAGGTGTCCCTGCCATGGCAGAGGTGGCACTGGATGATCTTTGAGGTCCTTTCCAACCCAAATATTTGTATGCTGCTGTGAAAACACAAAGAGAAATGCAGAAAGCCACCAGACCCTGGGAAATGCAGAGCTGTCCTGAAGCCCTGGGAGCAGGTCCTGGCTGGAGAAACAGAAAGTGTCTTTCACTTTTTGTTTCATTTTGACTCATCTCACCCTTCCCAGAGGAGAAAATCAGTTTACAAAGCACTCATGACCCAGCCAGGAGCAGTGGTGGGGAACAAGACAGAGAGGAGAGGTTCTGGTTCTGGATCCAGCAGGACAGACCCTCCTCCCCTGCCTCTCCATTTCCCATGGAGCCACCGCAGAACCACCTGGATATTCCAAAGTAGGTCACAACCAGGGCCCTGCAGCTCCTGAAACACAATTTAGGAACTTTTATTGACCTCCATGAGCGTTTCCCTTGCAGTTTGATGGACAGGGCAGCAACACTTCCCTGCTAAGGCTGCAGTTTGCTGACTCAGCACCTGGCACCATTTCCTCCCCATTATTTCCAGGTGCTAAATCACATTCAATGATAGCTAATAATTATGGTTTATCCTTTCCTAATCACGCTGCTTTCCCAGGGAAGCTGTTGCCACAGGGATGTTGTGGGAGTGTGAATGGGTGGGGAGGGCACCAGGAGATGTTTCTGCTCACCCCAAGCCATGAAAAAGTTGGAGACCCCTTAGGCTAAGCACGCCAGATTCAGCCTAGGAGATCTTGTATCCTGTCAAAAAATGTGTTTATTTATTCTTCTGAGCCAGTTTTCCAGCAGAAAAAGAAGCTGTATCAAACTAGAGATGTTTTGCAGGTTCTCCTTAATTTCCAGGAAAACAAAAAATTCACTATTTTGCTTTTTTTCTGGACTTTTTAAATTTTTTTTTGTTTTTGTACATTCCAGCTAGTTTCATTTGAATTCTTGAAAATGAGGCATTTTATTTCTTTTTAATTGAGATGCAATCTTATTCTAAAATAGAAAATCATTAAACCATCGTAGACTCACACCTTTAGTATTTTATAGAATACAGAAGTGGTTTTTGTATTATCGAGGCTGAATGATTTTATCTTCTCAAAGAATGATTTTATCTTCTCAAAAAAAAAAAAAAATCTGACATAAGCAAGATAAAACACTTAATCAGCCCAAAAATTCAGACTCTTACATGGTCAGTCTATCCGATTTTCAACTCTTAAAAATAAAGCAAAACAGAATTTCTTGGACTATATTAAGGGGTTTTTGACCCTTATTACTAACCTTAGCCATGGTATGAACTCCAAACTCCTTCATTCTGCCTAAATCCAGAATTAAAATTGAGCAGTGGTCACCTAAACACCCCTCTGAATTCATTTATAGAGCCTCACAGCTCTATAGAATGATAGCTGTAGGAGATAAGACCCAAATCTGTGGTTTATTCTCAAGTTACAGCTGCTGAGTCCTGACATGAAGATGCTCCCCCAGGAAATTGCACAGATCTTTCTTAGAGAAAAATAAAGGGTGAAAATTTATTTCAGTGCAGTTGGGGTTGGTGGAGAAATTTGTTTCTGTTCATGCAAGATTTCCAGTCTGCTTTTCTGATAGGATTTCAGATAGAGATTCCTTGAGAGATGAATTTGAAGATGTAAATGAGTCTTGAGAGGGGAAGATTTGAGCTCTGTGGAGCCCAGTTTTTATGGAAAACATTCTGTGGTACCCTGGTGAGATTTATATTCGAGTTATAATCCTTGCCCAATACCTAAAATTAAGAATATTCTTTGCATTTTGCTCCTCTCAACAAGGGCTCTTCTCCTTCAAGATCCATCTTTTGTACCTGAACACTTCAGGCATGATTTGGTGACTCTGAAGGCAAATATTAACTTCTGTAAAGTTCTCTTTATGGCTTTATTAATTCTAACTCTGGCCCAAACACACCCTTATACCATTGGTCTCCGTGGATCAGGAAAGATTGAGGAGGATACAAATGTTTTATCATCAAATTCTCTATCTCGTTGCTTTTCCATTGGGAAAGACCATGGATTTTGTCTGGTGCTGTTGGTTCTCAAGAGGACTGAACATCTGAGCTTCCCAACCAACAGAAAATCACCACCTCAGTTCTCGGGTCTGTGTTTCCAGTGTTTTCAGTAACTAAAATAATATCAAATAATTTCAAAATCAAATTTTAAATTTTATATAATTTAAATAAATATAATTTTAAAATAATTTAAAATAATGTTATCAAATAATCAATAACCAATATGTGAGAAGAATCAAGTCAGAGAACCACAGAATGGTTTGGGTTGGAAGGGGCCTTAAAGATGATCTATTTCCAACTACAATACAATAAATTTAAAGTTAAAAACTCCCTAAAATCTCCTCACTTCAAGCAATGCCAACCACTGACCTCCAGAATATTCCTGCCCCATCAGTCATTAACACTTTGTTCATTTATAGGATAGTTGGGGAAAACCATAGGATAGGATGGGGGAAAAAGGAGGAAGATGGAGGCGATGTCAGTGTTCTTTTAGCAGGAGAAATTTCCTGATCTTTCCTCTTTCCTGCCCTTATCTTTTCCTGCTTTTTCTTTTTCAAGCTTTTCTATTTTTCCAGCTTTTCCCTCTTCCTGCTTCTGAGCCAGCCAGGCTGGCTGGAAAAGCGTCAGGAAGGATTAGGATGAAAAATAAAAAGTTGGGAAAAAAGGAGAAAAATGGAGGTGATGATGGTGGGGTTTTAGCAGGAGCAATTTTTTGATCTTTCCTCTTTCCTGCCCTTCCCTTTTCCTTCTTTTCCCTCTTCCCAGCTTTTCCCTCTTCCCACTCTGGAGTCAGCTGGGCTGGCTGGAAAAGGGTCAGGAAGGATTGGGATGAAAAATAAAAAGTTGGGGAAAAAAGGAGGAAAAGGGTGGTGATGACAGTGGTTTTTAGTGGGAGCAGTTTCCTGACCTTTCCTCTTTCTGCCCTTTCTTTTTCTGCTCTTTTCCTCCTTCTCCTTCCCTTTTCCTGCTTTTCCCTCTTCCCACTCCCGAGCCAGCCAGGCCAGCAGGAAAAGGGTCAGGATCCAAAGGAAAAGACTGGGGAAAAAAGGAGGAAAATGGAGGTGATTTTGGAAGGGGTCTTTAAAGGTCACCTAGTCCAAGCCCTGCCATGAGCAAGGACATCTTGGACTGGGTCAGATTGCTCAGATCCCCATCCAACCTCACCTTGGATGTTTCCAGTACATGTTAAAGCTGCTGTGACATCCCTGAAATCCTCCCACCATCATGACATAAAGCCATAAAGTCTTTTTTTTTTAAAGAAACAGCGAGGTGCAACAAGTGTTTGTTTCATGAGTTGATTTTTTTTAAGGATTCCAAAAATATTTCCATTTTGAACCTGATTTTTCACACACATTTTGCTCCAACACCCACCAGTTGTTGGACAAACCTCTTACACTGGTGCTGACTACAAAATATTAGTTCTTCCAAGTCTGGAGAGTGGGGTAGATGCAATTTAAAACCACATGGATCAGCATTCCAGCTGGAAAAAAAGCCTGTAATCACTGGTGCTGCAACTCAGTGAGGTCACTGCATCAAGCACAATTCACTACATGCATTTACCCATTTTATGGGGTTGACCACTACTGTGGTTGGCTAAAAGCTGGAAGTATATTGAGCTTTTCTTGGTAGGGATAGGTCTTCTGATATTTAAGAGGCTTGGAGCCAGTTTGTAAATGCAGGGCTGCACCTTCTTTTGTGAGATTTGTGACTGACTCGTGGCGCTTTAGGCTTTTATTTGGTTCCATCGACGCTGCCAGAAGAAGGAGGGTACCCTTAGCTCAGGCTGGGGTTTAAAATGGCAGAGGAGCTAAGCTTGGTCCTGATTGGGATCAGGCAGTTTGGGATGAGCCTCAGTGTGGGATGGTGGCTCCTCGTCCTGCTGTCAGCACAGGAGATGCACATCAGGCTGCCGGTGTACCAGACTCCCTCAGAAGGTGGTGGTGGCTCCTGTGGAGCTGATCTGAGCAGGAAAACCACATCCCAGAGTGACCCAGCCTGTGGTGCTGGGCTCCAACACCCACAGGCCACAGCCAGGCCAGAAACCATCCACAAAATATTGCAGAGCCACAAGTGATCCAGGAGCTGCTGGGGAGTCATCCCAGCCCTCACAGCTTGCACTTCAGCTCCTCATCCGTGATAAAACCCAAACCTGCCTTGAACCTCACCCAGGCAAGAGCGCAAACTGCCCTGCCATAAAAACTGATTCAACCCAACTGAGGTTAACCAGCTTGGGTGAAAGATTTCTCTTCCTTGTGTAAAACTCACCACATGGGAGCTCTTCATCTCAGTGCTTGACCTCTAAGCAGCTCTGTGAGACTGTGGGGATCTGCAGATGGTGGGAATTTTATGTCTTGGGTCAAAAAAATGTATTTATTCGAGAGGATTCTGAGCCTCACAGGCTGTGTGTTGCACTCAGCATTAAAATAAGAGCAAACACTGAAATTAAAATTAATTAATTAATTAAAATCAATAAAAATAATCAAATAATGAATTACTGAAATTAAAAGAATCCCTGCAGTTCCTCACCAAAATCTCTCTCTGCTTTGCTCAGCTGAGCTCTCAGTTCCTGAACTCTCTGTGGGTTTCCACCAATCCCCAAAATTAGCACCAAGGCCGGTGGTGATGCCCAAACCACTATTATCCACAACAGAACAAACATGGAGATTGGAAGGAAAACGTCCCAAAATTCCCACTGTAGCAAAGAAAGGGCACAAAAAAATCGGGCATCTTCAAGAAATTGAAGAGGACGGTGGGACCTAGGAGTGATTTATGGGCAGGATATACATTTATAACATTTCTTATCAGCATTGGCATTGTTCTGCTGCAGGACAGGACTGGGCAGTGTGTGGGTGACCAGGAGGTCCAGCAGAGCCATGGCTGAACATCTGAGCTGTAATTCTCAGCTCCTGAGCAGCAGTGTGGCCTCCAGGAGGAAAAAGCCAGGAGCCACCCCTGATTTCCTCCACCCACAGACAGCTTTCCACCCTGCCCAGCTCAGATCCATTGTCAGCACAGGAAAAGGCCCCACATCCCATTGCCAGTGGTTTAATCCATTCCTTCCCTGCCCACAGCCCATACAATAACACCCCACTGAGGGGATCCACCTCCCAGGAAATCCTCCTTTAACACCCTCCAAAGGAGCAGCCAGATTTATCTCTGCTGTTGTTCTGGAGAGCTCAGGGAGGACTCATCTGCTCTAATCCCCTCTTTAAGGGTTTCCAGTTGAGGCCTGTGCTCCCATATTAGCATTTCTGACAGCTCCTGGGTGTGCCCTGCAAAGCTCCATGGAGGGAAATCACCTACCAGCAACTCCTCCAGGAATCCCACTGAAGGCACAGATGGAGGAGCTTTTGGAATGACCCCATAAAAATTCCTGAAATGAAGACTTGCGTTAAAAGGGCCTGGAGATCTTCTTGAGAATGAATCTCATAGCTCAGCCTGTGCTGGAGAGTTTGGGGACTGCTCCTTCCACACGGCTCACGGCATTTTCATTGGGCCTGGTTTTGGTGTGGCAGATTTTGAGATTTCCCAGAATCAAACTCTTGGAGTGGTTTGGGTTGGAAGGGACCTCAAAGATCGTCCAATTCCAACTCCCTGCCATGGGCAGGGACACCTTCCACTATCCCAGGGTGCTGCAAGCCCTGTCCAACCCGGCCTTGGACACTTCCAGGGATGGGGCCTCCCCTAATTCTCCTGGACAACTTGTGCCAGGGCCTTGCCACCCTCTGGGTAAAGAACTTCTTCCTCACATTGGCAGAATTCACAGAATTCTGTAGGTGGCTTTGCCATCTGTTCTAGGGTCACCGACAGGGGGTGAGACACTCACAGGTTAAACAGCAACGGCTTTAAACTGAAGGGGAAGAGGGTTAGGTGGGATATTGAGGAAAAAATTGTTCCCTGTGCCCTGGCACAGGGTGCCCAGGGAAGCTGTGGCTGCCCCTGGATCCTGGAAGTGCCCAAGGCCAGGCTGGACAGGGCTTGGAGCAGCCCGGGACAGTGGAAGGTGTCCCTGCCCATGGCAGGGGTGGGACTGAGTGATCTTCCAGTCCCCTCCAGCCCAAACCATTCCATCATTCTGGGATTCCATGAAGCACCAATACATCCACTGAGCTCCTGGATGATGTTGCCCACTGACCAGACTCTTTGGAACATGTGATTCCAACAGTCTTCAAAATTTCCACTCCTCCCGGCTGACCAGGGATGCATTGGGATGCATGTTGGGATGCACTTTCCAACCTGGAGCCATCAGCAGCTTTGTTGTGCCAGGACAAATCCCAATTTCAGTGCTGCAAACCTTTAGCTGGCAAGTCTGGAGCTGCAGAGAAGACTTGAACCATTTGCATGATTAAAGATTGCTGGACCAAAGTGATCAGAAAGATTCAGGAGGTTCTCCAAGCCCAATGTGAGCCCAGATCCACTTGGGAAGGAGCTCTGGGCACAGAACTGGGTTTTCCTTAGAGTGACTTCCATGAGAGCTGGATGTTCTCAGCTTCTCTCAGGATTGATCTCTGCACCTGCAGAGCGAATTCCTCTAAATATTGTTGCGGTTTTGGTGGCTTTTCCTTTATAATATCAAAATCTGATGCTTTGATTAGAGATGGGGAGGTGGTGATGAGGGGGACGGTGAATCTGACAGTGTTTTCTGGTATTTAATCCCTAATTGAAATATTACCTTGAGGTATTTATAAAAAAAATATTAAATTGGCCCAGATCTTTTTTTATGAATAAGGCTTTAATTAACTTTTTACATATTAAATGTACATCAGTGGAAATAGTTAGACAAATAGCAGGGGTGTTAGTCATGCAGAAGCAAAGGGATGATTCAGTCAGGGACTGCTCGTGTTACAGCAGCCTCTCCCTCCGAGGGCACATGTGAGAGATGCTGAGAGGGAAGGGAAATTAGCATCAGGAGCGTGGAGAGGGAACAAATTCAAAAAAAGGCCAGGAGAAAGGCGAGGTTCCCAGTGGAGTTAGGAATTAAGGGCTCCCTTGCTTACGCAGGAATAACTCACAGAGCCCCGGGAGCTGAGCTCTGTTACACAACTCCCCAGCTCCATCCTCCCCTTCCCTGCACTCCCACCCCCTCCAGGTGAATTGGACAAGTTCTCCTCCACATCCAGCCCGTGGCAGGGCAGAGTTTGGGAAGAGCAGAGTAACGGAGAGGGCAGTGAGGCGTGAGCAGAGATGGGAGGGTCTTGGGTTGCTGTTGTTGTTTCTGCCCCGAGATGTGCAGGATGTCTCTGCTTCGGCCCGCACAACTGAAGAACGAGTCTGGACTCCTCACTTTTCGGTCTTGAGGTTGTTTGTTAATTCTTATCTATAAAATTTTCTTTCTGCTTAGCTGAGATCTGCTCAGCAGGGCAGCCACAGGCACTGTGACCGCCCCTGAGGCAGTGCTGTCCTTTTATACTACAAACTACATAGAACATATTTACTCTTAATTCCCAATGCCTATCCCCTATGTTAGACAGTGCACTTCTACTCTAAACTAATCCCAAAGTGCCAACATCACTGCAGAAAATGGAGAACAAGAAGAAGAAGAAAGAAGGCCAGACACGCCCAGATTCTTCTATCTTGTCTCCAAAACTCCCATACCAAAAATCCTAAAATCTACATTTTCCCCTGTGATCATTTTGTTATTACACTCTGTGACTTTCACGTCCTCATACAAAGCTGGCAACTTGCTCCAAGGGCCAAAATCAAATCCCCAGGTGTTCTGGGCAGCATGCCAGGGTCTCCGAGCCCCCCAGGGGTCCTTGGCAACTCTGGACACCCGGAGGGATGTGCTGAGTTCCAACAGGGTGGGAGCCCCAGTCTGGGAGGTTTTGGAGAACAGGTCAGACCAACATCTGTCAGCACGGCTCAGGCACACTGGATCCTGCCTTTGGGCAGCAGGGTGAGCGGTCCAAGTCTGGGATCTGGGATTTTGGGTGCTTCTGGAGCACATCTCAGTATCTCTGTGGTCAGGATGACCCCAAGGTGTTGGAAAGTCACTTTTTTCCACCCCTGAGATGGAAGAAGGAGTCAGGATCCTTTGACTGTGGTTTTCAGGGTTTTTATTCTCTGTTATCTATAACATTCTTTTTCTGACCTGCTGAGATCTGTCTGGCAGGTCAGGTTGTGGCACACTGACCGCCCTCGGGGAGGTGTTATCTTCTTATACTAAAAACTACGTGTGCATTATTTACAATAATTTTCCAATACCTATCACCTATGTTAGACAGTCTGTCTCTACTCTAAACCAATCCAAAAGTGCCACCATCACCCAGAAGATGGAGGCCAAGAAGAAGAAGAAAGAAGGACAAGGCATGCCCAAATCCCTCCATCTTGGCTTCTGAACCCCCATCCTAAAAACCCCAAAATTCTCCTTTTCTACTTTGTGACAAACTAACTATCCTTCTACTTAAACTCTCGTGGCTTGTGAATCTTCACACAAGGTTGGTCATTTTCTCCATAGGTTAAAATCAAAGGCACAGGGGTCTTTGTCTTCATGCCAAGGTCTCTGAGCCCCTGCCAAGGTCTTGAGTCCTCCAGGGCAGCCAGAGGAATGTCCTGGGTTCCTGCAAGCACGGGCTGAGCCTGCCAGTCTCTCCAGTGCAAAGCCAAATGTGTATCATAAACAAAGTAAGTTTTTCTAGGAAAAAAGGGTATTTTAATACCAAGATGCAACCCCTAATTACACTGGCTTAACTTTTCTGCCGCTTCCACTGAATTAGATATAAATTACACCAGGCCAAGAGGAGAATCAGGCCACGTGTTTTTCTGCTGATGGCCAAAATATATATTTTCACTTGACTCGATTTATTCAGTAACTGATTTGCATAGACATTTCCAAAGGCTGTTCAGGTTTTTTTTTTTTTTTTTTTTTTTTCCCCAGTTTTTTTGCACTTCACATGTCAACTCCCCCCCACTCATTACACAGGGCAGCAGCAGTGTTGCCACCAAGGGAGCTCACATTTAACAGCAAGAGAGGAATCTTCAGTAATTCCCCTCCCAAGGGACCTCAGGATGCGGAGCTTTGATTTTGTTGCTCTAAGTTAGGCAGGGATGAAAGCAATGTGCACTGGCAGGAAATCCTTGAGGTGCTGGGTTCCTCCAGCAGCTTGACAAGTGCCTTTCCCTCCCATGAAAGCCACCAAAATCAGTGTGGGCAGAACAGGTCATCACCTCCCCTCCAAGTTAACATCATGGATAAGGAGCAATGAGTTGTTCCCACCAACTCTGAAGAGCGCAAACCCAGAGCTGGGGGGTGTGGATGCTCTTCAAGAACCTGAAACTGAACATCAGATATCAAATCGGGATAAAATCGGTCAAATCAGGAGTAAAATCAGTCAAATCAGGAATAAAATCATGTCCAGTCCTCAAATAGGTATAAAACCAGTCAAATCAGGAGTAAAATCAGTCAAATCAGGAATAAAATCATGTCCAATCCTCAAAAATGAAGGCAGGGTTGATATAAGAGCAAGCAGGCATTTGGTGAATTGACAGCAGCAAGAATGAGAAGCCAAAGCTGGAATTGTGATTTTCCTGCAATCAGGTTGGCAAAGCTCTGGAAAATCCTCAGAATGTGAAAGAAAAGAAGAAAATATACTGAAATTACACATAGCCTGAGCAAGGGAAGGGTTCATCAAAGGATCTGTTATCATTTGGCTTAAAATGTGCGAGCCCAGAGACAGGGATTGAACCTGAATCAAACCCCAGAGCACCTCCCTGCTCTTCCCATCCTCCCACAGCCCTGGTCCCTTCAGAGACACCCCAATCCCAACCCAGAGATTATTCCCAGTCTGGTCCCCAGTGCTTTCCTTGCTTGAGAGGGCAAAATCCATGTGCAGGTCAGGCTGGAAGAGATCATCTCCAGAGCAAAGAGGATTCCTGGACATGAGGGCTGACCAGTGCATGGCACAAGGCATCTCTCTGATTAGAGGTGGTCATTATTTGAGCTTAAGAAACCTGGATAAAACAAGGGAAGCAGCAGATGAATGAAATTGGTTTGTCTTGTGAATACAAATGATGACTGATTAAGAAAATTATCTGGGGGTGTTTGGTATCCTCTGGTTCCACAGAAGGTTATTTGATTTTTCGGGGGTTTTTTTGAGGTCAAGTTGGCCACTGATATTGGTGAGGGCAAGGTGAGAGCTTAACTGTTTTAATCACAAGCAGATACAAGTTCTGGCTATTTTAGTACTGCTGATATCATTATTATTATTATTATTATTATTATTATTATTATTATTATTATTATTATTATTATTATTATTTAACCTCTGACTATGATTTGACAGTGAAGCCAATTGAGAACATCCACAAATCACATTTCTGTGGTCCTATATTCACCAAGAGCACAAGATCTTATGAATATGTCTTATTCAGGCTGTGACAGATTCAGAGGTGTTTGGTATCTTCTGCTTCTACAGCAGGTTATTTGATTTTTTTGGGTTTTCTTGATGTCAAATGGCCCATTTATATTGGTGAGGGCAAGGTGAGAGCTTCACTGTTTTAAATCACAAGCAGATGCAAGTTCTGGCTATTTTAGTGCTGTTGATATTAATTATTATTATCATTATCATTATCATTATCATTATCATTATCATTATCATTATTATTTAACCTCTGTCTCTGATTTGACAGTGGAGCCAATTGAGAACACCCACAAATCACATTTCCGTGGTCTTATATTCACCAAGAGAACAAGGTTTTATGAACATGCTTTATTCAGGGTGTGACAAATTCCTGGGAGGTCCCCATGCCATGTACTCACTTTCTGTGCTTTGCTCAGCTTCCCAAACCCAACCAGTGACATTTTCAGCCCAGCATGATGGCAGCTGGCTCCTCTTGGAGGCTGAAATTAAACATTATTAGGACATGATGCAGTAGAGGGTGAAGTCTTCTTTGAGATTGTGGTCAGGACAATTTTCTTCCATTTTTAACCTCTAGGACTCATTTCTCCATATCAGGCTGATCAGGCTGATCACCAGCTCATAGATTTTCTCAGCCATGCAGGAAATGCACAGCAATGTAAGGAGGAAATTTGGTTTTTTCCACTTTTTCTGTTCTGATTGTTTTGATTGTGTCTAATTAGGATTGCAAGATTTAAGGGAATGTCTCAGAACACAGCTGTTGGTCAGGGTGAAAGAGTAAATTATGATAGGACAGGGGAGATGGTTTTAAGGTGGAGAGGGAATGGTTAGGCGGGATTTTGGGAAGGAATTCTTGGCTAGGAGGATGGAGAGGCCCTGGCACAGGTTTTCCAGAGAAGCTGTGGCTGCCCCTGGATCCCTGGAAGTGCCCAAGGTTGGGTGGGATGGGATTTGGAGCACCCTGGGACAGTGGAAGGTGTCCCTGCCATGGCAGAAGAGTTGAAACCTGACTTTGATACCCCTTCCAACCCAAACCCCTCTGTGGTTTCGTGGTTCTGTGATAAATGTTCCTGCCAAGGGCCATAAAAATCTCTGCACAGCAAAGTTCTGAGTCTTTATCCACCTGGCCAGCAGATGTGTTCATGGCAGGTAGAGCTGCTGGAAAGGGAGCTGTAGCTCAGTTTTTGGGGTTCCTGCTTTGGTTGGGTGAGGCAGGGGATTTTTTGGTGTTCCCATCTTTAGGAGCTGAGCTCCTTCAGCAGTGTCCTCACATGCACTCCCCCAGTGATGGAGAAATTTCAGACAAGTGTTCAATATATATTTAGCTCCCTTTCCTGCTTGAGATTTATACAAGAGTTCCAACTATAATCAGAATATCTGTCATCCACAGCTTATCTACTGACTTAAAATTGCTCATAAATCATCCAGCCTGTGTGTGGGGCTTTGCAATTTCCTTATTGCTCGGTGTCTAAATAGATCTGAAATTCCCCAGCATTGTCCTAAAGTGTTTGGGATTAGACAGTGGGAACATAATGGTGGCTCTCCATCTCACAAGTGGGCAGCTGGGGCAGAGGAGCTGTTTGAAAGTTGTGTTTTATAGGACTGAGCCCCTTCTCCCTTAGGGACCACAGATTCAGCCTCCAAACCATGCTTCCTCTCACGAGCTATTTATAAAAAGTGGCTTTTATGCTGTGGGAGCTACATCAAATTTTTCTGCTTCCCCAACTTGGTGAAACTGAAACCCACAGAAAAAAAAAAAAAAAAAACAAACAACAAAAAAACCACCCCAAAAAGCCCCAAAAAACCAGATTGCCCAAGCCTGCTGCAGGGAGGTGAGCAGCTCCTCCAGCACCCAGACCCCCTCCCTTCTCCAAATGGAGCCTGTAAAGCAAAAATTTCTGCAAGCCAAAAAATTGCTTAATTGCCTCAAATTGATTCCATGGTTTTATTAAGATATTTTCCCAGCTCTATTATGGTTAATTATTTGTATTACAGTAGACTCTGAGGCCCCAAGCAGAGATCAGGGCCCCATTGTGCTAAATAGTGTACAAGCACTTAATAACAGAACCATTCCTTGCCCCAGATAGCTTGCAATTATGTGGGGAGCTGCAGTGGAAATGCACCACAGCTCATGTGAGCACCTTTTAGGAGAGGTTAATGTGGATTTTGGAAGCCAAGAGGGTCCCTCAGGAGAGCCTGTGCAGCCCCATTCTTCCTGCTGAGCTCCAGTGGGAAAACCTCAAAGGAGAATCTTGATGTTCGAGCAGGAGATGAACTCCCCACCTGTCTTAAGGCCTTGTGAGGGGAATCAGGAGGGGAGAAAAGTGGGGAAAACTGAACAGGTTCCTGTGCTGCTTTCCCCTTCACCTTTGGTTTGTGCTCGGGGACTGGGCTGCGGGAGGTCCATGAGGGAGCTTGTTATCCTGGGGATTTCCAGCCCTGTCTTGCAGAGGCAGAGCTTTCCTCTGCTTGGGTAAATGCTGAGATCCAGCCTTGCAGGGACCCTGCTTCCTCCCAGCCCCAGTGAGGAAGTGGAGCACAAATGCAGAAGGGGAGCCCTGTGTGTCTCCTTCTCCCTCCTCCCACCTCACCCCACTCCAAACCTCTGTGGCTGCATCTCACTCATCGTGGGAGATCGCATCTATCAAGGGATCAGCACTGGGGGAGCTTTTCCACACCTTCAAGCAGCTGGGGAGTGTTTTGAGACCTCAGAGCCCTGCTGGAGGTGATGTTTGAGGCTGAGAGTGGGACAGGTTTGGGGTGAATGGGCCCCACCTAATTTCACCTTGGCTGCTTCCAGGGATGGGGCATCCACCACCTCTTTGGACAGCCTGCTCCAGTCTTTCACCACCCTCATCATAAAAAATTACTTCCTTATGTCTGGATCCACATCTTTTTAGTTTAAAACCATTGTCCCAGTTTTAATTCAGCAGGCCCTACTGAGAAGCTGCTGGTTCAAGCAAGGACGTTTCCTGTACCCCGTGTGCTGCTGAGCTTCGGGTGACCCTCAGGGGCTGCACATCTCTTCATTGCCCACCTCTCCCCAGGGCTGAGAGGATGTGAAAAGCAGCAAACTGTAGCCCCCAAACCAGGGGAAAATCCAATTGTTTCCAAGCTCTAAGCTCAGGTCTCAAGCAGAGCAGGAACCTCTGGAGATAACGCTGTGTCTGTGTGTGTGTGTGTGTGTGTGTGTGTGTGTGTGTGTGTAAAACGGCCTCGCCGAATCCCCCAGCTTTAGCAGGGCTTTGAAAAAGATCTGGGTGGTGATTCAAAATCCAGGTTATGACCTGTGACCTTTGGATGAGAAATTGTTGCCATTTAGGATGTGTTAGGAGGTCCATCCTTTTCATCAAATGCGTGTTTCTTCTTGCTGCGGGAGGCAATCACACCGGTATATCATTAACTCGCAGAAAAGGAGGCTGTAAAAGAAGTTGATGGGGGACCTTAGCCCACACCCTGCTGGGGTCTGCTCGGAGCACAATATCCCAGCGACCATGAGATTAAGCTAAAGAGAAAAGTGAAAATGCTTTTCACGATTCACACGCCCTTTAGATTGTTTTATTAAACCATTTGAATAGGGATTTCCCTTTCGGCCGACAACGGGGCCCGGCCAATGCATAGTTCTAGGTTGCTATGACTTAGTTGGTGCTGGCTAATCACAAGTGAGGGCAAATTTCATATAAAATATCTCGGCCCATTGTCAACCTAATGCGGCGTGACAGTGGCAGCACAAAGGGGGATTCATTCCCCCCAGCAGGTAATAAGGACGATTTGCCATACCAACCAGGCAGTCTCGAGGGGGGCTGTCAAATGCGATCAGAGCAGCGAAATGGAGCCTCGCATTCCATTCTCAGGTGGGCGAAGGAGATCCTTTTGTTCAACCATGTTGCTTCTGATAACAGAATACAATTATATTCTTTTTTTTTCTTTTTTTTTTTTTTCCTTTTTGCCTCCCTGTATCCTACTGACCGTTGGGGCTGTTTTGCATAGCGGTTTTTGGGGGCTCGCCTTCTTTTTCTTGCCTTATTTTTTTTTTTCCCCCAAAGCTAGGAGGGACCCCGATGTTTCTTTAACCTGGAGAATTTCACCCCAGTCCTTCCCTGCTCCTTTTCCTCCTTCCCCTTTCATTAAGGACCCTGTCCTGCCACAATGAGCGCCCTGTATCTCTGCTAATCACCCTGGATTGGCACGCACAGCTTCCTTTTGTCCGCAGCCTCCCAGGGATGTTGGGGAGACCAGGGGCAATTCGGGGCGGATCGAGAGGACCGTGCTGCTCCAGGACGATGGAATATTCAGGAGAAGGCATTCATGGGATGCGGGGAGGGGGGAATCAGAGCGTTTCACACATGACCAAGCCAACAGAAAGACAGATCAAGCATTAAGCGGGGTAGGTAGGGAGACATACACGGCAATGATTAGATCAGCAGAGAGATAGGGCGATAGGGAGAGCGATAAGGGAGGGTTTGCTTTGCAGGTATCAGACTCGGGTTACTGATACCAGACCGTCCTGCTGATTTGCCTATCTCGGGGGTCTGGTTACCTGCGAGATCACCTGGGGTTGTTTTGACAGTCGCTAATTAACGAGAGCATTCCAGCCTCTGAGCCACCCTGGGCTCACACCAAGGGCAGCAGGGAGCACTGGCCCTGCTCCCAGGACACAGGGCTTGCAGGCTGCCCTGGCATCGGGCAAGCTGGCTCTACCTGTTCCAGGTACAGCCTGAAAAATCTGGAGGTGCAAGAAAGGTTTGGAAGTGCAAGAAAGGTTTGGAAGTGCAAGAAAGGTTTGGAAGTGCAAGAAAGGTTTGGAAGTGCGGGAAAAGTTCGGAGGCTTGAGCGCCCCGCTCGTGGTTGCAGTTCTTGTTGTGCAACAAGAACCATGAGCAACCAACAGGGAGAAAGTGAAAAGAAAAAGAATGAGAAAGTGAAAAGAAAAAAGAATGAGAGAAGACCCCCATCACTCAGATGTTTTGGGGAAACTTGGCCTTCAGGATTTTACAAGCTGCGCTAATCCAATCTCCTTCAATCCAGCATTCCCTCTTATCTGGATCGCCTTCATGTTCCCTGGCAGGAATTGCCCATTTAATAATTTCCCTCCAATGAGCTGAATCACTGCTAATCTGATCAAATGTCTTTTTAGGGCCTTTCATCTTCCCAGGGATGTGTTGACACTAGCACAGCTGGTTCAGAGGAAACAAGAACTCAATCAGAACTCCGTTCAAAACACAGATGGGACCCAAACCTAACCTTTCCTTTCAGATATGCAAAAGTGTGGTTAACTTCTTGTTATTATGCATTTGCATAAGTCTTTGCATTTAGGGGCCTGATTTTAAGTGGTTAAAAAAGCCAGGCAAAGCCTGGAGCTGGATTTTGATGAGAAACTGTGCAGAGCCAGCTGGGCACAGAGCTGACAGGGCTCTCTGTGAGGAAGGGGACAGGCTGTGGTGTCACACAAGGCTATGGGACAGCTCCTGGTTGGCATCACATGCTGTGCTGTGGGTGCTGCAATTCTCCCAGAGCTGCAGCTGCTCTTGGGGCCACCCCATCCCATTCCAGGGAAAGCCTCAGTTGCCTGCAGCCCCCAAGGACTGCTGTTCTGGTGGAGAGGGCTTCCCTTGGTTTGGAGATAACCCCATGTGGGAATGCTGCTGAAGAGGAGGGGATGTGACACAAGGCAATGGCAGCAGGAGCTTGGGTGTCACTGGTGAGTGACTCCAGATGTTTCAGGTCAGTCTGTGGAACTGTGTGGAGACTGGAGCTGTGCATTCCCATCCCTGGAAATGGTCAGGGCTGGGCTGGATAGGGCTCTGAGTAACCTGGGCTAGTGGAAATTCTCCCTGCCCATGGCAGGGGGTTGGAATGAAACAATCTTAAGGTCCCTTCCCATCCAAACCATTCTGTGATTCTATAATTCTCTGATTGCAGTCTCACAAAGAGATCTTTGAGGAGTGCAATTAGTGATCCTTCTGCGTCCAAGGGATCCCAGGCAGCCACTTAGGCTCTGCTTCTGTTCAAAGGTTCCCAAGGTCTTCAGGATAAGATTGATGGGGTTTATATAACCCTGGGCACACCTTAGTGCAATGCAGAGCTGCTCTGGAACATCCTGAGCTGCTGCCAAGACCTGTAACCAGATGATGTGCTGGTTAGAAAGTCTCCATGTCAGAATAATGGAATAGTTTGGGTTGGAAGGGACATTTAAAGGTTCTCTAGTCCCACCCCTTTGCAATGAGGTGACCACAACTCAGCCCAGAGGCAGCTCCAGGTGCTGAGGTTCTTCTGGAAGGCTCCATGGATAAACAGCGATCCCAGCATCACTCATGGGGTGCTAGGGCATCATGCAGCACTGGCTGAGGAGAACCTTCCTGCCCTTTTCCTCTCCCCTGCGAAATGCTGCAGGCTGAATCGTGCCCAGAGCTCAGGCTGGAGAGGGTAAGGTGAGCTGTCTGCCCATTGCTTTGCAGATGGGGAAACTGAGGCAGAGTTTTGGAGTCACCCATGTCCAAAGAGGCCCTTGGTGCAGTCACCAGGCTCTGATCTTCCCAAAGCCTCGGGAGGCTCCTCAGGGCTCCACAAGGGCTCCCTGGTGGGTGCTGCTGTGGTCAAACAGAAAATCAGGGTCAGGGCACTTGGTTTAGGCTTGGGAGTGACCACAAGGAAAGAAACAAAAGCTTTAAAGATCTCAGAACCTCAGGATCTCTTCCTTAAGCTTTCACTTAGAGGGAAGTGTTTTCCAACACAACCAGGATGAAATGGACACTGCTCACACTGCAGAATTTGGGGATGTGCTCTGTGGAATGAATCTCCCATCAGGAATCCTGACTCCTTTTAGAGTCCTCATGCTGAGCACATCCAAGGGTGGAAATCTTCCATCCTAGTGGGTGGAAAGCAAACAGCACATGTAGGACAAGGACCTCCTTGTTAAGGAGTAAAGGGGTAATTGAGGAGGTGCCAGGTCGGAGGTGCTGCAGAAGGTGAGGATGGGTCAAGGGAAATGGGAACTCTGGAAACAGAGACCTCTCCAGAGGGATGCTGAGGGGAGCTGGAGGCTGAGCCAGACTTGTGTAAAACCTTTTGGTTGCTTTATCTGAGATGGGATCCTCTCTTGCTACAATCCAGAGGAATGTGGGGAAGCTGAAGCTCAGCTGCCTCCGAGGCTGCCAGAGCCAATATTTGGTTTCCAACGTTCCCAGTGTTTTCCCCTCGAGCACTGTCAGGGTCCCAGCACCCGTGACACCCCTGTGATCCTCCTCCTCCTCCCCCTCTGTGATGGGAACAGAGCTTGTTGCTCTCCAGCACTTGGGCACAGCCTGTACATGGATTTGTCAGCCAGCCTGTGCCAAGGAGTTCCCTGTTCTCTGCCTTCCCCTGGTGCTGGGCCAATATTTAATAGTTCTGATTGGCAAGTGATTTCCTGCTTGGTGATCATTCAAAAAAAAAAAAAAAAAGGCTTTTAGCATTTATTTTCTTTTTTCTTTTTCCCCACCTTCACTCCTTTCCCTGGGGAGAAATATGTCCTGTAAAAACGTGAACCCTCATTTCTTAGTATGGTTTAGGTTGGAAGAGACCTTTAAAGCTCATCTAGTCCAACCCCCTGCAGTGAGCAGGGACACCTTTCCAACAGATCAGCTTGCTCAAAGCCCCACCTAATTTCACCTTGGCTGCTTGCAGGGATGGGGCATCCACCACCTCTTTGGACAGCCTGCTCAGTTCTTCACCACCCTCATCATTAAAAATGACTTCCTTATGTCTGGATCCACATCTTTTTAGTTTAAAACCATTGCCCCTGTTTTAGTTCAGCAGGCCCTACTGAGAAGTCTCTCCCCAGTTTTCTTCCAAGCTCCCAAAGAGCATCATGAGGTGGGGGACACCATCCCCTTATCCAGAACTCTCAGGTTTTGGATTTCAGGGAGCTGCTGATCTGCAAGTGCAGCAGAGCCCAGCTGTGCTGAGGGACTGGAGTATCCCCTGCTGGAATCTGGGACAGGCTGGGCTGCACTGCTCCTCCTGCACGTGGATCTCAGGGCCAGCAGGCGATGCCGTTTGTGTTGGTATAAGCCAGCAGTGATGCCTCCGTGTGCTTTTGCAAATCCTGGGAGCTCTGACTCACCAGTCCCTCTGGATTTCACTCCTGCTGTTCAGAAAGCAGCAGTGCCTGCAAGGCTGTCAGAGCCTAAAGAAACTCCTTCTCCCAGGGGCCACCAGCTCCTCAACAGCCGAGCAGGCTCGTTCCGTATTAATCTTTTCTGGGATTCTTCTTTTTCATCCAAAGTGATGCAGTGTGGGCTTTCATTCAAAGCCTTCTGGTTTATCTTCATGGAGATGTTTCTGGGTGGATTCAAAGAGAGCAAAGCGTGCTGAGAGTAGCTGGGTGGTGATCTTTGTACTGCAGTCAAAATCCAAACTCACAGAATTCCCAGAATGACCAGGCTGGAAGAGACCTTCAAGATCATTGAGTCCAACCCAGCCCCAGCCCCTCAGCTAAACCCTGGCACCCAGTGCCACATCCAGGCTTTGTTAAACACACCCAGGGATGGGGACTCCACCACCTCCCCAGGCAGCCATTCCAGAACTTTATCACTCTTTCTGTGAAAAACTTTTTCCTAATTTCCAACCTGTATTTCCCTTGGTGCAGCTTGAGGCTGTGTGCTCTGGTTGTGTCAGTGCTGCTGGAGAAAGAGCCCAGCCCCAGCTGACCACAGGCACCTTTCAGGAGCTGCAGAGAGTGATGAGGGCAGCCCTGAGTCTCCTTTTCTGCAGGCTGAGCACCCCCAGCTCCCTCAGGGCTTCCTCACAGGGTTTGTGTTTCACCTCACCTCAGTCTAAGGCTGGGCTTCCAAAGCTCTTCACAAATTCCTCACCACCTTTTTCCATTGGACAACACCTTCCAATGCCTGGGATGCCAAAGGTGCAGGAGAACAACAGGAACCAGGGAAAACCGAGCTGGGATGGGCCCCCAGTGTAAAAGGCTGGGTTGTGCTGCTCCAAATACCAGAAACTCCAGGTTGTTCCCAGTTTTATTTCCAGTTTCTTAGTTCTTAGGCTTTATTTTGTTTATTTGGTCGGGTTTTTTTCCATTTTAATCCAGAGTCAGTGTAGTGTCAACTGTTGTGCAAATCTTAACTGACAGCTGTGGGTTTATATCCCCTGGAGCCAAGGAGGGAGTTGAAACCCTTCTCACACTCCCTGGTGTACCTAGGGAGTCTGCCCTACCAGAAAAAAGTTGGGAAGCCTTGGCACCTTCCACCCCTCAAAGATGGGTGTCTCAAGAAGCTGGAGCTAGAGGTACCTGTCTGTAGAATTTTAGCTTTAAGAAACAAAGCCCAGAGGAGCCAGCAGGACTCCTCCCCGCAGTCCTGCCAAACAGATAAACCATTTCCTTTCTTTCACTCCGTTTTTAGCAAAATGCCTCTCCCAAGGGCACTCCAGAGGTCTGTGGTGTCAGAAATTCAGGGCTCACAGCCACACGTTTCCAATGTCTTTCCAATCATGGAACAGGAGCCTCTTCTCAAGAGCAGACATGGCTGGGAAGTCTTTCCTCCATTGTCTGGGACATTTCTGTTCTTTTCCATGTTGTTTATAAATTATCCAGCCCCAAAAGGCACTAAGTGAGTGCTTCACTCCAAGGACTCTGTTTCAAAAAGGAAAGATTTAGGGTTTTGGGAATGGGGAATGGCTCAGTGTTGCAGCGTAGATGTGATAAAAAGGAATTTTCAGAGCAAAATAAACCATTCTATTCGTCCTGCTGCATCACCACAGTCCATCTTGCCACATATCTGGAATACTTACCTGACCTGGGGTTAATCATTTCATCATTCAGGGAAAGACTCAGGGAAAATAAGTCACTGTCTGGGCAGAAGAACACACGAGAGCAGTTCCCACATATCAGACAGCTGAGATATTTATGCAGTTATTCATTTGCCTTCCTCATCCCACAATCTGAGAACCCTTCTGCCTACAATTCTGAAGACATCACTGAATTTAGCATTGCAGGCTCCTGGGGAGATAAGCAGGATTGTCCTCGGGTGTACAGATAAGGGAGGAGAAGCACAGAGCAACTAAAGGGTTTGCCCACAGTCACACAAAACAGCCCTGTCACAGCAGGAAAGCAAATCTTGGGTCACATCATCCTCAGGCCTCTGGATTGCCAAATTAAACTACTCAGCCAAGTGTTTTTGCATCTGAGGTGGGTTTGGTGCTGGGACAAGTGGTCAGAGAGGTTCTGCACAGGACATTCAGGGGATGTTCAATTTCTCAGATTTCAGTCTGGGCTTAGAAACCCTCTCCAGAGAGAGAGAGACCTCTGCTTTAGGGAACACCCCTAAAGGCCCTCTGTAAGTCACTTTTTTGCTGCTATTCAGTCTTCCCAGAATGGAGAGGGAATTTTGGAAAAGCAGCAGATACCCAAGTCTCTGCGCCCTGCAGGGAAGCTCAGGGAATCAAACGAGCTGAAGGCAGAGCTTTGGTGACCAAAATAAAGCACTTAAAATGCTCTGAAGTCAACATCCCCGTGAGGAATTGGTCTCTGCTAACCTCCTCCTGGCCAGGTGACTTTCCAGAAGCTCTCTCCAAGCCCCAACCAGCTGCTGCCACCAGAACCACCCAGAGAGGGACGAGGCCTGACAAACACACGGCGCTTTCCTGCTATCTTCGCCAAATCTCTTGCATTTTTATATGGCACCTTAATAACCCCTCATTTCCATCACAAGTGCATGCTTTCCTTCTGCTTATCTCCATCTCCATGCTGCTCCTGCTCCATTCCTGCAGCCGCACCGCCCCCGGCTACACCCCGGGGATGTTTTTGGGATGCTCGGGGATGCTCGGGGAAGGCAGGACATGTCCCATGGCTTTTGGGAGGTGGCAGGACGTGACTCACACCATGGCACGGCTCCATCTGCGTCAATATTGAACCCGCTGCCTTAACTTAGGGGGGTAGGAGATGTTAAAGCAAGTTCCCTAATTTCGTGGAGTCATTAAGAGACCCGGCTGCGACTTTCTCAAGAGACAAACTCCTCACCTCGGTGCCCCGGGGCCAGAGCTGAGCTCCTTGGCCCTGCCTGCCTGCATTCCCCAGGTAGTTACGATCAGATACAAGGCGATTTGCTTCCTGTTGTGTGCTCTTAAGTGGCGGCTGCATTTCAAAAGCAGGGGAGTGACTGAGTCCTACCCAGGCTGTAAAAGGCACCGGGCGCTTTCCGGGAAGAGCAGAGCTCGATGTAATTGGTGCTTCTTAAGGCAAATCCCATCAATGGCCTCCTGGCTTTCAACGAGGGCTAAAAACTGTGCAGACTTTAGGTGATGGACCTGAGATTTAGGGTTTGGTGTCTACAGCCAAAGAACTGCTGGTACTTCTTGTTCGGCTGCGGCCAAGTCCTGGAAAATGTGGGAATTCTCCAGGCTGTGCTGCCTGAAGTTCCCTGAGGTTTGACCTCTGCACCTCGACAGAATCATTGGGTTGTAGAATCCTTAAGTTTGGAAAAGACCAGCAAGGTCACTGAGCCCAAACATGAACCCAGCACTGCCACACAATCCCATGTTCCCAAGGGCCATATCCTTTAAATCCCTCCAGGTGACTCCACCACTGCCCTGGGCCTGACAAGCCTTTCAGTGAAGAAATTTTCCCTTGTATCCAACCCAATTATCCAATTTTCCCTAAAATTTCCCAAATTTTCCTTCTTGACACAGCCCAAGGCCGTTCCCTCTCCTCCTGTCCCTGTTCCCTGGGAGCAGAGCCCAAATCCCCCCTGGCTGTCCCCTCCTGTCAGGAGCTGTGCAGAGCCACAAGGTCCCCCCTGAGCCTCCTTTTCTCCAGGCTGAGCCCCTTCCCAGCTCCCTCAGCTGCTCCTGGGGCTCCAGACCCTTCCCTGGACACACTCCAGCCCCTCCAGGTCTTTCTTGTAGTGAGGGGAATGCCCAGGGAAACACCACTGGGCTGATGGCTCCTGCTGAATCCAAGCCATGGACTCCCAAGCCAAGGCCACCCCTCTCATCCCCACACAGGAGAAGTTTTCCTGCACAAACACCATGGCTGTAGACATTTTTTTTTTTGGTCCAAGCTTGGCAAGACACAGGAGGTCTCCCCGAGGTTTGCAAGGATCAGTTCAGTACCTCAGCTCCTTCCCAGGCCTGGATCAGATCTCTCCTGAGCAGAGGAAAGGGTGATTCCCAAGAGATGAGAGCTGGCCTGACCAAGGAACTTTAGGAGAGGACATCATCCTTGTCCCTGAATTGGAGATACCTGGATTTGATGGATGGACCACGTGGTGGGTCAGGAATTATCTGGATGGTGGCACCGCAGTGGTGTTCCTTGGGGGCTGGGGCTGGCACTGCTTGTTGGTGACAAGGACTGTGGCATCCAGGGCACCCTCAGGAGCTTTGCTGGTGACACCAGGCTGAGTGGTTGAGATGCTGGAGAGAAGGGATGGAGATGTGGCTCTGTGCAAACCTCATGAAGCTCAACAAGGCCAAGTGCAAGGTCCTGTGTTGGAAAATCCCAGCTCTACAGAGACAGGGCAACTGAGAGGTGTTTTAAAAGATTTTATTCCATGATCAGTCTCAATGAAGGGTGAGACATAAGAGATTAAAAACTCAACACCGATCTATCAGAAGCCAACCTATTTCCTGGTTACAATACCTTAGAAATGTTTTTCTGCCTATTAGCTTTTGCCAGGCAATGCTGCTAATACTTCTAACACATATCACCTACTATTTTAATCACCTATAATCACCTATTATTATACCCCACATGGTCTTGCTACAATACATCTTTCACAGTTCTAATTCTCAAAAATATCTGGTCTTTCTGCAAGGCCATCTTCTGAAATTTGTCCCTAGCTCAATCTCTGTCTCAGCAATGCCATCTCCATTCCATGGCCTTCCTAAGCCAGCGCACCTTGTCTCACATACAGATGTGCAATGCCGTGTGGGCTTTCAGTCAGGTTTTGAGAACCCTTCACAAATCCATTTTTCACAGTCCTGCACAAGGGTCAGGCCAATCCCAATCCCAAACACAGGCTGGGTGGGGAATGGGGCGAAAGCAGCCCTGAGTAGGAAAACTGGGAATGCTGCAACCACATGACCTTTAAGGACCTTCCAATCCAAGCATTCTGTGATTTTATGGAAAGGTTTTAGGATCAGCTGGGCCACACTGGGAGGAGGTGGGAGGTGTGTCAGCCTTTCCCTGGCCAGACACTGCCCCTTCCACCTCCCTACCAGATTATAATGGCATCCACCCCTCACCTCACCTTACTGGCTTTTGTGAGGAGCCTTTCAATCTTCAGAGACTCCAGGGCTGGTCAGAAATGTTCTTGGAGACCTCATATGAAACACTGCACCCCCAAAATTTGGTTTCTGGATCCCAGCTGGACTTAGGCAAGTGCAAGATGCAGAGTCCCCATTCCTGTGTGAACGGGATTCTCCTGTCCATGGTCCAAGCTGAGCTTTCACAATCAAGAACTGCATGGTCATCATTTGCAGGGTGCTGGCATCCTCCAGGCTGGCCAGATGCTGAACAAGGGTTTTTCAAAATCACACTGGGGACCTGAGGGTTCCTGCATTTTCCTTTTCTTTTTTTTGGTTGTAGCCCTCGGTGACTTAATAACCACCCCAAGTGCCCTGGCAAACACGTTCCAGGACATTGCTCATCCCTTCAACCTGTAAGGTCATGCACATTATGGGATTTGCATATTGTTGTGTTTGGTAGCCTTCCCAAAGCAAGGCTTGAGTTCTTGCTTAAGCCTAAAATCCAGCCAGGACTGCTCCACGGTTGTGATTGCTCCCCGAAAACATATTGAGTTTTTTGGCTCAGTGCATTAAACTCTGTTCACATTAGCAAAGCCTGGAAGCATCTGGAAGGCAAAGATTAAGCCAAAATGCCCAGGGAAAGCTCAGATCAGCAAAATATGGTGCAGGGAAGGTTTGAGTGGTTTTTGAGAAGTCAGGTGATACAAAGCTCAGTAGAAGCTTTGGTGAAGTTGCATCAGCTGAAAATGTGACCTTGTGGCTTTATGGATACATTAATATTTCAATGCCTCAGTGGAATAATCTAAAAAGTGTCAGGGAGAACACAATTTCTAGGATAACTGGTCTGTAAGCACAAGGTGAGTGGGGAATAATACAGGAGGTTAAGGGAGGCCTGTTGTCAGAATCATTGTGCCTGCTTAGAATTGTCCCAAAGCTTTGAGAACAGCCCTGTTCATGGTAAAAATCCCATTTTTACCCTACTGGTGTTTTCTGAGGTGTGGTGTTGAACTCTGGGGTCATTTCTTGTGAGTGAAGAAATCAAAACTGTGAGGAGAAAGGGAAAGAAATTTGATATCTTGGGGTGCTCCCCACTTGCAAAGCAGTTTGAAAAGTTTGGTTTTCATTTTGGCACAGCGTGGAAAAAGCTCTGGCATCCAGGAAAGCCTTCCCTGCTCCCCTTCCCTGCCCAGCTCTCCCTGGGATGGAAGGCTGTGAGAGAAGTTCTCCACAAAGACTAAAAGTCCTCAGTCTTAGCCATGACATCTTCTGGCTGATCCCACCCTCCAGCCGGAGGCTGTGAGCACAAAGGAAAGCTCATTTCCCTCATTTCCAGTCCCCTTGGCAGGGACCTTGATCAGGCAAGGGGGGAAAACTTGGGGCAGGTGCAAGGTGCATTTTGAGTGTGTCACTGGGTAAAACACTCAGCCTTGGGGAAAAGAGATGGAGGGAGGGGACAAGGCTTGGTTTACATCCTGAGAATTGAGGATGTGACCATCCTGGCATTTTCCTACCTTCCAGCCATGAGCACCTCTCCCTGTCAAGGAAGAGGAGCTTTACCTAGTGCTGGTCCCACCACCAGGTAAAGCACGAGGCTGTTGTTAAGTGTAAACCTGCATTTTTTATTTTTTTGAGAACATACCCAAATTCTGAAGCAAAGCCCACGGCTCAGGGTCTGGCTATGTGCTGCATTGGCTGCACAGTACCAGATAGAATATTCCCCTGAAATTCAGGTTTGCACAGCTGTCTGTGGTGCCGTGGCCCTCTCCAAAGACCCGGGGATGACCCCAGTCAGAACTTTTTGGCTGACCTCAGTGGCCTTGAATCAAGCCTGGTCCTGTCTGCGCAGGAACTCATTTCCTAGCAAAAAAATAAAAGTCTTTGGAGTAGGTCCAAGCCAGACCACAGGGAAGAGGAGGATTCCTTGGCCTTCTGCCATGCCCTCCAGAGAAGATGTTCACAGGGCTGACCAAATCCATCCTTCACTGGCCCTTCCTTGTTGTGGTGTTGTGAGGGTCCCCAGGACGAGGTGAGAATTGACTCTGAAGTTCTTAGAAGGCCTGATTTATTATATTATGATATTATATTATTTTAAAAGCAAATTATATACTAAAACTATACTAAGGAAAGAGAAAGGAGACATCAGAAGGCTAGAAAAGAATGAATAATAAAAAACCATGACTGACCAGAGTCTTGACACAGCTGGATTGGGATTGGTTATCAAGTAAAAACAATTCACATGCTGGGTAAACAATTCTCCAAATCACATTCCAGAGGAGCAAAACATGGAGAAGCTGAGACTCCTCATCTTGCCAGGAGAAGAAATCCTGGCAAAGGGACTTTCCATAAAATATCCCAGTGACACTTCCTCTCTCTCGCAGCCACCAGGGAGTCGGCCTTCGTCCACGCCATCGCCTCCGCCGGGGTGGCTTTTGCTGTCACCAGGTCCTGTGCCGAGGGCTCGGCCACCATCTGCGGGTGTGACACGCGCCACAAGGGCTCTCCCGGCGAGGGCTGGAAGTGGGGAGGCTGCAGCGAGGACGTGGAGTTCGGGAGCATGGTGTCCCGGGAGTTCGCGGACGCGCGGGAGAACCGGCCCGACGCCCGCTCGGCCATGAACAGGCACAACAACGAGGCTGGAAGGACAGTAAGGACGTTTCATTGCCTCCTTTCCTGCTGGTGGTTTCTTACCTGAGAGGATGAATGGTGGGAGGGGATTAAGGGGGCTCAAAAGGCCTAAATCTGGGCAAAATTTGTGTCACAAAATGGTAATACCTGTCCTGTGATAGCTCTAGATGGACGTGCCTGGTCTGTGAAAGCTCCACAAAAATTCACCCACAGAGATGTAAATGCCTGCCTTGGAGTCAGCTGTCCAGATCTCTTTTATAGAGGATGGATCAAGGCAGGTGTAGGATGGGATTTCATCCCAACTTAGGAGGATATCTACCCCCAGAAGATGGGATTTCATCCCATCCTATGAGGATATCAACCCCCAGAAGATGGGATTTCATCAACCCAGAAGATGGATTTCAACCCATTTATGAGGGTATCTACCCCGAGAAGTTCCCATTCCTGGAAGTGTCCAAGGCCAGGTTGGACAGGGCTAGCAGAAGGTGTCCCTGCCCATTCCAGGGTGGTTGGAACAGAGCGATTTTTAAGGTCCCTTCCAACCCAAATCATTCTGTGATTCCACTATTAGAGTTATTAACCCTTATTCCACTATTAGAGTTATTAATAATGTCCTAATTGTGCCTGCTCCCTTCCACTGACTGTGGGGCACCCGAAGTTTGAGTGCAATTGTCCATTCCCCTTCTCTGCAGCCTTGAGGGAGGAGAAGAGCCAGGAGAGCTTTTCCCACAGCCCATCTTCTCAACCCTGTTCTATTTCCCAGGAAATATTTAAACAAAATTAGAGGCAATAGAACTCTGGTGCCTCCTGATTAAACTTGGATCATGCCCTGAAGCTGTTTTTACTTCAAACAATCCTGGAACAAAACATGTTGGGGAAAAGAAAGCACAAAATCTGCCTTATACACAATGAATCTTTTCCCTAGGTGGAATAATCCCAAAAGGGGGATATTCCTTTTTGTTTTTTCATCTCAAGAATAGCCCATAATTCAGAAGAATGCAATTTGTGGGAAACAATTTGTAGAACTGAACCACAAAGCCCTTTCTAACAGAGATTATGCCACAGCTTCTCTGAGATGAGAGGGAACAGGTTAATGTGGTCTTGTCCCCACAGCAGAAGGTCTTGCACATATCCAGGAGGACGTTTGTGCAGTGAGCTGTACCAAAGCCACCACAGCTGCTGTGCTGGGACACGTCCTCAGCCAGGCTGGGGTTTCCTGAGAGCTCCTGAAGTGGATACTGTGAATTCCCAGTGGTGTTATCCCACCTCACACCACAGCAGAGCTGTTGGGATACAACTTCTGAAAGGGAAATACCACCAGAAACCAAAATTGTCTGCAATGGAGACGACCACAAGCAATAATGTGGTTTCCTCCAGCTCTGGCCTAAATTATCCCAGTTATCCCCAGGGATGGGGCAGTGCTGGTGGCAGTTACTGGGATATGTAGTGGGGAAAAGAGGGCTGGGGAGAAGCTCTGGAAAGGAGGGATTTCCTTTAAAGTGAGAATTTGTTTTAAAGTGAGAATCCTTGGAAAAAACAAACAAACATGTAGTGTTTGCCAGTCCCCAGGATGAGGGAAGAGATGAGAATCTTGACTCCATGTTTCAGAAGCTGATTTATTATTTTATGATACATATTATATTAAAAGAAAATTATATATTAAAACTACACTAAAGAAAGAGAAAGGAGACATCAGAAGGCTTGAAAGGAATGAATAATAAAATCTTGTGACTGACCAGAGTCCTGACACAGCTGGACCTGTGATTGGTCATCAAGTAGAAACAATTCACATGAGACCAATCACAGATGCACCTGTTGCATTCCACAGCAGCAGATAATTATTGGTTACATTTAATTTCTGAGGCCTCTCAGCTTCTCAGGAGAAAAAATCCTGGCAAAAGGATTTTTCATAAAATATGTCTGCGACACAAACATCCCTGTGATCACAGGCCTGCAGAGGTCTTTTTACTCTAAGACTTGTTCCTTGACTCTGAGTTCTTCTAGGACATTTTACAGGTGTCAGACCATGACCTGAAATCCCACACATCACACCATGACCTGAAATCCCAGTATTTTAGAAAGCACTGGTATTTTCCATCCTCACCATGACAGCACCCATGGGACAGCTCTTCCAGGCCTCCACACTCAAGTGTTCCCAGCTAAACCTGAGCCATGGGCAACGTTTCATATCAGTTCCCACAGGAACTCCAACCCTACCACTCCTCCAGGAGTTTTGATTAAGCTCAGTGTGATTATACCAACCAAACCTTCTGCGGTTCTCTCTCCTCGCTAATTGCAGCCAGCTTTGTGGTGGGTGATGCTCCGTAAATAACGCAGGAAAACACCTGGTGAGCACCAAGGTGCTGATTCATGGCAAATCTCACGGACTCAGGCTGGCACTCGCCTGTTCATGTACCCAGAAATTTGCTGATCGCTCTGGAAATGCAGATTATCAAGCTGTTGCATAATGTTGTCTCCCACCCCAGAAGAGTACTGGAGGGCAACACCTCTGTTTATTTAAACTCATTATATAAGAGGTAAAAACAAGTAGCAAGCTTCTGGGATCAATAATTACCCTCCCATTTATCCCAGGAAAGTGTTTTGTGTTGAAGCCTGAGCCTTTAAAATCAAAAGTAGGGCTCTTTTTTTTTTTCCTTTGAAGGGATTTTAGAAAAATTATAACCCTGGCTTTAAAATAAAAACAAATCCCTTTTCAGTTTCTGAAAGTAGCCATAGCAAGGCTTGAACCTTGTTTGCTTAACATATGTAAAGGATGGAGCTCTCTTCTAGATAGTTGGGACATTTCATCTTTTTATTTCTAACAGAAAAGCTGCATTTTCCATTTATGAAGACATTGTTTGAGTAGCTTTGTGTGTTCTTTGCTTCTCTGCCCACATGTGTTTGAATTCTTTTCCTGTGTGACAGCACTGTAATATTCCCACACAAACATTGGTAAGACAGAAGTTAATAAATCTCCTTGGTGAAGGTTTTTGGTAAATCCTTAAATTTGAGCTGGGAGTCAGAACCAGTCACAGAAAACCATAAAGTACAGAAGTTTTATGGCTTAGACCCAGCAGTGAGGGGAGGATAAGAGGATTTTTGTTCACCAGAGCATAAATATATCTATGAAAACATCCATAATTCCTTGGAAAATCATGGCCGAGTGCCAGAATGTCATAAAGAGTTTTAATTACCAGTTAACGTCTTCCTTCTCCTTTGCCTTTCTTCTCTTTTGCAGTCCATCATTGAGCTCATGCACCTCAAGTGCAAGTGCCACGGGCTCTCGGGCAGCTGCGAAGTGAAGACCTGCTGGTGGTCCCAGCCAGACTTCAGGGTCATCGGCGACTACCTCAAGGACAAGTACGACAGCGCGTCCGAAATGGTGGTGGAGAAACACCGGGAATCCCGCGGCTGGGTGGAGACCCTGCGGCCCAAATACAACTTCTTCAAGGCCCCCACTGAGAAGGACCTGGTTTACTACGAGAACTCACCAAACTTTTGCGAGCCCAACCCCGAGACAGGCTCCTTTGGGACCCGCGACAGGATCTGCAACGTCACCTCCCACGGGATCGACGGTTGTGACCTTTTGTGCTGCGGCCGCGGGCACAACACGAGGACTGAGAAAAGGAAAGAGAAGTGTCACTGTATCTTCCACTGGTGCTGCTACGTCCGCTGCCAGGAGTGCATACGAGTCTACGACGTCCACACGTGCAAATAAATCAGGCATAAAACCCCCCTTGGCCGGGCTCCGAGTGGAGAAATGGATTGTTGAGCCTACTTCCTCTGAGGTTGCAGACGTGAGAGAAGTCTACTTTTTTTGATATTAAAAAGAATAAAAACTGGACAAAAAAATTTAAAAAATAAAAAGGCTAAAACTGGTTGGATAGAATAGGTCTAATGACTTCTGGGCTATCCCGAGGTACATCTGGCAGTCACACAAGTTCTGCCCCGACGCCGATGCCTCTGGAAGGAGAGCAGCTTTTCCACCAAGCCCACAACACCGAGCTGGAAAGAAGAGCATTAGCAAAAGCATGGATTTGCTCTGCTCCCAGCCACCTGAAGTGACTCGTGTGATTAAGTGTCCTTTGTAAGACTTGCATCTTCCTAAGCATCTCCTTTTCCCTCAGCCAGGCAGAGGCTGTGCTGAACTGCAACACTGAGCTTTCTGAGAGATCTCTCTGCAAACCCAAATGGCCAGACTGTGTAATATGAGCAACAGCAGAAAAAGAAATAAAAACAGATAAATTAAGGATTTTTAAAATAAAAAACATGACTACTTCTTTGCTTTTGCCTTGGAACCAGAGAAGTCTACAAATATTTAACAGAGCTGGAGAGTAGGCAAGCTCTTGATGTGAACTTTTTAGCGTAGTAGCTTCCGCCAGATTGGATATAGGATCCTGTGACATCTGTAGAAAGGGAAGGAGGGAGAAGAGGAGGGAGAGAAAGAGAGAAAACTGCTGATGACTTCCTGTAAACTCCCTGTTGGCACACGGGTGATGTGCACAGTATGGAAAAGTTCAGTGTCTTGTGTGTGAAGTGAAGAGGACTCTGTGTGCATTGAGAAGGACACAGTCCCACAACTGGGAATGCTGCTCCAGCTCTCCAGCCTGGCACGTGGCTCAGCCAGCGAGTCTTCCCAGGAAACATGGTGCAGTGAGTCTCTGGGGCCGGACACTCACTCCTGAGCACAGGACATCCATCTCCTCAGCACCCCTGGGAAAGGATGGCAAGGGAAAATGTTCACCCTTCCCTCCTGGCTGGGGAGGTCTGTCACCAGCAGTGGGAAGTGCACTTAGTTCTTCCACTCTCTGCACCTGAGGCAGGCTTCCCAGGCACTTGGCAGCAGCCTGAGCCCACAGGTCTGTTGGGAACATGGATCTGAAGGACTCATTGTCACCCGTTAATTGACACGAGGGTGAAGCAGCCCACCACCACCACCTGACCCCACAAGCTGGAGCAGTCTCAGACTCAAGCCAAACCTTGTCCCACAGCTAATTCCTACAGCCATTCCCACCTGTAAAAGGGGCACAGATTAAAATGGACAAAACCCAGAGTCTGAACCAGCCCAGAGTTTGGGTAAGTTTGGACACGGAGCCAAATCTCAGCTTTGCAGTGCTGGCCCATCTCTGCTGCTGGCCCCTGACTGCCCATCTCTGCATGTCGCTCTGCTTCCAGTTCCAGATCAGGACCACAGTTTACAGAAACAGGTCTCACCTCCTCCATGGGCATCAGGACTTCCTGCAGGGGATCAGGCATGAGCTCAGCCCACCACCTTGGTATTTACAGCACTGGAACCCTGCTTGGGCTATTCCTGGTCAATCCTGGGATAAAAGAAGGGTGAACCAAGCACAGTCACAGCCTGTTTTAGCCCCAGATGCACTTGCCCTGTGTCCTCTCTGCCTCACCCCTGCTTTTGGGTTCCTATCCCGGAAAAAGGACAATGGATGGGTGTTTATTCTGTCTCTTCAGCACAGGAAGGGAAACAGGGCATCAGTTAATTCCTTTTCATGTAATGTAAAGGGCAATGTAATCATGGCCCTTGGCTGGTTCACTCCTGGAAATCTTTGTAGAGAAATCAGAGTGCTCCTCTCTGTGTGTCAACCTTTTCCCAGGAACCAAAGGAGGGAGTGTGCAGAAGAAGAAGGGAACAAACAGAGCTTAATCCCATCAGAGAGAAAACAGGAGGAAATGATGCCTCCAAGGGCTGGCTCTGACTCACAGCGTCTCCTGGGACTACTCCTAGGCTGGTGCAGTTTATGCATCACCCATTTGTCTCAGGGCTGTGCCCAAGGGCACAAGCAAGATTTGCTTATTGATGGAGGCACTTCTATCAGTGCTTTGCAAAAAAAAAAAATAAATGCTGCAGCGGAATGAGAGCAGAAGAGAGAGAAGGAGAGAGGAGATCAAGAGAAGCAAAGAAAAATATGGGGAGAAAAATCAATCTGTGACACCTGTCCATGTAAACACTGCCCCCCATCAATGGCCACACACCACGTGGAGAAGGCAATAGGTCACTGAAAACTTAAATGAAGATCAATTAATGGATGCATGACTGATTTTCATAGGGCAGTCTTGGAGAAAAGGAAAACTTAATCATGGGAAATAGAGAAGGAAGCCACTGCAGGGGGAGATTGCACCTATAACCAACATTCAAACACGATCTGTCAGGAAAGCAAATGCTCCAGAAAGCCACATAAGGGGTGGAAGACATTGCTAAATTGGAGAGGATGGCATAAGGGAAGATACATCTGATTTACTTAATGTGGTGCAGTGCAAGCAGCCACAGTGAGAGATGTCAGACACGTCCTACCAGGAACTTCTGTCAATAAATGGTGACACAACAGTGAAAATTCAAATCATTGCAGACCACAGTCCCTTCAATCCATTGACTTCAGCGGGGTCACACCCACAACTGGTTCTACCCTAAGATTTTTCAGCCAAGTGGTTTCAAACTCCTCCTTTTATACCACACCAGTGAAGAAGTGGGTTGGAGGATTTGGCTTCCATGTGTGGGAGCTGGAATCTGGCCCCAGCCCATTCACAGCATGTTCACATCCACCATTTCTGCTTTTGCACCAGAACAAGCCCAGCATCACCAGCAGGTGAAGCTTTTTGGGAAGCAAGGGAGGGAAAAAAATTGAAACTGGGCATTTGCTGAGCAATTGCCTCTAGAGGTGAACAAATTCTGACTGCAACAGTGGGATTTATTTCATCCAGTCTAAGCTATTTATCTAATTTTCTGCTGGGATCAATGGCAAGAAACAAACCCAGAAGGTGATTCATGGTATTTAGGATGGTACCTAAGTTATGTTTGGTGAAATGCCCTCTGGGTGCATCTCTGACTTCAGCTGCTGAGCTCAGAGCAGACTATGAGCTCTTCCATGGGTCCAGACTGATGATGTGAAATCCACCGTGAGTCAAGGAGGTGAAGCTACAACCTGATCATCATCTGAGATGGGCTGGAAGCTGTGCTCCTTCCCTCCAAGCTGGGCTCAGGCTTGAACCAGCTCAGTGGCTGGGGACTCCTGCTCCCCATTCAAGGGGATTTTAACGAAGCCTGTGGGTGCTTGTTTGGGTTTGTTATGTAATTAATCATCTCTGTGATGATCCAATGTAAGGGGCTGAGCAGCTGCTACTAAAGTCAATGAAAAATGCCTGAGTGAATTCTGTTCGTCACCCCGAGCACACCCGGGGGGTTCCAGTCCTGGGTGTGACTCTGCCCATCCCTGAGGGGGGAAAAGAGCCTGCCAGGGGTCTGGGAGCTGGGCCCATGGTTTTGGAGAGGGGGCTTGGGCCATTGCTCACTGCTACATATGAATTTGGAGATGTCTTTGGAAAACTGAGATCCCTCTCCACTGCCTGCACCAGGCGTCTCGAGTCAGGGTTTCCACTGCACCAGTGAGAAAAATTTAGCCAGTGATGAGTGAGGTGCCATCCTTCCCTACAGGAGATGGTCTGAATACCACCCAGAGCTGCCTTCTGCCTCAGGTTCTCCTGAGGAAACAGTAGGACCTTCCTTATGGAAGGGTCTTGGCATTTCACTCAATAATATAAACATCTGGTGACATTTTACAGGTGCCCTGAAATGTCCTGTTGGGTCCAGGTGTTGTTTCAATGGCCTAAGACCCACACAGATCATAAAAGACCACTGGGTGTCCAAAATGACCCAAGATGTCTTTGTGCAGGCAATTGAATTGGGCACTTCTCTGGACGTGGTTTTCTGTCAGACCCTCTCCCCCACCTTGGTGTAGTGCTCCAGTTTATAATGCAAAGGAAAACATCATTCATTTCCCACAAATGGGACTGGCCATCTTCACCTCTGTGCTCCCTGGTGCCCTTCCCTGGTGAGGTTTGTCCTCAGGCAGATGGTTTGTGCCAGGGGTGTCTCTGGCAAGACGGGGCAAAAGGGACAAGGTGTCACCCAACAAAGGAACAGATGTAAAAAATAAAAGTGAAAAAGGACCATAACTCCATCCTCTCCCATGCTGCTATCCAACCTCTCCTTTAGCTGAACAGAAGGGGTCAGATGGGCCCCATCAGTTCCACATCCAGTTTATTAAAAGCAGTGGCGTTACCTGTGAGGGGTGAATTTGGCCTCATCTCTTTTCTTTCTATGAAAGAAATGGAAAGTTTAGGAGTTTGGTTGTTTTGTTGGGTTTGGTTTTTGGTTTTGGTTTGGTTTTTTTTTTTTTTGCCCTTGGTTTGGTTTAGTTTTAGAATTTGGGGGCTTCTTTTTCTCAGAGAAAATGAAAATATGGGGAGGGAAGAACATTTTTGTTGCTTGACCCCAGTTATCTCTCTCAGCTGAGTGTTGTGCCCAGCACTGACATTCTTCTCCAAAGCATTTTGAAATCTCCAAAATTGCTTCCACTCCTTATGGGAAGCTTCACGTGCAGAACTAAAGCAGTTGGGATTTAATTTTTGGAGGGGATTGCAGAGACAACCACACCACAAAACGCAACATGGCCCAGAAATCCCTGAGTCAGCAGTGACCACGTCAGCCCTGCAGTGCTGTTGTCTAAGCTGAGCATTGCAGATTTTCTGTATTAACAAACCTCAGAAAACAATTTCTTCTGCCTCTCAATCTCAAATATTTTTGGTGTTTTCATTGCATTCAGATGTATTGCCACAGAAACCTCCCTGGATTATGTTACATTTGTCATGTGTGTTCATATTCTTATCATGCCCCCATCCTTAAATTCATATACAGGAGAAACACTCTGAGCTTTGGGTCACTTTTTTTTTTTTTTTTTTTTATTTTTACTTTCAAAGATTGGTTTCAGTGCTGAAAATCTGGCATTTGATATTGCTGGGGATATTCAGGGTTGCAGCATGACCACTCTGCAGGAGCTGGGAGTTGTGAATCCAGTCCCAGGCTCTGCACTACGGAAATTACTCCAGACTTCCCTTGATGCTTTAACAAAATCCATTTGGGAAGATGAAAACAGGGCCATGAAAGGCACCAAACCCAAGTGCCCTGCTCAGATCTGTCATTCCTGACCTCCAGCAGCTGCTGGGATGAGATGTCAGAGGGTGTTGGATGGAGGGAGAGAAGGTGGGCTGGGCAGGACAAGACCTCATCTCCTCTTCATACCTATAATTTCCTCTTTTCTACCTCCCTCCAAGCTAAACCTTGGCTGCTTTAGTTGTGACTTCTCATTATGGGAGTATCTGTTTTTTTCTAGATTTCCCCTCTCTCACTGGAAGCAGCGGTGGCATCTGGCTGAATTGTTTTATTCACACCTTAACCCTTCCATCCTCCTGTTCCCTGCCCTCCCTTGTGTTCTCCAGCAAAATTCCTGCTCTGCAGCTCCTCACCCCCAGCTCTGGTCTCCATCCACAGCTGTGGGGTGCAGATTCCTCAGTTTGGTGGGAAATGAGGGCTCCTCTGGCCCCCATTTCAAAGAAGGGGTATTTAGTCCTCATTCCTGCCCCTCTCAGTCTTTGTGCTCTTGGGCAAGTTGGCTGCTCCCACTTTGCTGCATTTTCCAGAGGGGTCTTTGGTGCGTCTCCACTTTGGAAGAGGAGATTTTTTTCTCAAGAACAAGAGGCCAGGAGTTGATTCCCAGTGGATTCCCTACAGTGAGATTTGGAATACAAAGTGAGATGCTTAAAGGCAGGTATCTACATGTGCTAGCTGCTTAAACCCCCATACAAACCAAATTATGGGCTCCATTTGCCTAAACTCAGTGTTTAGGGCTGAACTAAATTATTGAAATCGTGTCTAGAGCCATCTGGGATGCTCCAGGGTACCCCACTGGCTCCTGAAAGCTACTCTGGAGGAATGTGGGCTTCCCTTGGATCTCAGGGCATATCTGGCAGCCCCATGCAGATGTTTCTCCATCAGAGATGGGTGTCTAGATGTCTGACTCCCATGCAGACACAGGCTTGTGGACATCCACAGGTGTGTGTGTGTGTCTTCATCCATGAGCAGGATCCCCACTCCAGATTCCAAACTCTCTTTAGATTCTCTGAGGTGGAAAACTGGCCATGGTCTCAATTCTCACTTAAACCGACAAAAATCAGGTACAAGTGTCTCAAGGGGAGCAGAAGCTGGACCTGCTCTGTAAAAATAATTATTTTAATCCATTTTACTGCCTGGTTTGTTATGGCTGTGACCCCAAGGGAGCATCTCTGTTCTTCCTGCTGAGGAGCACATAATGGGAATGGACAGGTCCCACCAAATCATCCACAGGCAAAATCCTGCTCTTGGGTGGACACCACCCAGATGGAGAAAGTTCCTGAAGCCACAAGGGTCTGTTCCACATGATCTCCTCCTCTGTCTCTGCGGACCTTTTCTTCCACATGTTCTGCACACCAAGGGAGGTCTTGGACAGCCCTGCATGGAAGTGGGGAAAGCGTGAGGAGAAGCTTTCCCCATTTCCCTTCCTTTTCCGAGTTTCTTCTTATTATTTATTAGTATTTATTTATTTCTCTCCATTCATTCCACTCCACCAAAAATCCTGAAGGCAGGTTTGCTGCAGACGCGGGCTGAGCGAGCAGCTGAGTGTCACCCATGGTTTTGAGGGATGGTGTCAGAGCTCCTTGCCAACACTTCCACCTGCTGCTGCCCCTTGGAAAGCACAAGAGGCCTGAGTCTTTCCAAAAACTCCAAAAACAGATAAAATCCTCCTGAGTCTCTGCTGTAGTCCTGGTTGTCCCTGTCCCCAGCCGATGGCAGCTCAGCCTTCACCTCCTCATCCCAGAGGGGACCCACTCCATCAGTCCCTTGTGGCATCACTTTCTGTCCCTCCCAGGACCAAGCCTGCCCCAACAAGCCCTGTTGTAGCTTTGGACTCTCTGACAAGCCCACCAGCAGTGTGGAAGACATAAAACACAAACCTGTAGCACCCCAGGGGATTCCCCCACGGTACAAAACATGCTTGTCCAGCAGTCAGGGACAAGTATCTTCTTGTGAGTGGGTTTTTTTGCTGTTGCTTTCCCTTCCCACAGACTGTCTGCCTGATTACATCGCCTCCTTCAAAGCTCCATCACTGTCTGTGACCCCTGCCCTCACCCCCGTGTACAGATTGCATGTATGATACAACCTGGAATTCCAAAGCTATTGTACAAAGTAGAGTTGTCACCTTTTTTTCTTTTTTTTGGTTTTTTTTTTTCCTCCCTCTCAGTATTTTGTTAAGTCTGATGATTTTTTTTATGATTATTTATTTTATGAATAAATGTATATATTAGTAAGAGTATATATTTGCTGAAATAACTCATCGGGACAGTGTTGTTGCTCTGCTGTTGTGCTTGTGACCTCATTGGCTTTTACCCCATTTTCTACTGACAGCACATTAGCAATGTCTTGTAACTGTTTTTTTGTTACCAGTTAAGTTTGATAGATGTGTTAACTTTATAATTAAAATTTAAAAAAAAAAAAAAGTGCATTAATTTTAACCTGCGTTTGTGCTTTGTCCCACTGTTCCCTGGTTTTGACTGGATGGAATTTCATATTGCAGGCTGAAATTCAGCTGGGGTAAAAGAAATGAGAAATAAGGTTATGAGAATAAGGTTATGAGAAATAAGAAATAAATATGCCTTCCTCTTGTAGGACAGGAGTTGTGTGCTTTGGAAGAAGAGATGTCACCTGTGCTGCCACCATTTAGCCCATGCACAGCTTCTGTGGGAGGGGACAACACAAATATAAATAAAACAAATCCATTTTAACTCCCATGAGTCCATTTCTCAGCTGAGCATCACCAGGACAGGGACCCAGCTTCTTCCTCCAGCGCAATAAAAACCCAACATAGCAAAGGGATGAGTTTTCACCATGTCTCTGGAAGAAGAAGAAATTTCATCTTGGTTTTGCCAATTCCAACCACTCCTTCCTTCCTCTGTTATTACTCTAGGTTGGGAGCCTTGAACCTCCTCTAAAACCCAGCTTGATGACTTCTTTATAACTGACAGAGGGATTTAAGCACATCCAGAGATTTATCCCAATTATTTAAACCACAGACCTGAGCTGGAATAAGTCACCTTCTGGAGAAATCTGTTTTCTTACAGAGGCTCTAAATGAACACATCTATAAATGTGTTCATTTATAATTTATAATTTATAATATAAATGTAAAACAGCTTTTCCCTGGGAAGGGAGGGGGGCAGCACACTGGGACAAAATATCCCCCTCCCAAAAAACCCCCCATGCCTGGCTTGGAACAACACAGGTCAAACACCACGGAGAGCTTTCAGCATTCCGGGCTCAGCATATTTTCCAGAAATAAATGATAGACATTCTTATTAAAGAGCACTTGAGATAAGCCTATTTGTTAAGCTGTGTTGCCTGCTTTGCCAGGTTTGAGCAAGAGTCTTTTTTTCCTTTTTTTTTTTTAACCTAAATAGGGAAAAGTAAGACATGAGTGGACATCTCAGTTACTCTCAGCTTATTTGCCCCTCCAGACCCTTTTAGGAATGAATGAAAACAGTCTTGTTAACTTATTGCTGCCTCATGACATTGTTATTAGGGAAACTCTTGAAGTGTCCTTTTGTTTTTGTTGAGTTATTCCCCCATGGGAAGGCAGCACAAACTGTGCTCACATTGAGCCATGGCAGTGGCCTTTGCTCAAGACAACCCAGGTCACAAAAGTCACCCAAAACTGCTCCACAACCACGTGGCTAATATTTGACATGAGAGACAAGAGTCAAACCTCATCCCCAGGCATAATTTAATGAGACTGAGGTGCTGCAGAGGGGTACCAGGAACCTGACATCCAGAAGAGTTGAGAGCTCCATGTTCCTTTGAGAAACAGTGCACTGAACTTGGTGAAGCTTGGTCAGCAGCAAAAAAAATCATAGAATAGAATTAGAATGAATTAGAATTAGAATTAGAATTAGAATTAGAATTAGAATTAGAATTAGAATTAGAATTAGAATTAGAATTAGAATTAGACTGGTTTGGGTTGGAGGGGACCTTGAAGTTCATCTCATTCCAACCCCCTGCCAGAGCAGGGACACCTTCCACCATCCCAGGCTGCTCCCAGCCCTGTCCAGCCTGGCCGTGGACACTGCCAGGGATCCAGGGGCAGCCACAGCTTCTCTGAGAACCTGTGCCAGGGCCTCAGCACCCTCACAGGAGAGAATTTCTGCTGTATCTCACTTAAATTCCCCCCCCCCCCCCCCTCAAGTATGAAGATATTTCCCATTCTCCTGTCACTACAGTTCCTGATGAAGAGTTCCTCTCCAGCTTTCATGCAGCTGCTTCAGATCCTGGAAGGGGCTGTGATCTCCTCCCCTCCAGGCTGAACAGCCTCAGATTTCTCAGTCCTTCAGCACTGACTGAGCTACTCCTCAGCAAACCATGGCCGCCAGGTTCACACTTCTGGTAGCACTTCATCTCCTCTCCTGACTGCTTTCCTTGCAGAAACAGCACCTCAAACCAGCCTGGGATGTGCCAGATCCATAGGAACTGTGCAGATTGTTCTGTACCTGAGTTGTTTTGCAGCAGTCTGGTGGAAACCAACCACCGTCAATGTGAGTGATGCCTCAGGTTTGAGCTTTTATATTTTCAGATTCTGAGCTGCTTTAGTGTGTGGGTCTGAGCTTCACATCAGGGCATGGTGAGCTCTGTGCACAGAGCAGGGAGACAAAACAATTCCTGCTCCAGCTGGGCACCAAGGACAAATGATCCAAATCTCAGCCCAGGAGCACAAACACCGTGGGCTGGAGAGAGAAAAACAAGCAGGGTGGGACTGCAGGGGCTAAAGCTGGAATGGGACAATGAACTGCAAGATGCAAATGGAGCAGAACTGATCCAAGGGAGAGACCCCGGGAGCGCTCGTGCATTTTGGGGCCATTTTGGTTCATCTTGGGTGAGCCCTGGCTGGGCTCTTGCGCTGCCCAAGGTGCATCCATGGAGGCCTTTTAATAAATACCTTATACTTTAATACCTTATACTAAATAATACTTTATCTCCATCTAGTCTCTGTCCTAGGCCAGCTTTCACAAGGCATCCTGAGCAAGGCCCCCAAAGCCTCCATGAAGTCACAGCCTTGCCCCACAGGCTCCATGGACTGCAGGGAGTGGGGCTCAGCTCATGGATTCACCCAGCCCAGGGAAGGAGCCCACAGAACCACAAACAGGCACAGGGATGCCCTCCGGGCTCTGCCTGTCCTCTGGGTGCTGCTCCAGGAGAACCACAGGTCTGTGTCATGTCTGGGAGCTCCAGGGAGATGTCTCAGATCCCCCAGGATATGTCACCAGGCATTAGACACTCTAGCCAAGTGACTGAGCCCAATTTGCCTGAACTTGAGGTCTGACTGTCAAGTTCCTGTTATTGTTCACAATGAGTTGAGGGATTCATTTCACCATGAGGGCTGAGTGCTGCCTGTATCCTGTCGCAGACATCTTTTATGGAAAATCCTTTCCTTAGGATTTTTCCTCCTGAGAAGCTGAGAGGCCTCAGGAACAAAATGTAAACATTGATTATCTGCTGCTGTGGAATGCAACAGGTGCATCTGTGATTGGTCTCATGTTGTTGTTTCTAATTAATGGCCAATCACAGCCCAGCTGGCTCGGACAGAGAGCCCAAGCCACAAACCTTTGTTATCATTCTTTGCTATTCTATTCTTAGCCAGCCTTCTGATGAAATCCTTTCTTCTATTCTTTTAGTATAGTTTTAATGTAATATATATCATAAAATAATAAATCAGCCTTCTGAAACACGGAGTCAGCTCCTCATCTCTTCCCTCATCCTGGGACCCCTGTGAACACAGTCACAGTATCCCTTTGGAGATCTGGATGTCACATGGATTTGGCACACACAGACCCTCTGGGAGGTCTGTGCCCTTCTGGATTGGCAGGGGGATACCCAGAGGAATGACACTGAGACACCACAGATGGTTCTGGACACCTGTGTTCAGTCAGGCACCTGGAAAATCCCATCTCCGCTGGCTGCAGCAGGAGCTCAGAGCTCTGAGCACGAGCAGGCAGCCCTTTGCATCCTGCCACCCAAATTATGATGTCTTCATCTGCAAGTTGAATCCCGCTTGAGCAGTCAGTCCAACCCAGCATCCTTTGAAGCTGTGAAATCCAGCTGAAAGCAGCTCCTGTCCAGCAGCTCACCAGGCCATAAAGAAACACACTGTGACCCAATAAAATCTGAAAGCTCTGCCATCTCACTGCTACCCAGCCTGGCTCTGGAATTTGCTTACTGGTGTCTTTTATTTGCAGGTGTGGAAGGGTTTTTTCCCCCCACCATGCAGTCATTTGGAGGCACACAGCCAGGTTTGCATTCCACAGGGCTTCAATCCGGTCTGGGATTTGCCTGGGAGTGTCAGCAGGTGAAGTGCTCACTAATGAACTCGGTGGTGGTGTTAGGGTGAGGTCAGCTCAGTTCCTCCTCAAGTTGGTTCTGTGCAAGGGCAGCAAGGTTAAATCACTTTGATGGTGATTTACAATAGATCTATGGTCTGGAGTTGACCCTCTGGATCCTTGTGCCATTCCTCCTGCTTCAGGAACATCCCAACACCCTGAATTTCATCTCCTCTTTTGTCAGACAGGAGCACAGCAAGGCTGTGTTGACTACACCTCACCAAGCCCTTGAGCTCTCAGAAATCCACTTGCTCTGTAATTTTTTTTTCCTGGAATATGAGAGATAATTCTGAATCCTCTGTGTGGGAAAGAGAGGTGGTAGTGAAGAAGTGCCAGCTTCACTACAGTGAGAATTTCTTTCATGCAGGAATCCGGGAGAGCCTTGAACCTGTTTGTTGTGTCCTAATCAATGCAGCTGCTTTGTGCAGGAAGTGCCTTTCATCCTGGGAATGTCAAGGCCTTTATGGCAGCATATGGAAATCCAGGCCCAAGCCTCCCCTCCCTATCAGACAAAGGCTTGAAACCCTGCCTGAGTCACCAGGGACTGATAACTCCAGCCTGGTCTTGAGCAACCCCGCTGGAATTCCAGTTTCAACAAACTGCTGCTTTCCAGAGGACAAATGCTTCCTCTGGAATTTCTGTTCCTCAAGCTGCTCCTTCACAAGCAACACACCCAGATTCCAGGTGCGTTTCCAGATTCCAGAAATCTATTTTTTTCTAATTTCTATCAAAAATAAAGAAGCAGCTTGGGTCCTACTTATTTCTCGGACCCAAGGTCACCTAAGGGACCACGTGGGTGACTTTGGTTAATCAGGATGAAGATGGGGGAGTTTTTTGACGAAGAATTGTCACTGTGAGTGCAGAATTTAATGAGACACAGCCCCTTCAAGCACCTACAGATGGTGTTACCTTCCACATTGCCCTGCCAGGACTTTGCAGGGGATTTCTCTCTGCTGTGCTTCCCTCAGTGTCCCTTGGGACAACGCGGTGTCTCGGTGAAGTGGAGAGGGCAGGACAAGTAAATAGTCCTGAAGTGGGGAAGAGAAGGACTTTGGCTGACATTGAACAGCTAAATCAATAAGGAAACTCGTTCCTGGTCCAGCCATGGAGTGGGAACACCACCCTCCAAGTGCCACAGTCACACAGAGGGAGTTTGGCACACGGAGGGCTGGCAAGGAGCTAACCTTTAGGCTTGTTAATGAATGATAACTGAGTGGTCCTCAAGAGCCCTGAATAAGTTCCCCAGGTCCCAGCTGTTGTTTCAGGCTGACAGGGGCTGCTGGGCACACCTTGCCTTAGCAGCAGATGTTGTTCCTGCTGGGGGAAGAGAAAGGTTACTCATTAAAAGGCAGCAGACTCTCTAAACACGGAATAAAATGTGACCAAAGGACTGGCTGTGCAGCTTGGATGGGTTGGTTTTCCTCCCCTTTAATTAGGATGTTTTGATAGCTGGGGAGCACAATGAGATCCAGGTGTCATTGTTGTTATCAGAGCCCTGATCACAATGATAATCCTCGTTTTGTGGTGGTGCCTCTGGGCTCATCACCATCCTAAGACCATCCCTCGTGTGCTGGGTGATGCCCAAACACAGCACGGGGTGGTGGACCCTGTCCCAAAGAACTTCCAGGCCCAGGGATCTGGTTTGGGCTATCTCAGTTTCCATCCACAGCGATGCTGATAAATAAAACCAGCTCTCAGCCATTGCTGTGGGCTGCCTCAGCCATCTGTCTGTAAAAACAGCTGTACCCAAGGAGGCCACACAGCTCCACACGTCAAGCAGATGTCTTGCAAATCATCTAAATGCAGAAACCCATCAGATTATTAACAGCACAATGACTGGTTAACTAGAGAAAAGCCAGGTCCACCTTTCACCATCATTTATCAAACCTGTAATGTCAAGGAAATTACTTTTTTTCCCTTCTGGCTTGCAATTAGCGCAAGCCAATAAAAATCTCAACGTTCTGCTAGCTCATCAAGCAGGTGGTTAGAGCTTGCTGGCATGAAGAAGGTGGGAACTGCTCTGTAAGCACAGGTTACGTGGTGCAAGCTGGCACAATCCACTGGAGAAATCCTTGGGGCAGCCAGGCTTTGGGACACAATAGAGCTGAGAGGTGAATGTGGATCCAATACCCACCATTTCTCATCATATTACACCAGGAGACATCCACTGTAATTAGGGTGAGAGCAACAGAAAGGAGGTTTTCTGCTCATGGGGTTTGATGGTAGAAATCTCAGCCACAGGGAGGTGTAGGGATTTAAATTTATCTGAATTTAAGAAGCAACTGGGCAGTGCTCAGCAAAGAAAGACACGTGAGGAGTTTTTATGTGGAAGACTCAAATATTCCATTGGAAATCCCAGCTGAGAGGTTGCTGGGAGTTGAGTGGAAGTGTCACCCTGGGTTTGTCCTCTTCTCCTGCCCTTCCCCTACACCTGGCCTGTGTCAGAGACAGGAGATGGGGCCAGCACAACCTGATCCAGCCCAGCTGATCCTAAATCCATGGACATAAACAGCCCTGAAACAGATCCTGAGATCTTACTATTCCTTCAACACTTCAGGGTGGAATGCCTTTCAGGAAAAGGTGATTTCTTCTCTCAGTCTGACTGGAAAAATGAAGACAGTGGTCATTCCACCTGACTTTGAAAAGATTAAAAGCCTGACAAACCTTTACAGCCAAGGAGAGAGCGGGACATGTCCAACAAGTGATTTGCATGGCCAAGCCTGGGTGTCTGTTTTAGGAGATGAATCTCCCCCTTGGGGTGACTCTACTCTGCCTTGACCACAAAACAAGCCTGGGCTGACTGACTTGGACCTGGGCATCTCACTTTTAGAGGTGCAAATTAGGGCTGATGAAACCTTCCCAAAATTGCAAGCCTCACCTCAGATTTGCCGGATTCTCCATTGTGAGGTGGAACTTGGAGAAAGTACCCAAAAAAAGGTATAAAACACTAAAGGAAATGTACATATGTTTCAGAAGTGCTTTGTGTGGGTTAAATAACTTTTGGTATCAAAATTTCCTTTCAACATTTCAGTTCCTGGCCCAAAAATGGTTCTCCCTGAGAAGTCTACAATGCCTCCCATAAGAAGGAAAACCTCTTGATAACCACGGGACCTGAAGAGTGAAGGCCACCTCCACTAGGGAGGAACCTGCAGCTGAAGACACCAAACAAATCCCATTCTTGACCAAAAAATGCCCTCAGTGTCTGCCCAGACCATGAAGTAATAAATCCTTAATGGCATTAATCTGAACAGCTGCTGAAGAAGCACAAAAGGCTTGAGTTGAGTCAGCTGGATTTCGGCTCTGTGGCTGCAAGGAAGATTCAGACCTTGCAGGAGGTGTTCAAACCCAGCCCTCACCTTGCTGAATGTTTCCCAGTGTGTCAGTGGTGGAGTGTGGGCTCCTCTTCCAGACCCAAAGTCACCAGAGCTGCCATCTTTCACTTGCACAAGGATTTCTGTTGGATTCTTCTGTTGGGTTCAGGAGCTGGCTGGAAATCCAAATTGGGGGTGATTTTGAAGAGTAAATTTTAGGGGCTGCAAGTCCACAAGCTCCACAAACTCAGTTTGTACTGCTGTTTTTAAAGAAAAGTGTGGATTTTCCATGGGAAAAGGGAGGAAATTTGGGACATTTCATTCCTGACCTGCTGCAGACTGACCACCAAGCAGAATTAAATTATTAAATGATTAAATGATTTGTGAGGACAGAGGAACTTGCACTTAGTCCAGGTCCATGACTTCTTAGTCTCAGGAATCTGCAATTCCACATGAAACTCCCCATTTGTTTGGAATACTCTGAAGTGTCCAGTTCACACAATGGTCTTTAACTTTAAACTTCTCAACAGAAAATAGAAAGCAAAAGTTGCTTCAGACTTTGGATAGTTTGAGTCTTGGATGTCTGATGAATGAAAAGCTTGGGAATCATCAGTTTGGAGAAACAGTGGAGATTGGGACTGAGTCTTCTCTAGGTGTGTTCTCCATGCTCTAAATTCATGGTTGGATGTTCTCTGGGGACTCTACTCCATCTGGGACACTCCTCACTTTGGTGCTAGCGAGGTCACTTTGGAGGTCAGAGGAGAATTAAGGAAGAGATGGTCTTTAATGAAGGGATTCCAATCTTTCAACCGTGCCACCATGGGCAAAAAGAGCTCCAGAGCCAATTTATTCCACCCTCCTCAACCCATGGAGATGCCTCAAAACCCACCCCTGAAGCAGAGTACCCACTGAGGTAGTGAAAAACCAGCTCCAAGCACCTGGTTTAACAAAGACAAGAGTGCAAAACCATAAATAAGCATTTTCTCCGTATGACTTGACTTCCATTTTTTGTCCTTCTTGTTCACCAGGGCAGCACGGGGAGACATCTGGTGGCTGAATGGTTTCCTGCAAGGAAAATTGCAGGAAATGTGTGTTTGGAGAGGTGTTTTTGGGAGGGGATGTCTCAAGAAGAACATGTTCCTTTAAGAGACACGACACCACTGAGTTTGCCTAAAGCACCATCACGGGCTGCCACATCTCCCTCTTCAATAGCAAACCTTCCATCTGTTCTTTGGGGCAAAAAAAAGTGCCAGAATGTGTCTGTTGGGACAATGGATCTCTTCTTGTGGCCTCAAATGTTGGATTTTACTGTAAACAGCCTGTATGTCTCATCCCAGCCCTCTCTCATTTCAGCTCAGAGGACATCCAAAGGGTGATGATCGATCTCATCTTGATTTGTCCTTTTCTAAATAAAATATTGGGGAAAAAAAGAAGGTTTTCTCCCACTAGGCTTCAAAAGAAGCTTTTCTGCACTTGGCAGCAGAGGTCCAGCTGGGGCAGAGGGTTGGTTCATCCCTGCAGTCCTCTAAGACAAAATCTGGCTGAAGAGAAGAGCTGCAGCACTAAAACCAAGATCTGGAATTTAATCCTGCAGAGGGACTCTCAATAATTCCTCCAAATTCTCCACTCTCATGGCAGGAAACCTTCTCAAGAACTCCAGGTGCTAGAGCTGAGGCATTGACATCTCCATCCAGACACACCTTAGCTGGTAAATCCCTCCAGACTCTAAACCCAAAGAGTCACCAGCACAGGGGTTTGATCTGGAATTTCCTCTCAGAGGATGAAATAACAGGGAAGAAAAAGTGACCCAAATGAGCTGCATTTTGCACTGTTGCCCCACATTGTGTTGTTTCCCCATCGCTCCTGGCACCCCAAGATCTGAAGTGCAGCATTTCCCTTATCCCTATTTTTTTTTTCTGGGATTTGCTGAGGTACCTGGATTTTCAGTGGCTGTTGTAGTGCCCATCACCAGAGGTGCTTCCATAGAGACAGAGACTCTTTGCTCCTCTCTGTTGGACCAGGTTTTCAGATCAACATTTCCGAGGTCAGTTTTGGGCATCAGCCACCCACCAGTGACAGCAGTCCTCCTCCATGCCTTCCCACCACTATTCCTTTTGATAAAAATCATGGTCAGGGACACTTTCCACTAACCCAGGGTGCTCCAGCCTGGTCTGGAGCAGGAATGAGCAGCCACAGCTTCAGCTGTGTGACCACAGCACTCAGCTCAGGTTCTTTATCACATCTCCATCCACACCTTCCCTGTGATGGAGCAGAGGATGCTCACCTTTATTTTACAAGTGAGGAGCAGAAGCACAAAGAAACCAGGATGTGATTTGTTTCACTTGGTTTTGGTCTCCTAAAGTTGAGGAGTTGGGTCTCTTGCTGCCTTCTGGAGAGGCACATGGAGATGTCTCATTCTGCAAAAGCTGCTGGAGTGAGGCTGATGCCACACCAGGAATTTGTCATGCTCTGCCCAAAAAATGGGTGGAATAAATCCCTTTCCAGACAACCAGACCTCTCTAATTAAGCAGAAGGTGAAAGACTACCTTGGATTAGACATCAGTTTTTGGTAAATAGAGTGAGATGGGTCCCACAGCAAAAAAACTCCCCCAGTGTTGCTCTTTCATCACAGGGATGGAATGTGGATGGAATCCCCACATTCCAAGGGCCAGCCCGACCCTTGTAAGATGCTTTTTGCCAATATTTGATCCGCATATTGGCTCTTGCAACACACTGGACTTGCAGCCCGTGCCCTCCAGAGCCATCCATCCATATCCTCAGGGATTGTAGAAATGATTGCAGCAGGAAGAGGCCCCTGAGGTTCATTCTGAGCATAACTTGATGAGATAAGGCTCAGCCTACGTCACAGATGGAGGCTGCAAACCCTCCACCACCACAGGGCACAATCTAATCTAACGACTCCGTTTGTCTGATCTCTCCTAATTTTTGCTAATCTAGATGAGAAGAAGATCTTGTGTAGCCAGAAGCTCATTTCTCTGCTCTGGTCATATCAGATGGCCCAATAAAAGATATTCCCCCTCTCCATAAATTCTTGAGTGGCCTTAATCCATTGTAGGGTTGATTTTCCCCTGAATTTATGGAGGGGGATGGACCAATTTCCCCAACAATACTTGACTGGAAGGAACATCCTCACACTTCCTCCACCCCAAAAAAGCTAAGATTATTTATTTTCCATTAAACTGGGAGAACCCATGCAGACATCTCTCCTCTGGGGCAGTTGATACGGAGCACCTCTGTGGCTCAGAGATGCTGCCTGGACATGTGCTGCTTGTTTTTATCATTCCCCATGGGCCATGCCTGGTTAAAAATCCAGAATCAGCACCTCCACCAGGGACAGGATGGATATTTGTGCAGGCAGGTCAGTGCCAAGCAGTGGGGTCCAGCTTCCCACTGCTTAAAAACATTTTAAAGCCAGGGCAGAACATGCACGTGGAGGGAACTGAGCCACACAAAAGACAATGCTTGGCAAGAGGTAACGGCGTGGGGGAAGTCATGAGAAGGTGGCAATTTCTGAGAAACCAAGGAACACCACTGAACTCAGGTGCACAGATTTGGTCCACAGGTGACCTGCTGGCATCTTAAATGTTTATCTCAGGGAGTGCAACAGCTTTTGTTGGAGGTGTGCTCACCGTGAGAACACAACCTGTACCTGATATGAGCTGGCAGGATGAGTCCCATGTCCTGTCTGAGAGGTCACCTGAAGGAGGATTTGTTTCATCACCACTCCCACAGTTCTAGAGTAAGCTCTGAATTTTGTCTCCCTTTCTGATCAAAGAGGGGTAAAATTTTATGCAAAGCCATTTTTCCACCCAATAGTACCTGAAACAGCTGAGATCCTTGTGGAGGAGCCTCTCACCCCATTCCCTGGTGAGAGAGACAAGGTGGGCAGCCCGTGCTGAACAAGGTATTTTAATAAAATACAATTTAAGGAGGAATACTCTATTTTTCCCACATGATGCTGCAGATAAGACCATGACCTGAGCATGGCATTAATGTGGCCTTGTCACATCTGACCCTCTTCATGTCAGATAGCTCTGCACGTTACCATGTGCTGCTCTACCCACGACGTGTTTTAGTTGCAAAAACAGCAAGCGCCCTCCTCAACGGGGTAATTCATCTGGAATAAAATCTCTTTCCTCTGGAATAGTGACACCATAGAAAGCTAATTCCAAAATAGCTATTCTGGTCACATTTGCCATGAAGACAAGTCCCAAGGAGATGTAAAACTGGCACCACAGACCTCGGCGTCGTGTCCCCTGTAGAGAATTCCTCAAAGAATTTCTATTGTCCTGCCTGCCTCTGACTGAGAGGTGACAAAACCAAGGAGCTGAGGGGAGCACAGAAAGGAAAAGCTCTGCTGCCTGGAGTATTCCACGTTGCATGGGAAATCTGGGGATCTTTTCTGGCAAATGTATTTTAATTACCTCCTTTTGTTTACAGCCTTGTTTCGTGTAGCGCTGCCCTTGCCAAGCAGCCCAACAACCCCTGCAGGCATTTCTCTGCCAAAATGATCAGATCTGTTCAAACATCCTGACACCTTAGAAATAATTCATGCTGGATCTGTGCAGTTTATTTTCTGAGTCTTGAGTCCTCACAGGGATGATTCTCCATCCTGGTTCTGAGTGCTAAAAATCAAGAGAAGAGGTTTTGTAAAAATCCAGGGAAGAGGTTTTGTTTCTTTTCAGCTCATTTATCACATGGCTGAGAATGTATATGTGAGGAAAAGTCCAGATATATAAAAGGTCTGCAGCTGAAGCAGGAAGTGTCATAAGCAAGAAAAAAATCAGGCAAAAAGTAGCAATAATTCAACAGGGCACACAAAGTTACACACAAAAAGTAAATGAAAATCATATTTGTTCATCCTGATGCTGATATAGGTAGAAAAGACACCTTTAATAATTCTTGTTCAGTGAAAAATGCAAACAAACATATGCTAACTCTGGCTTTAATGTCTATCCAATAATGATGACATTAAGATTTGTAGCCAAAGGAAAAAAATCATCTGGCAAATTCTCTTTGCCAAATTGTCATCTTTAACCAGAGTCTACCTCAGGGAAAGCAGTCAGAGGCTCAGTGCAAGGGGAACAGCCTGGGGTATAATTGATTCCAGGGAAATTCAGGAGCCATCCGAAACAAAAACCATATTTGTGTGAATGAACAGACGAATAATTTCTATCTGAGACTTATTTACTCATGAACTGCCCACAAATGAAAAAGAAAGAGGAAGATTTGTGACTGCAAAAGGTTTATTACTGTCCTGGCTTCTATATTCCATTTGTCCAGGATGGTCCTTGTGCCTGGGTTTAGTAGGAACATCTAAACCCTCGGCTGGGTTTAGTAGGAACCTTGCATGAGAAAGGATCAGCCCAAAAAAGCTCTGATCCTCCAGCTATCTCCAGGCAGGGACCTTTCATTTTTAAATTGTTAATAAAGGGACGTGTGCACCACCAACAGCCACCACCCACCTGTTTAACAAACTGAACTGTGAAATTGGATCCTTCCCATTATCCTGGCTTTGCCTTTGATGCAGTTCCAGAGCTTAGGTTGCCTTATTTGCCTTTAATTTCTAATCCAGGCTTATAGCCAAGTTTAGGACACACTGTCTCTTGTGTTACAGCATCTTCAGCACGGGCTGTAGCAGGTCCATGAGCATCCTACAGCTCAAGAAGAGCTCTCATGGATCAACCAAAAACCCTCTGGGGTGCAAAACTCATCTCCAAGAGCAGACCAAAGAGGACCACCAGAGACAGGGCACTTTGAGAAGGTTCCTGTGATGCTCCTTGTCTGATCTCCAAGCCTGTGGTGAGGAAAGCTGAGTGTTACCAGGATGAGAATGTCCTTGAGAAGGTTTTGTTCCAACAAACACCCTCAGTCACCCCTGCTTAGCCCCTTCCAGGTGTCCAGCAAAGGGTGCTGGGGAGTGGCTGTGGGGTCAGCAGTGGGAATCACAGCATGAAAGTCCTGGAGGGCCTGATGGATAGTGCTGGGTTATCTCTGCCTGGGGGCTGTGTACAAATCACAAATGGGACAGGACTGCCAGGAACGTGCCTTGAGATGTTTGATTTTCCAGCATCAGTCTCATTCCATGGTTATGACAATGGGAAGATGCCATCAGCTCACATCCCAGGCAGCAGACCAAGAACTTAGTGTTACAACTCACTTTATAAGTTTTTTGACCAATCACACAAAGCAAAAGCACATTGACAGCAGTTCCATCCAACCACTATAAGCACACGTACCTTTGGTTAAACAATGCTTGCTTATCTCAAATACAATACCTGCTTGTGAGCCTTAAAACACAATGCACAGAGCTCCATTATTAAGCTTAGAACTCCCTAATATCTCACTAGATAAACTTTTCTGCAGCTTAGGGAGTTATTCCAGACAAGCATTAATACACAGACCATTGTTCTATTTGTCCTTACTTTTCTACTTCTTACATAATTTTTCTGCTGACCAATCTCATGGCTCCTGCTTAGCTCTAACCACAGTTCTGCTGTCTCTGAGGCCTGCCTTTTGCAGCTTTCCCAAAACCCTCTGATTTTATGGATTCCCACACTGGGTGTTCTCTCCTGTCATCCATAGGATGTGGTGTTCAGTGAGGGACAGGTGACATTCCTGAATGGGTGGAGATGGATCCAGGATAGCAGAGTAATGGTGGTGAGGTTTGACTAATGAGGAAAAGGTGTTTGAGGCCGTGAGCTAATGTCTGAGGGATCTCTAGGGTAGGATTCCTTAGAAGAAGATCTTCTTATCACCTGCTCTGAAAGATCCAAGGATGTTTTTACACTTGAAAAAGGGCCAGGAGCAACATTATACCAAGGTGGTTCCAGTGTTTTTCTGGGACATTCCCCCATGAGCTCAGATAGAGAGCACGATGATGCTCCCTCCTTCCTCGGAGCAGACTGAAGAGGAAACATCCCGAGGTGGGATGGGGAGCAAACACTGTAGGAGCGTCGGGGGTAGCACGGTCAGGACGGTCAGAGGTGAGAGATCTCTGCAGCCAGGTCTGGAACTTGGGGTTTATTGCAAAGGGCCTGGGTGCAGGGCCCTGCTGGGATTTGGGGTTTATTGCAAAGGGCCTGGATGCAGGGCCCTGCTGGGATTTGGGGTTTATTGCACAGGGCCTGGGTGCAGGGCCCTGCTGGAATTTGGGGTTTATTGCAAAGGGCCTGGGTGCAGGGCCCTGCTGGAGCTGCCAGCCACAGCTCAGAGCAGGACAGAGAGAAGAGAGGGGTAGAGAGGATGAGAGGGTGAGAGAGCAAAAGCATAAGAGAGTAAAAGAGGTAAGAGAGTAAAAGGCAAGAGCTAAGAGGCAAGAGAGCGAAGTTCTCGTTACAATACAATAAATCATCTTCTGTGTTGAATATTCTGATTCTCAATAACCAATCTAGTACATTATACAAATCCTATAGCATTTACATACAGCCTATAAGAATCATTACATTACCATCCTGTGTTACATTTTAAACCCTACAAACTCCTCTTTGGGCCCCTTCTGCCAAGCTAGCAGGGTCTGCTCTGACACTTGGAGCTGTCTGCAAGCAGAGGGTGTTGTTTCATCAAAAGGGGATTACCTTCAGCCATCCACACCGTTGTTTTCCTGTTGTTCAGTAATTAAGGTGTCTCAAAGGTTGCTTTCATTTCAATCTCGCTTATAGTTTCCATATTCTCAAAATCTTTTGCCAGACTATCATATCTGTAGGGCTTTCCTGTTTCATCTTCCCCAACAAACACCTTGTCCAGAGGAAGATAATCAACATCTCCTCTGTGTCTGGCTCATCAGCAGACATGTCAGTGTCTTGGGCTGCAGTGTAACACCCACCTACCATGGGCTGGCTCACTGCTGAGATCCCTCAGCACCAGCACGGTGCTGCAGCGCGTCCTCCCTTCTTCTCCTGCCATTGTAGGTGATTCAAGCAAGCAGGGGTGGACTTGTCCTCTCAACAAGTGCCAGGAGAACCACAAAAAGTCCCCTCCCAAGCCAGCATTATGCCAGGGGTAGGGAGGAGTAGAGATCACTCGCTGCTCAGAGTGACCCTGAGAAAAGTTGGAAAGTCTTTTCCCAGCCCGGTGCTTGAAGAAGGAGTCAGAGCTCTTCATTTCTTGGTCTCAAGGTTGTTTATTGCATGTTATGTATAAAAAATTTTCTCCTGTCCTGCCGAGGTCCATCCAGCAGGACAGTTCCAGGCACTCTGCCTGCCCCCAGGGCAGTGTTATGTCTTTATACTAAAAACTATGTGTACATTATTTACAATTACTTCCCAATACCTATCACCTATGTTAGACAGTGAGCTTCTACTCTAAACCAGTCTGTGAGTGCCAGCATCACAGCAGAAGATGGAGGCCAAGAAGAAGAAGGAGAAAGGCTGGACATGCCCAGTTCCCTCCATCTTGCCCCCTGAACCCCCATACCAGAAACCCCAAAATCTACTTTTCCACCCCGTGATAACTTCACCAATATTCTACTTAAACTGTTGTGGCTTGCTGATCTTCATATAAGGTTGGTAATTTGCTCCATGGGTCATAATCAAACCCACAGGTGTTTTGGGCTCTGTGTCAGGGTCTCTGAGCCCCCTGGCAGGGGTCCTGGCCATCCTGGACAGCCAGAGGGATGTCCTGGGTTCCCACAGGGAGACAACTCTGTCCCTGGGAGCTCACACAAAAGGGACTCAGCTCCAGAGCACACCAATGCAACGCCTGCCTCCTCCCAGCTGGCACCTCCCTGGCTCCCTGAGCCCTTCCCCCGGTTTAAAACATCTCAGCCTTCCTGGCTGAGCTTGGCTGAGCTCTCAAAACATGAATAAGCCTCCCCTGTCCCAAAGCCAGCTGGCGAGGCCGGCTTGGACGGGACCCTCCGTTTGTGACAGGCAAAACACAGGAGCTGTGCCCCTTGCTCAGCTGCTGGGGACAGAAAGGCAGAAGGTCTGTTTGTGACAGTCTGTGACACTGTTCAGTTTGTGACATGGGTTTGTGACATGGGTTTGTGGCACTGTCCAGTTTGTGACAGTCTGTGACACTGTTCAGTTTGTGACAGTCTGTGACACTGTCCAGTTTGTGACATGGGTTTCTGACACTGTCCAGGTTGTGACACTGTACAGTTTGTGGCACAGGTTTGTAACACTGTCCAGTTTGTGACAGTCTGTGACACTGTCCAGTTTGTGACATGGGTTTCTAACACTGTCCAGTTTGTGACACTGCCCAGTCTGTGACACTGTCCAGTTTGTGACACTGTCCAATTTGTGACACAGGTTTGTGACACTGTCCAGTTTGTGACACTGTCCAGTTTGTGACACTGTGTCCAGTTTGTGACACAGGCCACACAATCCCTCCCAGCCCCAAACACACATTAGTGGCCCCAAACCCACCCCACTCCATGAGATGACCCAGTTCTGTTATCAGAGGTCAGAGCAGAGCAAAGCTGAGGGAGAATACCCTGATTAGAGGGGTCTCCCACAATGGGACACGAGTGCCTTTTTGTCCCTTCATTTTCAGCCCCAGTCCCTGATACTGAGCTTTCTATCAATGTCATAACTTGGAGGGTTCTGGGCTCATCCAGTTTAAGTCCAGCTTAGCTCTGCTGCCATCAGCTTTACACCAGGAGAAGATCTGGCGCTGTGTCCCTGGTGCTGGATTCTTGGCATGGAGAGGTTTTGTTTTGATAATTTAATGTTTTTTTCCTCTTTTCCTGTTTCTGCTCCCTTCCTGAGAAAGCCTGGAAAAGGTGGCAGCCACTTTGTTGCCAAAAAAAGGAGCTTTGACCATGGGTTTTCATCCCCCAGGAGAGTTGGGGTGCTCCACACAGCCCACCCCCAGTTCCTCAGGGAGCTGAGGTTCCACATCCACGCTGTGTCCAGCAGCCTTCTCCTCCCATCCCTCAGACAATGCCTCTCCTCAGTGCATTCAGGATTGGTGCGTGCAGAGGAAAAATAGCCCAGAAAAGAGATGGATCACACAGGAAAAGCTACTTAGTCCCTAAATAAAAGAGGAGAGCGATTAAACTGCTTGTCTGTATCTTCCCTGATGGGTTGAGGATGGACAGGCAGACAGGCAGACATTTCCTTACAGATCCTTAATGCCATGACAATATGCTAATTAAACACTTCTCTAAATTTAAAATGTATTGACATTTAAAAACATGACACATTTTACAACCAACCCTCTGAACAACACTCTAATGATTTATTAACTGCTTCTAAAAGTTAAAAATAGAAGCCTGAAAGAAAACGCTTCCCTTTCCTCTTCCCTTTTCTGGTGGCAACTGTTAATAAAGGATTTAATCACCCATTTTACATCCTGTTTAAAAAAGAAGGGGCTTTCCTGATAACAGATGCCCCTCTGGCCAACTGGCAAGGAAAAGGGGAATGTATGAGGGATATAAATGTATTTCAGAGGACAGCCAACAAAAAGAGGGAGAGCGGGAGAGAGAAAGAGAGGGAGGAAGAGGAGGAGGAGGAGAAGGGGGGAAGGAGAGGAAAAAAAAAAAAGAAACTGAAAGGATTAGAAATTAAAAAGAAGGTATTTTGTGCTGAGCTAAATATTATTTTGTTTCCATTGAAAGGGTTAAGAAAACAAAGACAGAGTTGACAATTTCTCCCGACTGGAAGCTGGGAATGGCCTACGGTGGCACAATGCTATTATTCTTGCATGGGCCCATTCTCACTGGATTTTCCACAAAATCTTTAATAATTTGATTCTTTTCAGCCTCAGCAGCCAGCTGAGCTCTTTAAGAAACAGTAACAAAAACCCAGAGAAAAACCCACTACTGAGAGGGGAGCTTTGGCGGAGAGCTGAAGCCGATTAGTTTGGCCTGAATAGAGCAGCCGGGTCCTCGAGCTCCTGCTCAGCCTGGAGCCCTCTGGCTCATTCATTGCAGTACAATATCACCACCAGAGCCCAGGCCTAGACACTAAATTACACTATTATAAAACTAGATTGATACACAAACTTTCCCTCCCAGGCTGAGTAGGGGACTTTTTTTTTTTTTTCCTCCAACAATTTTTTTTTGGGGGGGTTTCTTCTTCTTCTTTTTTTTTTTTTTTTTTTTTTTTGTGGTAGGGGCAAGCTCGGGGTCTATTCAGGGGTTTTGAAATATGGCCATTCATATCGAGCATATCAATTCTTAATGGTGCCACACACAGGAATTGCAAGCACGGGCTCACAGCCCCGGGGGGAGGGCGGCATGCAGAGCCTGGCGGGGGTTTTGTCGGGGTTATCTCCCCCAAGACCCAGCAGGGCAGGAGCCTTTCATGGGCCTCAGGCAGCTCTCATTGTCTCCTGGAATTCACATCGGGCCAGGGATGGGAAAAGCAGAGGTTTGAGCCTGGCTGAGCATCCCTGGCTGTCACCTGTGGCTGTGCATCCCTAGGGTTGGTGGCATTTCTAAATGGGCATTTTGGGGGGTGAAGAGAGAAAAATAAACATCCCCATGTTTATTTGAAAGAGAAGGGCCTTTAGGGACCCTCCTCTTTCATTTTGAAATGGGTTTGGCCCCATGATCCCAAAAAACAGAGATTTTGCAAGGTTGGGTCCTGTGTTTTAACCGCAGCAAAACTCAGCAGCTGGGGATGGTAAAATCTGATTTAGATTGCAGAGCATATTCCTACAGCTACAAACCTTCCCAGAGATGCTTTTGGGGTGTTTTTAAACCCTTGAGAAGTACTAAATCCTCCTCTAGGAGAGACAAGGGTCCTCAGCATTGTCACCTCCTTCAGCCTGCAGGGAAACTCCTCTTTGTAACCAGTTGCTCCTTTTGGGCTCTAAAACATGAAATTAGGAATTCTGCTTAATTCCAGCATATTCCTACAGCTACAAACCTTCCCACAGCTGCTTTTGGAGTGTTTTTAAACACCTCTCATTGTCTCCTGGAATTCACATTGGGCCAGGGATGGCGCTGAGTGGGAAAAGCAGAGGTTTGAGCCTGGCTGAGCGTCCCTGGCTGTCACCTGTGGCTGTGCATCCCTTGGCTTGGTGGCGTTTCTAAATGGGCATTTTGGGGGGTGAAGAGAGAAAAATAAACATCCCCATGTTTATTTGAAAGAGAAGGGCTTTTAGGGACCCTCCTCTTCCATTTTGAAAGGTGTTTGGCCACATGATCCCAAAAACAGAGATTTTGCAAGGTTGGGTCCTGTGTTTTAACCACAGCAAAACTCAGCAGCTCGGATGGTAAAATCTGATTTAGATTACACAGAATATTTCTACAGCTACAAACCTTCCCACAGCTGCTTTTGGGGTGTTTTTAAACCCTTGAGAAGTACTAAATCCTTCTCTAGGAGAGACAAGGGTCCTCAGCATTGTCACCTCCTTCAGCCTGCAGGGAAACTCCTCTTTGTAACCAGTTGCTCCTTTTGGGCTCTAAAACATGAAATTAGGAATTCCGCTTAATTCCAGCATATTCCTACAGCTACAAACCTTCCCACATCTGCTTTTGGGGTGTTTTTAAGCACCTCTCATTGTCTCCTGGAATTCACATTGGGCCAGGGATGGCGCTGAGTGGGAAAAGCAGAGGTTTGAGCCTGGCTGAGCGTCCCTGGCTGTCACCTGTGGCTGTGCATCCCTTGGCTTGGTGGCGTTTCTAAATGGGCATTTTGGGGAGTGAAGAGAGAAAAATAAACATCCCCATGTTTATTTGAAAGAGAAGGGCCTTTAGGGACCCTCCTCTTTCATTTTGAAAAGTGTTTGGCCACATGATCCCAAAAACCAGAGATTTTGCAAGGTTGGGTTCTGTGTTTTAACTGCAGCAAAACTCAGCAGCTGGGGATGGTAAAATCTGATTTAGATTACACAGAATATTTCTACAGCTACAAACCTTCCCAGAGATGCTTTTGGGGTGTTTTTAAACCCTTGAGAAGTACTAAATCCTTCTCTAGGAGAGACAAGGGTCCTCAACATTGTCACATCCTTCAGCCTGCAGGGAAACTCCTCTTTGCAACAAGTTGTTCATTTTGGGCTCTAAAACATGAAATTTGGAATTCCACTTTGGAAAGGAGCAAGCTGGAAGTGGGGAGGGGAGGGAAAAGAAGGGATCTTTATACATTTTATAGAAGAGAAGACATCCTACAGCCATGCATCCCCATCCCACACACCTTCATCCTCATGGACAGGATGCAAAACACCATCTGAACACTCAAGGATGTCCATGGAAAGCTCTCCATAATCCTCTTTCTAATAATTTTCCAGTGTGTTTTTGGGTGAGGGCTGCATGTCTCCATGAATCCCTCTGATTAATCTTTCTCTGGAATTTATCTGCCTTAATCCTTGCCCAGTTGTTTGGTGGTTTCTTTTTTTTCCCTTGCCCTTGCTGCAATTATTTCTATTAAAGCAGGTACTATTAAAAAAAAAAAAAAAAAAAGGAGGAAATACAGGGCTTTGCTTATTTTTCCTGGGAAAAATGTGGGAAAAAAAAAAATCCTCCATTTCCTTGCCTGTGCTGGCACTCGTGGAATTTATTTTCCCCAATTTTTCTCTTTCTTTTCTCAAAGCCAGATCCATCAATGAAAACAATCTCCCCCTCCTCTGCCTCCAAACCTCAGGCTCCCCAAATGCTCTGAATATATTAAAAGCAGCACAAAAAGAGCAGCAACCCAACATGCAAATTAAATTAAAACTTACTCTCCACAAGGGGGAAATAAACAAACAAACAAAACCCCCACAGCTTATATCTCCACAAAGAGGAGAAATTAAAGGAGATTTAACAGTTGGAGGAATTTGGACTCTTGTCAATAGTTTTTTCTGAATGGGATCTGTTCCATGGCATCAGCACCAATTCCTATTATTGTCTGGAAGAGAGAGAGAGAGTTTTTCCCAAATCATTCATTAACTGGGAGGTGTTTGGAGTAGTTTCCACTTTGAATATTTTGGATATTGTGGACAAAAAACACCAAGAAAGGAATCTTGGCTATCATCAATGCCATCTTCATCATTCCAAAGTGTTAACGGGGCAAAGTGGGCACATGGCTGCAGCAGGTTTGGAACCCCTAATTAAGACAGCGCAATTAAGAAATGACACAACCCATGGTTTGCTCCCCAGTGTCTTTTTTTTTTGTTTTGTGTTGTCCTGAGTGTGGCTGTGGGGAGGGTTTCTCATGTGAATTGGGTGTCCTGGGTGCCTGGGAGTGATATGGAAAAGCCAATTAGGGCAGGAGAAATAATTAGCATTGCAGCACATGGAGGAATGACCCTAAAACATCTGAAAGCTGCGGCTGCTTGCAGAGAGAAACAAAAGAGAAGAAAGCAGCAATTAGAAAGGAGAGAATGGGCTGGGGTGTTGAACCACAGATCTGTAAATGGACACAAATTGTCCTGATTTTCCTTTTTTTTATCCCCTTACTTTCCTCTCAGGGACTGAAGCTTCAGGAAAAGTCATTTAGGCAGGATTATATCAGAAGTAAAATCCAACTGCCAGGATCCAATCTCTGCATTTTAAAGGCTGCTGAAGGTTCTTGGATTTTCATAAATTAATTCTAATATTCACCAAGCTCAATGGAATAGATGTCTGGGAAGCAGCCAGGTATTTTCCTTCTATGCCGTATTTATCGGGCACAGTACGACTGCAAATTTCTTCTCAAAATCCCTCTCCAGATTTCAACAACTCCACAGCTTCAGGACTAAAAATTATTCCTGGCAGAAAGAGGCAGAGGAAGTGGTGGCTGAGAAGTGGCTGAGCAGCTGTTTGGCAGCAGCACGAGCTCCCAACAGCATCAATCAATGAGCTGGCTCCGGGTCAGGGCACGAGGCAGCTCCCTGCTCCCAGTTCTTGTTGATCAAAAAACCCATCCTGACCCCAAAACCAGCTGTGTCATTCTCTGGCAATGGAGCTGACAGCAGCAGACTGCATTGATTTTGGTGGTTTGCTTAATAGGTAGGGTAGGTATCCCAAAAGGCTCCAAAATGGGAGGAAAACACCCAAATCTTGTTGTTTCTGGACATCCCTGCCATAATCTGGTGCCCACAGGGAAATTCATGACAAAACTCTGTGGAAACCCAGGGCACTGGGAATATTTCTCTGTCTGCTCTGGGGTGCCCCACTAACTTTGACCCTCATTCATGGAGAAAGTTTCCCAGACTTCAAGATCGACTGGAATCCACAAATGTGTGCAATAGATTATAGAGAGCAGTGTAGGTGTGTCACTGGGTGAGAAATTGAGGTTTTGGGATTTTTAGTGTGTTGTGGATGGAAGCAAGATGGAGGGCACAGGGTGTCATCCTGGGTTTCTTCTTCATGCTTCTTCTTCCTCCTTCTCCATGGGTTTGGGTGGCATTTTGTAATTGGGCAGAAAAGTCCCCATTGCAGCTCTGTGGGATCAGTTATTGGGGTAAAAGGGAAAATAATCCAGGTGTCAGTTCTTAATTGGATAGTTTAGTCTGAAAAGAGCTTGGAACAAGAGATTGTTGGCCATTTTGTGCCTTCTAATGAAAAGCTGCAGAACTCCCAGCAGTGAGACTGTTTTACTGATAAGGAATAATAAACACCTGAGTGTGAACATGAAATAACATCTCAAGTGCCTTCAATCCAGACCCAGAGAAACCCAGAACTGGAACCATCACAAAACTCTTTCTTCTGCTGCCAAAATATCCATGAGCAGGTCCCAAACTGACTCCAGGCTCACCTGGGGGAAAGCCATACTGGGAATCAACGAGGAAAACAAAGTGGGAATGACATAAACCAAAGGGTTTCACCCTCCAGGGAAATGGGATTTTCCATTCCAGCAGTGGGGGACCATGGACAGCCAGGCTGCCAAGCAGGAATTGTTCCTGCTGTCCCACCCTGGCACACCCAACATCCCTGGCAGGGCACAGCTGGGCAAGTGCCCGGCCAGGGAATAAGGGACCACTGTGGAGGTGTGGCTCAGGCCTGGACTGCCTGCCTGTGTCATTCCAAATGGCTCAGTCCCCTCAGGTCCCCTGCCCAGGTACTGCCATCCCTCTGGGGACATCCCCATGACAGCAGGGAAATCTGGGAATCTGGAGATGCTGCCATGCCAAGCCAGCTCTTTGTGTTTATCCTTGATCTGCAAAATTAGGGGGAATTATAAAAACTCTTACTCTGCTTCACTAATTCCCTGAGACACGAGCACTTGTGAGCTTCCAGAGGTCCAAGCACTCCTTTACTCCTGTAAATCACTTTATTTCTCCTTTTTTTCCACCCCCCTTTCCCTTTTTATGGCGGCACAGCAAGGAGTTCCCCAGATGGGGACATAACAGCACAGCTGTTGATGGTTCATGCTGGGTTTGCATCCCTGATTTGTGCTCTGACAGGAGCCCAGGTGATCCATCCTCTTCAGGAATGCCTTTCATACCACAGCCCTGCCTCTCCTTCCAGAGCAGACTGAATTTTTCCTCCCAGCTCCTTTTATGGAGCTGCAGCACCACAGCAAGACAGGTCGTGCCCTGCACGAAATCCCCCAAAACCTTCGGTCTGCCAGGGGCTGGGGAGTTGGGCAAAGGGCAGATCCGGGCCCTGGGGTTCTGGGTGACCTCATCCAGCAGGGAAAATCCTCTTGTGCGACCCCTAGGCCGAGCCAGAACGGGGTCCCAAACCCCTTCCTCACACCACCAACACCCACACCCCCACAATGTGTTTTTTCTCTGCATTTTTCTGACATTTTCCAACGTGTTTTTTCTTGCATTACATTTCTGGAGAGGCAAATCATTATTAATTCCTCAGGTATTTGTCCTGATACAATTAACCCCCAACACCCCAGGCTGCACTTCCCAAAGAGCCCCCTGGTCCACATCCATCCCCACCACCTCCAGGGTGGTGCCTAAAACCCAATCCATGACCAAAAAAAGGCTGAGAGAGTGATCCAACCCTTCATCCCCTCTGCATATGGAAATTTGGAGACACTGTAGGACCCATCTGAATTTTCCCAATGTTTTTAAGTGACATGTCCCAGACTCCACGCCCTCAAATCATGCACCGTCCTCCACAAAAGGCATGGAAGACACTTGGAGGATTTTCCAGCCCAAAAATTTAGGGGAAGTCAGCAGCAAAATCCCTATTTCTCTTCTGGGAAACCCAGGAACGACACAGCCAAGTTTTGGGGGAGCCCAGACAACTCTTGATGCCTTATCCAGGTCAGGAGGACATTCCTTTAGATTTCCTTGATAACATTAATTTTTTACAGTTCTTGCACTGCCTCTTTTCCACAAAACCTGAGGCTTTCCTCAGGAAATAGGGGTGTCATCCCTGCCCCTGCTGTAGAGGTTGGAGCAGATGATTTTTATGGCCTCTTCCAACCCAAACCATTCTGTGGTTCTGTGGAATATCTGCCTGTGTCCCTCAGGAGAACATTTTGGTGGGGTTTTCTCAGCATAACAGAGGAGATTTTCTCCCCTTGGGAGGGGATTTGGTGTTTCAGCTGTGGCTGCACCAGGGCGAGGGGGTGGGTGGTGAGAAATAGGCACAGTCCTGCAGGGGTGGCTGGAGATACCTCAGCCTTGGAAACAGCACATGGAAGGGATCAGAGTCACGTTTGCCATGAAAAAAATCCCACTGGATTGAAAATTATTCAAATCTGATTCTTCTCTGCAGTGGGGTGATGCAGGAGGGGAGAGAACATGGTTTACCATGAAAAAATAAAAACCAACTGGAACATAAAACTATTCAAGTCTCCCAACCCAAACCATTCTGTGGTTCTGTGGAATATCTGCCTGTGTCCCTCAGGAGAACATTTTGGTGGGGTTTTCTCAGCATAACAGAGGAGATTTTCTCCCCTTGGGAGGGGATTTGGTGTTTCAGCCGTGGCTGCACCAGGGCAAGGGGGTGGGTGGTGAGAAACAGGCACAGTCCTGCAGGGGTGGTTGGAGATACCTCTGGGTGTCATCTCAGCCTTGGAAACAGCACAGGGAAGGGATCAGAGTCACGTTTGACGTGAAAAAAAAAAAACCCAAAAACAAACAACTGGAATAGAAAATTATTCCGGTCTGATTTTTCTCCTGCATTAGGATGATGCAGGAGGGGAGAGAACATGGTTTGCCATGAAAAAAAAACCAACTAGAATATAAAACTGTTCAAGTCTTCCAACCCAAACCATTCTGTGCTTCTGTTGAATATCTGCCTGTGTCCCTCAGGAGAACATTTTGGTGGGAGTTTTCTGAGCATCACACGGGGAATTTTCTCCCCTTGGGAGGGGATTTGGTGTTTCAGCCATGGAGGTGGATGGTTCTGCCAGGTGTGAGAAATAGGCACAGTTCTGCAGTGGGTGGTTGGAAATACCTCTGGATGTCATCTCAACCTTGGAAACAGCACATGGAAGGGATCAGAGTCACGTTTGCCATGAAAAAACCCCACTGGAATAGAAAACTATTCCAGTCTGATTCTCCTCCTGCAGTGGGGTGGGGCAGGAGGGGAGAGAGCTCAAAGCCCTTTCAGACAAAGCCCCATTGCAGCTCCCAGAGTGCAGAGCTGTGCCTCTCCATCCTCCTTTCTCCAGGGAGAAACTGAGGCAGGGAAATTTGCTCAGACAGCAGGAGAACACCCCTGACAGCTCACATTTACTCTTCTGACATCCCCCTGCTCCCTGTCACATGAGGAAATGCTCACAAATATAATTTTTTTTTACTGTGGTGGTTGGAGAAACCAAGGTGATTCTTCCTATATGATTTTCTTGCAACTACTTTGGCTAGTTTTCAACAGCCACAGCTTTAAAATCTGGTTTTTAAAGAGCAGAGCCCAATCCACCTCCTTTGAAGGAGAAGATCTTTGCAAAGCTGGTTGGGAAATTAGGAATTTTTCTCAACACCATCCAGCAATTCCTAAATGGAAAATGTAACAACAAAGGATATTCACTGTGACCGTGTTCACAGGGGTTCTTGGATGAGGGAAGAGACGAGGATCTGACTCCATGTTTCAGAAGGCTGATTTATTATTTTATGATATATATTACATTAAAACTATACTAAAAGAATAGAAGAAAGGATTTCATCAGAAGGCTGGCTAAGAATAGAAAAGGAAAGAATGATAACGAAGGTTTGTGGCTTGGGGTCTGTGTCCGAGCCAGCTGGGCTGTGATTGGCCATTAATTAGAAACAACCACATGAGACCAATCACAGATGCCCCTGTTGCATTCCACAGCAGCAGATAATCATTGTTTACATTTTGTTCCTGAGGCCTCTCAGCTTCTCAGGAGAAAAAATCCTAAGGAAAGGATTTTTCATAAAAGATGTGTGCGACAATTCACTCCAATGTTACACTGAGAGGGGAGAAAACCCTGTTTCAGACCTGGGATGTTGGAATTCAGAGAAACTGTCGGGGATTTGGGCCAAATTCACTGAAACAGCCTCAGATTTGGGGCTGGTCCCTCCTTGCTCGTGCTGCACTGGGAGCAGAGCTCACAGCACTTTTATCCCAGTGGGAATAAAGCAGGATCAGCCCCATGCCAGGCTCCAAATGCTCTGGGGGTGCTGCTCTGGGATCCTGCCTGGAGCTAAAAGACAAACTGGGATCTCTCCAGCTCAAAGATCACCCAGGGCAGGAGGGAAAACTCAGCCTCCATCCCCTGCCAGGTTGTCCTCAGCATCTCTGCAGTTCGCCATAAAATCATGAAATTTGGAAAACACCTCTCTGATCACCCAGTCCAGCCCCAGTCCTGCAGCATTTCTTGAGCTGCACCACTGCAAACTGAAGGAAAATGAGAATTTCCAGCCCTTTTTGGCTGCAACTTCCCCACCAAGGACCCTGCCCCAAGCCTGGGTACCTCCAGCCACAGCCAAGCTGGGGAAAGCCCCAATTGTGACCTGGAAAATCCTAAAGAAAATGGGATTGCCACCTTCTCCAGCCACCGCCAAGCTGGGGGAAGGCCCAGTTGTGACCTAAAGAATATGGGATCTAAAGATATGGGATATAGGAATATGGGATCCTAAAGAATGTGGGACTGCCACCTCCTCCAGCTACAGCCAAGCTGGGGAAAGCCCCTGTGAGGAGCTGGAAAATCCTAAAGAAAATGGGATTGCCACCTTCTGCTACAGCCAAGTTGGGCAAAACCCCTCTTGTGACCTGGAATATCCTAAAGGATGTGGGACTGCCACCTTCTCCTGCTACAGCCAAGCTGGGGAAAGCCCCTGTGAGGAGCTGGAAAATCCTAAAGGATGCGGGACTGTCGCCTTCCCAGCAATGTGGATTTGCTCCAGCATCCCCCAGAAGGAGCCAGCCCCAAGATAAAGGAACTTGTTGACTTTTAACACCACCTGGGAGTGGGGAGGAGGGGAAGGAAGAAGAGCAACAAACCCAGAGGAGGAGGAGGAGGAGGAGGAGGAGGAGGAGGAAAACAAGAGGTTTACAGCCTGCCTTGAAAAGCCCTATTAAAAAAAAAAGGAAAAAAAAAAGAGTGACATTCTTGGCTGCCCTCACACCTATTAGCGTAGGAAATGGTGCCCTGGGAGCTGGCTGAGACCAAAGGCAGGGGACCTGTTAGCAGGTACTTGAGAGAGGGGCTGGAGCCCCGCACCCCGCTCGTTCTGCTCCCCTAATGACCATATAAAAGGCTCGGGGGGCAATCAGCGCCCTGCGAGCCCCCAGCCCCGCACAAACCCCCCTGGCCATGGCGGGGAGCATCCCGAGGGACAGAGTTCCTGCATATCCATCCCTGCCCGGCTGTTTTCCCCAGAAAAGCGGGATGGGTCCCACCCCAGGGCGGGCCATTCGGGCTTTGATGTCTGCAGCATCTCTGGGCAGCGGCTGCTGCTGCATCCCAGATGTGAATCCCGGGAGAAAGACAACTCCATCCCGCATGTTTTGTAGCGAAATTGCTCTTGTTTTCCTCCAGAATCGCAGAGTGGTGTGGGTTGGAAAACTTGAATAGTTTTATATTCCAGTTTTTTGGGGTTTTTTTCATGGCAAACCATGTTCTCTCCCCTGCTGCACCACCCCACTGCAGGAGGAGAATCAGACTGGAATAATTTTCTATTCCAGTTGTTTGTTGTTTTTTTCACGTCAAACGTGACTCTGATCCCTTCCATGTGCTGTTTCCAAGGCTGAGATGACACCCAGAGGTATCTCCAACCACCCCTGCAGGACTGTGCCTATTTCTCACCATCCACCCCCTTGCCCTGGTGCAGCCATGGCTGAAACACCAAATTCCCTCCCAAGGGGAGAAAATCTCCTCTGTTATGCTGAGAAAACCCCACCAAAATGTTCTCCTGAGGGACACAGGCAGATATTCCACAGAAGCACAGAATGGTTTGGGTTGGAAGACTTGAATAGTTTTATATTCCAGTTGTTTGTGGTTTCTTTTTTTCATGGCAAGCCATGTTCTCTCCCCTCCTGCATCACCCCACTGCAGGAGAAAAATCAGACAGGAATAATTTTCTTTTCCAGGCAGATACTCCACAGAATCATGGAACCACAGAATGGTTTGGGTTGGAAGACTTGAATGATTTTCTATTCCAGTGAGGTTTATTTTTTCATGGCAAACGTGACTCTGATCCCTTCCATGTGCTGTTTCTAAGATGACATCCAAAGGTATCTCCAACCACCCCTGCAGGACTGTGCCTCCTTCTCACCCCTGACAGCACCATCCACCTCCACTGAAACACCAAATCTCCTCCCAAGGGGAGAAAATTCCCCATGTGATGCTCAGAAAACTCCCAGCAAAATGTTCTCCTGAGGGACACAGGCAGATATTCCACAGAAGCACAGAATGGTTTGGGTTGGAAGGCTTGAATAGTTTTATATTCCAGTTGGATTTTTTTTTTCATGGCAAACCATGTTCTCTCCCCTCCTGCACCACCCCACTGCAGAGAAGAATCAGACTGGAGTAATTTTCTATTCCAGGGTTTTTTTTTCATGGCAAATTTGACTCTGAACCCTTCCACGTTCTGTTTCCAAGGTTGAGATGACATCCAGAGGTATCTCCAACCACCCCCTGCAGGACTGTGCCTTTGGGACCATTTTGGTTCATCTTGGGTGCAGCCCTGGCTGGGCTCTTGTGCTGCCCAAGGTGCATCCATGGAGGCCTTTGAATAAATCCCTGCTTTATTCTTTAACTCTGTCCAGCCTCTGTTCTAGGTCAGCCCTCACAAGGCATCACCATTATTATTAGAAGACAATTATTTCCTAATTACAACACATTATAAAGTGTTTCTTGGCCTATCAACTTTAGCCACACCATGCTGAAATTGCCTTAAAGCCAATCATCTAAAACTACCCCTCATGGGTCTCACTACAATGCATCTTTCCTGTTCTATTTCTCCAAAGTATCCAGTCTTATTTGCAAGGTTATCCTTTGAAACTTGTTCCTGGTTCCATTTCTCTCTCAGCAATGTCTGTCCATTCCATGGCATCTCCAAGTCAGCATTTCTCATCTCAAGGTTTGCACACAGATGGACGCTCTATCAACCTTCTATCAACCTTTGAGGATTTTCTACAAATCCATTTCCCACAAGGGAGCAATGCCAGCTCCTGTTTTTATAACCAAGTCACCATCTGAGGGTCCCTCACCCATAAATCCATGCCATGTAATTAATTGATTGCTGTTTGGTGATTTGAAACATGATTGTTCCAAATTTTGGAAGGACCTGGAAAAAGAACCCAGCACATGGCTGAGGGGCAATCAGTACTGAGATATTGTGGGTCTTTGAAGAACAGCAATGGATTGAAAAAGATCTTTAATGAAGCTTTAAAGAGGCCAGACAATCACAGAAAAGAGGGAATTCTCCTGAATTCCCAGGAGAAGCCACACTTTCACACCCCTCAGTCTCCTAGAGGCATCCCAGGAGAAGAACAGAGCCCTGAGCTGCTCAGGTACATCAATGGCCTTTGCAGAAATGTCTTTGATGTTTCTTCTCTTCACAAGAACAGCTGGAAGTTCAAAGCATTTATCAAAAAGCCAAAGGAATTCCATCACTGTGTAGATCTATGTTTAAAAAAAAAAAAAAAAACAAATTTTAATAGGAGTTGCTGGGAAGGCTTAATCTGTTTTTTCTTTCCCACTTGAAATCTCAAGTATGAAGTATGAAGTGTATCCTGCTGGTAAAATGGCAAAATGCAGCTCTGAGTTGGAAAAAAGCTCCCCTTGGAAGTCTCTGCTGTGCAGGAACAGGATTAGATGCTGTTTAGCAGGAGATTTCCTGCCCTCCAAAAAGCTGGTACAGAAAAAACCCTCTCAGATGTGTCCATGAGTGTTGGCAAAACCATTCCAGCTCTGGTCACCTTCTCCCTCTGGAGGGGTTTAAGCCCTTGTGCTGAATTTCACATACCCAAACACCAAGTTTTGAGTTCCCACTGCCTGGAAAAAACATTTCAGCCAATCTGGAGGAAGGAATAATCCCAATAATTTTGCTGAGGTGCAGACCTGCATCTCCCATTCCAAAGGTGCAGAAACCAATGCTGAGCCTGAACACCCAGCTCTGGTTTTATTCCTGTTTCAGTTGTCCTGATCTCCCTGTCCAAGATCAGATCTTGGGCAAACATCAAGCCTTCCTTTGCATGGATTTATTTTGCTGTTGATGCAGAGGAAGGCTCAGTTTGTGATCCCAGGCTTTGCTTCACCCTCTTCTCCCTGCCTGTTTAATGTCCTCCCAAACACCCCCTGTTTAAATTTTGGACATTTATCCTGGCCTAGAAGATTGTCCCAAATCTTTCTCTTTGCTAGAGGCAATCAGCTGGGCTGGTTTTCTCTCCTGGGGCACCTCTGCCTTATTTCTATTGGGAATTAATCCACATTTTCATCTCCCCCTGCCTGTTTTTGGGCGGATTGAAGAGCCTTTGAGCAGGCAGTGCTCATTCCCCAAGGCACCTTTTCCATCATCCTTTGAAAAATCCACAAAAGGAGGGTGGTGGGAGGCTCTGAAGCAGAAAAAGGTGGCATAGAGGAGGTGGTTTGGGGAATGGAGCCATAACTCCAAGGACAATGACAGTGTCACCATTGCTTGGCTTTGCAGGACACGGAGTCCAAGGCTCCATCCTTTGAAAAACCCACAAGTGCTTCCCAAAGGATGGTGGTGGGAGGCTCTGAAGCAGGAAAAAGTGGGACAGAGGAGGTGGTTTGGGGAATGGAGCCATCACCCCAAGGACAGTGACATCACCCCCAAGGACAGTGTCACCATTGCTTGGCTTTGCAGGGCACGGAGTCCAAGGCTCCATCCTTTGAAAAATCCACAAGTGCTTCCCAAAGGATGGTGGTGGGAGGCTCTGAAGCAGGAAAAAGTGGGACAGAGGAGGTGGTTTGGGGAATGGAGCCATCACCCCAAGGACAATGACACTGTCACCCTTGCTTGGCTTTGCAGGACGCGGGGTCCAAGGCTCTGCTGGAGGGTCCCAGTCGAGTGTTCTCCTCCCTGCTGAGCCCAGCCAAGGGGAACTGCTCAAACTTTTGCCTCCAGCCCTTGTTCCTGGGCCTGGTGTCTCATTTCTGACCCCAAAAATAACACCTCCTAATGGGATTCACTGTTTCCTTCCTGTTTTGCAGCTGCTGTTTGCTGCTCCTCAGGCAGATCTACAATCAGAGCAAAAGTCACTTGGTGGGTCTTGCAAAAGGACAGGAGAAAAAAAAAAATCCCCAGCTCATAAATAAATAAAAAAGGAAGTATAAAAGGCAAGAGTTTCTCAAAGCAATGGCTTGCAGCTAAGCATTTTCAGTCACCTCCAGTGACCAGACAAGTTATTCAGAGTAATTCCAGCCCTGGAGATGACATTTGACATGACATGTACATGAGATGTATCATCTAGGTCACTGTGCTAAAGCACCAGACACCCCCTCCTTCCTCCTCCTCCTCCCCTCCTCTGTGCCCCTCGGGGAATCTCAGAGTTCAGGGTCTTTAAAGCTGAATTCCCTGCACAAGAGTTCAGCACCTTTCAACCTTTCCAGACCTATTACAGGAAGGGAGCTGAGTGGAAGGAGCGTGGAGGGCAGGAGGTTGTTTCAAGGCAGGTTATTTACAGGCAGGCTTGGAAGCTGAAGAGAAAAGAGGCTTTTTGCATTGGTTGGAAGGGAGATAAAAAGTCCCTGGAATGGTTCATTTCCATGGCCTGTGGCAGAGCACAGGCTCCCCCTAAACGCCTTATAATTCTGCAATAATCCCTGCATAATTGGGAGATAAAGGCAGCAGAGTGGGATATCACCATGGGACACTGGTTTAAAATTAAGAATAAAGACGTCAGGGGGAATAAAGCAGCACAATCTATCCAGCCATGATCAACTGGCTCACGTTTGGGGTGAGTTTGAGCCATTTGGTCTGGCCCTGAAGGGCAGTTTGGGATGGGAGGTGCTCACTGAGCCTCAGACAAAGCCATGTGCACGATCAGAGCAGCTGCTCCCAGCAGAGCCTGGTGTAGGAGGATCACCCACCCATGAAAATCCATTGGGATTCACATTTTACTTCATTTTATTTCCCTGCACATGTTCATGCAGTTCTCTAAACCTCCCAGCTCAGAGGAATGTTGGCATGTGAAGGGTGCAGCCCTGAGTGGGATCAACTCACAGGACCACACGGGGAAAAAGTTGGAAAAAGCTTCCCTTGGAAATCTCTGTTGTGCAGGAACAGGGATTAGAGGCTGTTTTGCAGGAGATTTCCTGCAAAACCACAGAGGGAAATGGTGGAATTCCCATCCCTGGAGATGTTAAAAAGTCCTGTGGGTGTGCCACTTGTGGACATGGCTTAGTGGTGGCCTTGGCAGTGCTGGATCAACAATTGGATTTGGTGACCTTAGAGGCCTTTTCCACCCTCAGCAATTCCATTATTCCATGGAATAGGAACAGCTCAGAAGCTGCAGGGAGGCAGATGGGACATTGTGGGGGACAAATATTCCCTAGTCCCACCAGGGAAAACTTCCTAGGCCCACCTGTGGTTACATCTGCAGGGAGCACAGGGAGATGGAGCTGGAGGGGAAGTGAAGGAGCTGCTCAGGTGCCACCCAAGTGGTGTTGGTGTCACCTCCAAACCATGGAATGTCTGCCTGGCACTGGCTGGGAGCCTCCAGAGGTGACACTGAAGGGCTGGCCAGCAGCAGGGACCAGGATGGACCTTCTGGGAAGTGTGTCCACCTGTCCTGTGGGAGCAAAACAAGCCAGGGCCTTCCAAAAGCTGTTCCAAGGATGGCTCCATCCAAGGATTTTGGGGATGGAGCCAGGAGGGGTTTCACAGTGGCTGTGCTGTGTCCTGGGTCCTGGCTGCTCCCAGCTGCAGACTATGGGATCAACCTTCTGGCCATGAATGACTCCTGAAGCTCTCCTGAAGCTCTGAGAGCAGAAGGAAACAGTCATTGCAGGCACACAATGAAGTTTCACAAAGTTGGATCATCTTGATTCAGCCCTGTCACTACAGGACCCGAAAGAACACAAGCACACCACCGTTCCCAAGGTGAAGGAAGAAAGAGGAAGTTTATTTTCTGACTCCAACATTTATAGTTTTCCAAAAGTGACAGCGGATTGGAGGGTGACAGTGCCACCTCTCCAATGACACTGGACAAACCAACAGCCCATCAACTTTCTCCTCCTCCATAACAGGAGACAAAACATTCAGTTATTTACAGAAAGTGTATGAGAAAGTTCAGCACAAGAATGTCAACATCAGAAGGCCTAGAAAATCTTAACAAACCAGGGTGACACAACCCTTCCAGAGAGACCTTTGTAAGAGGTTCCTTCACCTTGTCAGAGACCAGCAGGGTCTGGGCAGAGGGTGGTGGCAGAGATGACCCAGACATGGGTCCACTGCACCTTGGAGAGGTTCCCACACAAGGGACAAGTGTCTCCATCCTTGTCTTTTCTTCCCAGGGTTTGTCCAGCTCCACAGGAGTTAAACCAGGAAACATTCTCCTGTTTTCCTCATGGTTGACTCGTCCTGCAGGCTTCACTCCCCCCACAGACCCAGCTGTGGGACACAACTCTCTGGTAACTGTGTCCCAAATTCCCCAAAACCAGAGCATTCCCTGACCCAAGGTATTACATGTCCTCATTTTGGCCACAGAGCTGTTCTCACACTTGCCATGCACTTGTGTTCAGTGTCACAAATATCCTGACCAACGTCCAGGGCTCATTCTTTAAAATTCAGGTCTTATTTGGGTCTCAAGCTCCCTGTTCTCACCAAGTTGCTCCATGTGGATTTTTATTGCACCATGTGGATGAGTTATTTCACATTGATTTTGATCATCTTTGAGCCTGGAGAGAGGCTCAGATCCTGGATGCTGAATTTCATGGACTGGCAGTGGAGACCAAAGCACCGTCCATGGGCAGTTTGCATCTTGGAAGGTCCACCAAGACCAGCAAAACCTCTGCCAAGTGGACCACGTGTTTTGGAAGGGAACATCTTTGAGCTGGTCAAAAGTTGGAAATTAATTAAAAGAATCTGTGGTCGTTCAGCTGTAGTTTGGGATTTAATAGTGACAATTGGCCATGTTGGCCTTGCTCAATTAAGGGGAATTAATCCAAGAATTTCATCCCATCTGAAAGAATGGCAGAGAAGCATCCTTAGAGTTGCCTGTTTCCAGCAACTGGGTGTAAAAGGAGAGTGAGGATCCCTGTTTGGCATTGAATGTTTTGACAGCTAAAGACAGGTAAAATTATTCTGTGGCAAAATTTCTGGAACAGCAGGTTTCCTTTGCAGGACATTTGATATTTTGTGGCTTCACCCCAAATTTTTCTTGCTCTGTCCTAAATGTATCCTCAGTCAGTATTTTTCTGTCCCTGCTCTTTCCAATGCCCATAGGAGCAAAGCACACACTGCTTCCCCTTCTTATTTCCAGAAAGCCAAGGAAAAAAGGGATTCTCAAGGTTAGATGGATAAAAAATACGTAAACATCAGCCTGAAACTCTTTAAATGCTCTGTACTAGAAATGGGCACAGCTTCCCTTGGATATAATTCCTTGGGTACCAAAGGTCCCATAATCATTTCACCTACACCTTCTACTTAAAGGAGAAAAATCTCATTTTGGTCATGTTACTTTCATATCTTAAATTTCATTTCTTTGTGCTTCCTTTGAGACTGGGAACATCTTTTCTTCATGTCCTCCTGCAGCAGTGCTTACTCCAGTCATGTTTTCCAAAGCTCACCCAGACCCTTTGGAGACCTTTTGCTGACCACTGGGCTGGGAGGCAGGTGGGGAACATCAAAAAATAGCAGTATGGAATTAAAAAAACCCAATATTGAAGCATTTCTCTCCCAGCCCCCCACCCCACCTTGTCCCAACCCATCTGCCAGATACAAAAGAGCATCCATAATCTAATTAATCTGAGCAGTGCCTGTCACGGCTGGAAGGCAATTTTGAAAGACTATCGCCCTGTGTTTTACTCCAAAAGTTAATCTCCTCAAAGCATGGGGACTTCCCACTCCCCCCAGCCCCACAAGCCTTCATCTCTCTCCTGAACCAGTGGCTGGATGGAGGAATGTGGGAGAGGGAGGTGTCCCCTCCTCCCCTCCTGCCTTACAAAAGACGATTTGTGAGAGGAGCTGCTGCTCACCCCACACTTCTCCCACCCCAGGAGGAGCCACAGCTCCCCAGCCTCACTCTGTGCCCAGCCAATTACCCCATCTCTTCCATCATCCTTTGCTCCTTCTTCTTCCCTCTCCCCCCCCTTTTTTTTCTTTTTTTTTTTTCCTCTTCTTTTTGGGTGAAGATTAAAAGATCTCACATGCTTGGAGAGAAGAAAGAGCCCCCAGTCCATCTCCACCTTGTCAATTAGAAGCAAGGGGCTGGGGAGGGCTGCACACTGTTATTGACTCAGGCACTTTGGAAAGGTCATCTTCAAGGTCTGAACCTTCCCTCTGCCACCCCAAGCTCACCTGGGGCCCATTAGGGAGGAATTTCTGGTCCATCCTCTGTTTTCATTTTGGGCACTTCTGAGGGCTAATAGACAAGGTGGGGAGGGAGGAGGTGGGATGGGGGCACCGAGGGGAAAATGAAGACAGGTGAGGGGAAAGAGAAGTCATTGAGAGACTTCAAAGTGGAACAAAGGCCCATCCAGATGTGAATAATTGCTAGGTCAGCACGTTAATCACAGGCAAGGGCTCCACTGCAAGGCATCCCTGGTCGCTTCACGGGGCAAGGAGGGGAGGGGGGCAACAGACAAAAAGGCAGAGATATAGAAACAAAGCTTTGATACAGCCTGAGAAAAACCTTTTCCAGGTGATTATGGGAATAATGAGCCAGCCTGTGCGCTATGAAGGGCACGGGCAGCCTGTAATTGCAGAGGAGCTGCAGTGCAGGGGGCAGAGATGGACACAGCACCCTCACCACCCTCTCCCAGAGCCAACACAAACCCATCTCCCCACCTGACAGAGCATTTCCTGCCCTGACCAACACAATACCTGGGCTTTCAGATCTCAGCCTGGTGGGAGGGAATGATTAGGGTTTTGTTCTTGTGCCTTTGAGTGAATTATGACTCCAACAGCCTCTAACCAAAGCTTGAGAAGATGCTGGCTCGTCATCTTTTTTTTTTTTCCCTTTTTCCCAATCCCGTGTTCCCGTGCCACAACACCAGCTGTGTTTATCTTGGAAAGGTCTTTCTTCTAAATCAAGCCACAAGGTTTCACTCACTGCAGACAAAACACCTTCCCACGTGGCTCTTTGCTGTGTAAATAAACATCCAGCATCTAAACAGCTCCAGGAGATGCCACACTGCTGACGTTTGCATGTTCTCTTATTATAAAAGGAGTTCCTTATTGCAATTGCAATATTATTTCAGGGCAGCAGCTGGTATCTCTCCTTGACCGTGCCCATTTCTCAATTGGTGGTTTTTATTTAAAAAAAAATATTTTTATCCAATATCTTTATTATAATATCTGATATACCCCTTCCCCAAATTAAATGCCATGGGATCTGTGCAGACCTCTGATCCACAAAAGCTATGAAGCCCCCAGATTTGTAAGGAATTTGGATTTGTAAAGGAAGGGCAGAGACTCCTCTTGAAGTGATCCTCTTTGAATGTAATTTTGGAATTACTGTGAAATACTCATTGGGAATGCAGACCCCTGGGAGCTACAAAATCTGAAGTCAAGAATAACCAGAAAAAGGAGAAGTTCCTGACTTTAAAAGTATTTATTGATTAAGCAATGTGTAATTGAACAGAGTTAATGGTTTAGTTTTGGACACACAATTTTAAGATGTAGACAAGCTGGAAAAAGGTAAAGAAAGGAAAATTCTAACTTACCTGGTGAAAAATTAACTAAAAGGAAGCTTAGAAGAGATTTTGGTTGGGAAAAGAGGAGGCTGAAAATGAGAAGCAGAGGCCCTCACTCAGCAGAAGGTTTGAGGACAACAAGACTTTTGATGGAAGACAGCTATTGATAAAAAATGCTTCTCCCATGAAGTCCTTGACAGTTCTCACTCCTGTCCTTTCCATGACCAAGAGCTTTGTAGGATCTCCACAGCACAATGAAGAACGTGATGTCTGCCCAGATAAAGAAACCCAAATCATGTCGTACTTAAAAATAAATGTTGGAAGCACAGGAGGCCTCAAACTACAAGAGCAAAAGAGCTCATGGGGGGAAGGTCTGAAAGAGCATTGCAGTTCCTACAAGGACAGTGAAAAAGCTGGGATTTCAGGCTGCTCAGAATGGTGAGGGAAGGACACTGTGCACCCTGATTATCCATGGAGATCAGTACCACACTCTTCTTCTCACACCAGCTTTTCTGTCCTCTTTGCAAAGAGTTTCTTGCTCAGCTGCCAGAACCTGGGCAGGGTTCAGTTCTTGCAGCTCAATCCATCCCACCTCTGGGTTAATTGTGAAGAGTTCCTCATCAGAATTCCCAGGGAATGCAATAACCTCCCTCTGTGGCTGAGCCTGGAGAGATGGGGCTGTGCCAGTGGTGCCTCAGAGGTGCTGTTTGGCTTTGGCACCACCACTGCCTCATAAACACCTCCTTGGCCTCCGCCTCATCAGCATCTCATAAACAACTCCTTGGCTTGCTGTGGCTCTCCAAATTAGTGTTTATAGCCATGCAGAGAGCAAGCTGTTTGCATAAGTAATCCTTGAAGCAAATCTTGCCTTCTCAGCCAAAAAAAAAAAAAAAAAAAAGAAAGAAAAAAGGAAAATTGCTCAGCTGCATCTCAGCTGCATCTCCCGATTTTCTGCACGTGCTCAGGGGACATTGGTGCCACCAACACAGTGCCCCTGCAAACCAGGCTCTGATTCCTCGAGTTAAGGAGTGTATTTAATTTCCTAGGTGGATCTGTGCATTCCAGGAGCCTGGAAATAACGAAATCACACAGAGCTGAACAAGCCTGGGATTCAAGCTGGCACAAGCCAGCAGGGTGCAGGCAGAGGGATGGGATTCACTGCAGCTCACCTCAGATGGGAGCTGCTCCCTCCAGAGCCCTCCCAGGGTCAACAGGGAGAAAGAACAGTTAGAGAATGGTTTATCTGGTTCATCTTAGATGGATGTGCTTGGGCAGATAAACCCTGAACAGCATTGAAGGAGCACAAATCCAGAATCAGCGATTGCAGCACTCAGGGGACAGAGTGACAAAGTCTGGGATCCCTGTCCCTGCAGCAGAGCTGTTTGACTGTGTGAATATTTTCCCTGAGCAGGTCTCAGCTGCCTGAGTTCCTGTGATGATGAAAACTTCATTAAAAAGAGTCCAGCTGCTGCCATGTGTTGGTTGAAATGTAATTTTTGGAGTTCTGAGCCCCCAAGAAAGTTGCAATTCACTCAAAACACGCAGTTCTTATCTAATTTTCATTATTTCCACCTGCTTGCTGGGGTCAGTGTTGCCTTTTGTGAGTCTGAAAACAATTCCCTGACAACTCCTGGGATATCTGTGCCTGCCCAGCTGTACTCAGGGCACTGCTGTGTCCTTCCTCCCCCTCTCCATCACCTTCATCACAAGCTCTATAAGGTAAAACCGCCCCTCTTCAGCAGCACAAAAAAGGCATGGATTTGAGGATTATTCATGTGTGATTGAATTTTTAGCCTGGCCCCTGGCACTGATGTGGCTGGCTCAGTCTGGGAGCCTGAGGAAGGCACTGGGGATGCAGCTGCACCATTTTCAGGGAAAAGAGAGTTTTGATGCCAGCCAGGTGGTCCCAGCTGCCTGCCTGACTGAACACCAGCACTTTGCCTGTGCACAAATGCAGAATTTAAACTCCTGCACAAAACCAGGCACAGGGGAGGCTTCATTTCACTGAAAATTGAGATGCTGCTAGAAAACAAAAGTTTTAGAATGGCAACATAAATCAGCTTCCAGTCACCTGGGGCTCATGGACCTCTTTGCCAGGGTCCACCATCAGTTGTGTTCCAGCACCAACACAGCATTTCTCAGGAATATTTATCAGTTTGGGGTTTCAGAAGCAGGAAACACCGTGGCTAAAGGGAAGGGGAGTTTATCTGTAAAGATCAGTCAGGGTAAGGGGGTAACTCAAATCAACCTGTGTTTATTTGTTCTTGTTCTGGAGGAAAGTCAAGGAAAATTTCAGGAAGTGAGATAATGTTGTGTATGAGTGTCTCAGTTTGGGGGAATCCATGACAAAATAGAAATGCTGCTCTTTCCCAACTCACTTTTGATGCTTTTCCAGCCTTTACTGCAGCAATCACTGTTTCATCAAACTACCAAGACAAACGAACAACTTGGATTTTTTAAAATTTGCAATCCCAACAAACACCCAGGGCTGCAATGTCCCTGAGCCACAGAATGGATTCAGTGTCCCAGAATCACAGAATGCCCTGAGCTGGATGGGACCCACAGGGACCATTGAATCCAACTCCTGGCCCAGCACAGAACAGCTCCAACACTCCCACCCTGTGCCTGATGCTCCTGGAATTGATGCCATGATCATTTCCCTGGGGAATCTGTTCCAGCCTGGGCAGCACTGACCCAGCAGCTTTGTCCTCAGCAAAAAAATAAAAAATTGTATATAAAATTATGAGAACCTATTAAATATATTGTAATTCCTGACCTAAATAATCCACAGTATAGGGTTATTTTTTGTGTTCTTCTTGGACCTCTGAACATTTCTACAGCCACAGATAATCCTGCTTGGAGGACCTTGGAGAAATCTTCTCAGCCTCTCTGCTCTAAGCAAAATTAACTCTATTTTAAATATAAAATCCCCTCAAGGATGTCCCTAATTGGCTTGTTCTTATCACAGTCATTCAATTTCTGCAATACAGCATGAAAAGGGTTGGGTTTTCTTTTTTTCTTTTGCTGTCAGAGAGGAAACGTGACTCATTGTGATGAATTATAGATTTGTGCAATTAATTGTCCTCTCAGAAATTCCAGTTTCTGTGACATCACATTGTCTACTCATCACATCCTTCCTTGGAGAAGAGCGTGCTGCATCCCAATCTCTAAGAACCTTCAACTAAGGCCATAAATGGGATGAAGGAGATTACAGAAGGAGATGAGGGTTTTTCTTCCACCCCAATTGGGATGATATGAAGATTTTGTGGTTACAACTGTTACAACTTTTCACTTTTGTGGGTTACAACTGTCCTGCTGTCCTGGAGCAGTTCTAGTTTTAAAGTCCATCAGGTCACAAATTTCCTTTAAAAACACCAGTAATTCTTTTCTTCAGTTAAGGTCTTTTGAGTTAGAGTCAATTTTAGTTTTGGTCAGGCAGAGCTCTGTAAGGATCCTACTTGGAAGCACTCTTGAGGTGTGAGAGAGAAAGATCTCACCCTTGATGGGCCTTGAAATAGAAAGGGCTCCAGGTCCTGCAGAAAGCTGCCAAACCCCTCTCAGACCCTCTGGCACTGCCCAGGGTTCACCTCCATCAGATTTTCAGTGCCCTTTCTTAGTGTTTTTTACCATTTATACTTTCAAACAAATCTGACTGTCTCAAAACCTTTCAAGCAAATTTCCCTTTTCATTGCTTGAGTCCCTCCTTCCTAAGCTTGAGTATTTACCACAATAAACAATATTCCCTGTTTACTATAAAGTTTAAATGCTGTTTCCACTATGCCAGGATCAGTTTTGATCAGGCCATATTCAAAAATTTCCCATCTTGAACCATAAATTCATAGAAAAACCAAGTCAGAAGAGAGCTGGCCCTGAGCAGAGGTTTTCATCAGAATCTGGGGGAAAAGCAGAGATCACCATTCCCTCTATACAGAAGAAAAGGAGATGCCAAGGGGGTTCTGATTGTGTTTGAACAGAAATTGGAGCTTGTGTGAGCAATTTCAGCCTTGATTACTGAGGCCACCACTCTCCTCACCATTCTCACACCATGTTCTATCTGCACCTCATGGAAAGTTGTCATTGCTCCTGAGGGAAATGTCCCTCCTTCCTAAGCTTGAGTATTTATCACAATAAACAATTTCCCCTGTTAACTATAAAATTTAAGTGCTGGTTCCGCAATGCCAGCATCAGTATTGATCAGGCCATATTCAAAAATTTCCTGTCCTGAACCACAAATTCATAGAAAAACTGAGTCAGGAGAGACAGAGCTGGCCCTGAGCAGAGGTTTTCATCAGCATCTGGGGGAAAAGCAGAGATCACCATTCCCTCTGTACAGAAGAAAAGGAGATGCCAAGGGAGTGCCGATTGCATTTGAACAGAAATTGGAGCTTGTGTGAGCAATTTCAGCCTTGATTAATGAGGCCACCACTCTCCTCACCATTCTCACACCATGTTCTACCTGCACCTCATGGAAAGTTGTCATTGCTCCTGAGGGAAATGTCCCTCCTTCCTAAGCTTGAGTATTTATCACAATAAACAATATTCCCAGTTTACTATAAAATTTAAGTGCTGGTTCCGCAATGCCAGCATCAGTATTGATCAGGCCATATTCAAAAATTTCCTGTCCTGAACCACAAATTCATAGAAAAACTGAGTCAGGAGAGACAGAGCTGGCCCTGAGCAGAGGTTTTCATCAGCATCTGGGGGAAAAGCAGGGAACACCATTCCCTTTGTACAGAAGAAAAGGAGATGCCAAGGGGGTGCTGACTGTGTTTGAACAGAAATTGGAGCTTGTGTGAGCAATTTCAGCCTTGATTGGCCATCACTCTCCTCACCATTATCACACCGTGTTCCTCATGGAAAGTTGCCATTGCCCCTGAGGGAAATGCTCCAAGGATTGGGAACTGGGTTTGGGATTCTCCTCCTCTTCTGAGATGTTCACTCCTATTTGGTCACCCAGGGCTCTGCTCAGTGGACACATCTTTGGACCCCTCCAGATTCACAGTTTGGAGTCTCTGGTGGGTGTGCCACGGCTGCCAACTTTCCTGCCTGTTGTAGGTCCTCCAAGGCATCTCAAAGGGTCTCGGGGTCTCTGTGGTCAGGATGACCCCGAGATGTGTTGGAAAGTCTCTTTTTCCAGCCCAGCAGCTGAAGAAGGAGTCAGGATTCTTCTGTTCTGCTTTTCAAAGTTGTTTATTTGCTGTTATCTATAACATTCTTTCTCCAGCCTGCTGAGATCTGTCCAGCAGGTCAGTTCATGGCACACTGACCACCCTTGGGGTGGTGTTGGCTTTTTATACTAAAAACTACATGTGCTTTATTTGCAATAATCTTGCAATACCTATCACCTATGTTAGACAGTCTGTCTCTACTCTAAACCAATCCAGAAGTGTCACCATCCCAGCAGAAGATGGAGGACAAGAAGAAGAAAGAAGAAGGACAAAGCACGCCCAAACCCCTCCATCTTGGCTTCTGAACGCCCATTCTAAAAACTCAACATTCTACATTTTCCACCCTGTGACAAATTCACTGTCATTCTACTCAAACTCTTGTGGCTTGTAACTCCTCACACAAAGTTGGGAATTGTTTCCATGGGCTAAAATCAAAGGCACAGGTGGTTTTGACTCCGTGCCAAGGTCTCTGAGCCCCCTGCCAGGGTCTCGGGTCCTCCAGGGCAGCCAGAGGAATTTCATGGGTTCCAACAAAAGGGCTCATTTTGGACAAATCTCATCTTTGTAAAAATCTCATTTTGGACAAATCCATGTGGTTCCACTGACCACAGAGTCCATCCAGACTCTGTGGTCAGTGGGAAAATCATCCTACCTACAGAGGATGCAGTGAACGATAGAATCATCAGATGGATCCCAGAGAGGTTTGGGCTGGAAGGGACCTTTGGAGCTCATCTCACCCAAACCCTGCCATGGGCAGGGACACCTCTAAGGGATCAGGCTGCTCAGGGCCTTCTACACCTCTAAGGGATCAGGCTGCTCAGGGCCTTCTACAAACTGGCCTGGAATATTTCCAGGAATGGGACACCCACCAACCTGTTGCAGTGTTCCACAACACTCATAATAAAAACCTTCTGTGTTAACCCTAAAATCCCCCTCGCACGGCGCTGCCCTGTCTCCAGTGACCACGGGGACAGCTGGGACGAGCAGCTCAGAGGAAAAACTTAATTTTCAGGGGGCTGAGCTGACTTCTACCTGCCTGATCCCACCTTCAGGAGTGGCAGCTGGCTGGGTTAGGGCTGCAACCACAAGCGTCTGATTCCTGCCTGCGCTGCAAACCTGCTCTGGGGTATTTGCGTGTCCCTTCTCGCTCCCCTGCCCCGGGGGCAGCAACACTTCCTTTGTTGCCTCCCTTTGTGTCTTATTTAGACTCGGAGCTCTCTCTCTCCGGGGCAGGGACTCTCCTTTTGGAGCACCTCATCCCGCAGGACTCAGATCATGGCAGAGCCTCTCGCTGCAGGAGTAAATAATAATAATAACATGCATTAGCTGCTAAGTAGGGGAATTAGGGGTTAGCTTATGTGTAAGCACCGTGCATGCTGTAATGATATCCTTGTGCTTAATGCAACTGGATCCTTCCATTATTAAAGCAGCAGGAGAACTGATGTTTGATCTGCAGGGCTAATTCTAGTTTTTGGAGACATCAAACAGCTGCTTTTCTTTTCTTTTCTTTCTTTTTTTTTTTTTTTCCTCCCTTGGCAAATGCGCATGTTATAAGCAAATCTGAAATTACCAGGTTCACAAGTTGAGTTTCATGCAGAGAAATGTTTACTTTGATGCCAGAGGACCTGGCTCATTTCCATTTACAGTAAATGAGGAAGAAAATTGATTTGCAGCAGCAGGAGGGGTGTCAAACCTTTATTGCTGCTCAGGACATGTATGCACTGCTAACCAGGAAGATAATTAACCTAAATTAACCTTCTGCCTTGAGATGAGTCATAGTTTGGGGAGGGGGGAGGTGGGAAGCCGGGGGTGGAGAGGGTGTAGGGAGGGGAACAGTGCTCTAGAGCTGTATGGACATGTCCTGTGCATTTCCAAGCAAAAACCATGGGCCCATGCGGCAACTGATTAGATTTAAATGGAAATTCTCGATGGGCATGAAGGGATTAAAAAAACCCTCAATGTTTAAATTAGGGCTGGACTGTGAATTGCATAAGTTGTGGTTGTAAAGTGGGGCAGAAAAGTGAATTTCCAGGTGCTGCTGAGCCAGGAAATAGCAAGTTCATGGCTTGGACCTGCCATTATTTACTGGCCTCATCTGAAGGTCAGCAGCTCTTATCCAAGGGTGGAGGAGCTGCCAGGGGTGGGAGCCTCTGCTCCAGAGGGTTTGGATGAGGAGGCTCCCAGGTGGATGTCAAAGCAAGACCATGTTGCTGTTATCCACCTGCCCAGTTAATGGAATCTGAATTTTGTTATTAATTCAAAATAAATAACCATGTAACCATTCCAGGCAGTTATGGGGGATGGAGGTGGAAAACTGGCTCTGTTTCAGTTTTGGTTGAAGTAAGAGCCTAAAATCTGGATGCTTCATTTAGTGATGTTTGAATGTCCTAGATCCAGGAAGACCCAGCAGCCAAGTGCTCCATTTCTCAGGAAATCTATCACCAAAACTGACCATGGAACAGCTTTTGGGCATCTTGGAGGGCTTTTCCAACATCAATGATTCCATTATGATGGAATGGAATCACTGATGTTGGAGGAGCCCGCCAGGATGCCCAAAAGCTGTTCCATGGTCACTCCAGCCTCCTCCAGGGTGAGCAGCAGTGGGGCTTGAAATCTCCTTTATGTGGGTCCAGGCCCTGGACATCATTTGGGTCAGGGAACAGCTGAGTTTCTGCTTCCCCCTTCCTCCACCACAGAATCACCAACACCTCCCAAATCATCGAGTCCCAGCATCAGCCCAAAGCCACCATCAACCCATGTCCCCAAGTGCCACATCCACCTGTCTTTTAAACCCCTCCATGGATGGTGACCCAACCACTTCCCTAAAAAACCAGGCAAATTCAGACAAAACCAAAGTTGGATTTCTTTTATTTAGGGTTTTTTGGAGCTTTGTTTTGTTTTGTTTTTTGTTTTTTTGTTTTTAATGGAGCCTAAGGATTTCAGATGCCCAGATGCCTTTGCCATAAGAACAGTCCTTTAAAAACATCAGTAATTCTTTTATTCAGTTTAGGATCGCCAACACCTCCAAAATCATCAAGTCCCAACATCAGCCCAAAGCCACCACCAACCCATGTCCCCAAGTGCCACATCCACCTGTCTTTTAAACCCCTCCATGGATGGTGACCCAACCACTTCCCTAGAAAACCAGGCAAATTCAGACAAAACCAAGGCTGGATTTCTTTTACTTAAGGTTTTTTGGAGGTTTGTTCTTTTTTTAATGCAGCCTAAGGATTTCAGATGCCCAAATGCCTTTGACATAAAACAATCCTTTAAAAACACCAGTAATTCTTTTATTCAGTTTAGGATCACCAGCACCTCCAAAATCACCAACACCTCCAAAATCACCAACACCTCCAAAATCATCGAGTCACCAACACCTCCAAAATCACCAACACCTCCAAAATCATTGAGTCCCAGCATCAACCCAGCACTACCAAAGCCACCACGAACCCATGTCCCCAAGTGTCACATCCACATGGACATGACTCAAAACCTTCCATGGATGGTGACCCAACCACTTCCCCTAGAAAACCAAGCAAATTCAGACAAAACCAGATCTGGATTTCTTTTATTTAGGGTTTTTGGAGGGTTTTTGTTTGTTTGTTTTTAATGGAGCCTGAGGATTTCAGATGCCCAAATGCCTTCGACATAAAAACAGTCCTTTAAAAACACCAGTAATTCTTTATTCAGTTTAGGTATTTTGAGATAGGCAATTTTCATTTTAATTCTCCCTCTTTCTGCTCATGGGTCAGGCAGAACTCTGTAAGAATCCTGCTTGGAGGCACTCTTGAGGTGTGGGAGAGAAAGATCTCATCCTTGGTGGGTCACAAGATGGAAAGGGCTCCAGGTCCTGCGGTTCCTCCAGTTCCTGCAGGTCCTGCAGCTCTGTAGGAAATCAGAGTCCGGGGATGGAGGCAGAAATCCCTGCAGAGGGGTCACTCATACAGAGGGAGCTTGTCCTGACTCCCTAAGGATGGGTGTCCTGCTGAGGTGCCAGGGGAACAGCTCTGGACCTGTGCCCACAGCTCTGCACACCCCACACACCCCCCAAATCACCCCACAAACCTCCAAATCATGCTACAGATCCCCCAAATCGCCCTACAGACCTCCAAATCGCCCTACAGACCTCCAAATCACCCCACACACCCCCCAAATCACCCTACAAACCTCCAAATCATGCTACAGATCCCCCAAATCACCCTGCAAACCTCCAAATCACCCCACACACCCTTCAGATCACCCTACAGACCTCCAAATCACCCCGCATTCACCATCTCCTGGGAGAGCCTCCCTTCCAGTGAGGCTGTGCAGAGCTCATCCCGAATCAATCCTCGTTCCCAATCCCTCCCCTTCAGAGGCAGAACCCAGGATATTGGGCAGAAAACTCCTCTTCCAGGGAAACAAATCCCAGGCCAGAGGCATCCAGGCTGGGAAAGGGACAGGAAAATCTGGCCCAGGAGATTTTCTGCTCAGCCTGGCGCTCATGGGAAGTCTCAGCTCCCACCTGTGTGGATTTATCCATCCTCCCCCTGGAATGGTGGAGACAATGCAGGTGTGAGGATGCAGGCACTGCCTGGTGATGAGGAGTGGGTCAACACCCCAATATCATGACCAGCCAAGCCTCCACTTCTTCTCTCTCTGAAGGGAAGAAGTTTTCAGTGACCCAACACAGTTTTGACTCATCCCAGGTCGATTTGTGGGAGAATTTATGATGATTTAAACAAAAGGCTCTTGGGGAGCTGGGGGAACATCTCAAAAAGTCAAACCTTGATTTTGTTTTCGCTGGGTGTTTCTTGCCTTCAAAAAAATCAAATATTAAGTCATTGAAATCATCCAAAGCTTCAAAAGCAGCACGACATGGGCCATTCCACAGCATTCCACTCATCTCCAGGCAGAATGGTTTTGACATTTTTTGGTTCTCTGAACAATTTGGGAACCCAGTGAACCAAAAAAGCAGCAGTTGTGGGCACCACCCTCCACCTGGCCAGCACAAACACCAAGAGCTGAGAAACCTGAAGTGGGAGCAAACGCATCCTGCACCTCTGGGGGATTGCATCCCAACCTGTTGGCTCTCAGCAGGGATTTTGGGATTTTAAACCACATAGGCCACCCCTCACTTCCCACATTAAGTTTTTAAGCTCAATTTTGGCTAAATCTAGCAACAATTTAGCAGTCCTGTGGGCGGAAATCCCTCCACATCCTGGTGGATCCAAGCAGGAAAAGTGCTGCAGCCCAAAGCGGGGTCTCCCCTCCTCCAGAGACAAACAGCATTCCTTTTGAAGTCTGAGTGTCTGTTCCTGGGCCAATAAAGCGCCTCATTTTCCCAGCAAGAAGGTAAAGGTGGTGAAAGGTGTCACAAGCACCTCCTTGTGAAGTGCAATTAGCAGCTGGGTGCAGGGGGGAAGCGCTGGCACCACAAGGGGAGGCGCCGGCTGTGTCACCTCGCTTGGGATGGGCCAGATGGGCCAGGCAGGAGCCCAAACACCAGCCCTGGAGACAGTCTGGGCCACTGGAGCCCTCCGGGGAGGCTGAGGGCTTTCCTTGCTCCATATCTCATCCTGCTGGTGACACCTGGGGAGGGCTGGGTGAGCAGAAGGGAGCTGGAGCTGCGCGTGGAGTTCGAAGCAGGTATTCGGTCTGGCTCAGAAAACGGGGCCATGGTAATCTTCTGTGGCTCTGTTGGATGTAAAAATTGGCCATGCAACCAGCCCCAAACCCATCTGCAGGAAAATGCACCCTTCACAGACAGTCAGGCCTGTGGGTTTAGGTGTTTCTTGACTCCTCTGTTGTCTCCAAAGGAGGGAAACAGCTCAGAGTCAGAAATTGGGAGGATTCAGAACAGAGGGAGAAAACGTGGCTGCTGTGAGGAGAAAGGACATGGAAATGTAGCTCTGTTACAGATATTCTAGGCAATTTTCCAAGGTGGCAATGCTTTGAAAAAAACAGGGAGTGAGAGGAAAACGGAAGAGTAGTGAGACTCCATAGCGTAGTTTCTGGTGTCTAATGCTGTCACTGTGATATTTTATGAAAAATCCCTTCACCAGGATTTTTTTCTCCTGGGAAGCTTCAGCTTCTCCCTGTTTTGCTGCTTTGGAATGTGATTTGGGGAATTGTTTATCCAAACATGTGAATTGTTTTTAATTAATGGCCAATCCCAGCCAGCTGTGTCAGACTCTCTGAGTCTGTCACAGTAGCCTCTTGATGTCTCCTTTCTCTTTTTTTAGTATAGTTTTAGTATATAATTTTCTTTTCATATTATATTATATCATAAAATAATAAATCAGCCTTCTGAGAACACGGAGTCAAATCCTCATCTCTCACCTCATCCTGGGGACCTCCCAACACCACATAATGCTCCAAAAATGATCCCCACAAAGTTCTCACTGGAGATGGTGGCAGTTTTAGTGTAGGCTTGGTGACAGACCCTAAGTGACACAATCTGCTGGGACTGCTGCTGCTGCCTCCATCAGATCCCAGCATTAAATGAGATCAGTCCCAAGCAAACAGGAGAACCCAAGGACATCCCTAGGGTCAAACCATAATCACACCTTTAAACCCAAACCCAGCTCACTGCACCCAGCACCATCACATCTACACAGTAACCCTCACCCCAGGCTGCCAGCTGGGGAGAAAATGTCCAATTTTGGGGCTCAGGTGGATCAAATATTCAAGAAATCCGGGGTTTGCACATCTGCTTTTATCAGCAGGCAGCTCACTTGTACAAACACATCCAGTCCAAGGGCAAGGCGAGCCCTCACCAATATTAAGCCACTAAAAGACAGGGGAATAGGTTAAGGACTGGCAAGCAGCCAATGAGGTTTGCAAAACAGTGGAATCTAATAAAAATAATTGAAATATTTAAAGGCAGTTGCTTCACTTTATAAAGAAGCACCTGCAATGATTACCCAAAACATTTGCAGGTGGAAAAAGGGCTGAGCACGTCATTGGTGTTAATATCATTTATGCTCAGAGGGCAAATTAGGCATTGTAATTGTCAGGAACCACTGGAGCTATTTCAATAATGGGATGAGCCTGATAATGAGGGATGATTCCTTTAGATCACCTTCAGTGTGTAACAGTGCAAAGCCAAGGTTTGGGTCTATTAAAAACCTGACATCGAGGTGAAAGGGGCTTGCTGAAAGGTGTCCCAGCATCATTTACCTGGGGAAGAGGTTTTACAGCAAATTCTGTGAGCCAGAGAGAAGTTGGATAAGAGGATCCACGTTCACCCCTGAAAGAATTTTCTGCCAAGGTGGTTGACATAGAAACCAAGAAAGAAAGGAAGATAAAGAAGAGAAACCTGCAACTGTCTATTCCAATGAGCATTTGTCTCTCATGACCAATGAGTAAAGTGAAAACTTATGAGTTTTGTAAGAATGTATAAAAAGCATGCACGATGTAATAAAAACAGTTTGAAGCCTTCTGAAAATGGAGTGTGTTGCTTTGTATTGTCTCCATCTCAACTGCAACATTTACCTGCTTCAGCCTGTCCCAGTCTGGAGAAAACAGAGACAAAATCACTAAAATCCCTCCAGCCAATCCAGCTGATACATCTCAGTGCATCTCCACCGACTTCTGTAGGAAGCTGCCATCCCATCCCAGCATTCGGCCCTTTGGATTTTGGTTTGGGTGCAGATCCAAAGCTGATCCAATGCCTGGATCCTGGAGCACAGAGGTGTCACTTCAAAGAACAAACAAAGGGTAGATCCAATACTGATCCAATGCCTGGATCCTGGAGCACAGAGGGGTCACTTCAAAGAACAAACAAAGGGCAGGCATGCACAGGGAAGGGAAGTTTTACCTCCACATCTTTTTATCCAAATGGAGCCACACGAGCAGCCAGGCCCCAGCCATGGCATCAGCCTGTCAGCAAACATTTTGGGAGCAGAATCACCTGTTCTCTTTTAAAATAGGTGTATTTTTAAACACACACCCCACCTCACTGTCCTGGGTTCCCAGCAGGATACAGCCACCCCTCTAGACCCGATATGAAATCCATTAATTTCCATGGCAAGATGCTTTATTTCCTATAAAATTTACACTAAGCACCATTAAAATTCATTCCAAGAGTTGGCAAGTAGGAGGGGTGACCCTCTGCTTGTGCCACCAGGCAGCTTCTTGGCATCAAAAAACAAATGCACTGAAGAGCCCAGGGCGCAGAAAATTGTGAGCTTGTGCCATCCCAGAGCCAAATCACTTAGGAAGTAAAATATGGAAGAGGACAGTCAGAGGTTGTTTGATGCCTTGCTGCCATTTTTTAATTCCTGTTCTACAGATGGGGCCTTGGGTGTTTTCCATCCCAGGAGAAAGATGACTGGAGGGGAATATTCCTTCACCTGAGGAGAACTTTGTCACTATAGGACACAAAAGAACACAAGCACATCACCGTTCTCAAGGCGAAGGAAGAAAGAGGAAGTTTATTTTCTGACTCCAACATTTATAGTTTTCCAAAAGTGACAGCGGATTGGAGGGTGACAGTGCCACCTCTCCAATGACACTGGTCGAACAAACAGTCCATCAATTTTCTCCTCCTCCATAGGAGAAGACAAAACAATCAGTTATTTACAGAAAGTGTCTGAGAAAGTTCAGCACAAGAATGTCAACATCAGAAGGCCTAGAAATCTTAAAAAACCAGGGTGACAGAACTTCAGCCTTTATAGAGGATTCACAAATTTAGAAAGGCTTTTCACACAGAAGCTGGAGAAGGCACTGTACAGACACCATAAATAAACACCAAATAAAACCCTCTGGCTTTTTTTTTCTGGTCCCCATGGACTCCTCTGAGGAACCATGGAGATCTGATGGTACAATCAGTACAACTCCTCTCACCCTAAAGCAGGAAAGCTGAACCTCATCCTTAATTCCGCCTCTGAGGGTCTGAAAATCCCCAGAGGGGAAAATTGTCCTGCAGGAAGCACAACAAACGTGAATTCCGGAGTATTTGCATAATTTTGGTCCCAAATCTTAGAGACTTGTCCCAGTTCTGGCAGTGGCTGACCAATCAGCTCTGCTGAAGAAGCTCATCACAGCATCACAACATCACCATCATCTGGAATACAACTTCCTTTCCAAGCAGGAGGTGTCCAAGTCCTTCAAGTCCTTAAGGACTTTGAGCTGTTGCTCATCACTTTAACAAATTAGTCAAGAAGGGCTTCAAAGGTGGTTTAACTTCAATTTAAGGGACTAAAACCTTTGCCAGGAAGTTTCCCAGAGTAGTGGGGTGAGTGGAAAAGTTGGATTCACCTTTTCCTTTGAGGATTTGAGCCTTGGTGCCCACAGGTGATGGACAACTAAGCCAGGTATTTAGCCAGATTTTGTGTGTAGGGATCAACCTTTCCCAGAGATCTGCAAATTCCTTCCTAAAGCAAATATCTAAAATTAAACAGATGACTCAGTAGATCAGCTGAGGCTAGAAATAAAGAATCAGCTTTCAACTTGGAGTGGAATTAATCTGTTAATGAGATAAACTCATTAAATCTCAGAATCACAGAATGGTTTGGGTTTGAAGGGATTTTAAAGATCATCTCATTCCACCCCCTGCCATGGCAGGGACACCTCCCACTGTCCCAGGGTGCTCCAAGCCCCATCCAGCCTGGCCTTTGGCACTTCCAGGGATCCAGGGGCAGCCACAGCTGCTCTGGGCACCCTGTGCCAGGGCCTGCCCACCCTCATGGAGAAGAATTTTTCCCCAATATCTCATCTAAACCTGTTTTCTTTCAGCTTGAAGCAATTCCCCTTAATTCTATCACTACACACACTTGTAAAACCACTGCTGTCCTTTTTTCCTGTGACAGATTTTGGGTTGGTGTTTAAAACTTGCCCCTGAAATCACCAGGAGGAGCTGATCTTGTATAAAGCCAGGGATCACAAGATCTTTCGTGTTGTTACCCACCAGTTTTAGGAGTCTAAGAGTTTAAATTTTTATTCTTGAACCTTGCAATTCAGAGTCTGTAATTACCCCAAAAATTGGCATCTTGTGAGGTTGGATTTGCAAAAATCAGCTGGAGAGGGAGAGGGAGAGGGAGAGGGAGAGGGAGAGGGAGAGGGAGAGAGGAGAGGAGAGGAGAGGAGAGGAGAGGAGAGGAGAGGAGAGGAGAGGAGAGGAGAGGAGAGGAGAGGAGAGGAGAGGAGAGGAGAGGAGAGGAGAGGAGAGGAGAGGAGAGGAGAGGAGAGGAGAGGAGAGGAGAGGAGAGGAGAGGAGAGGAGAGGAGAGGAGAGGAGAGGAGAGGAGAGGAGAGGAGAGGAGAGGAGAGGAGAGGAGAGGAGAGGGATGGGTCCAGCTGCTGCAGGAAATTTTGCATCTGAACATTTTCCCTCGTGGCAGGACACAGCAAGAGAGAAGCCTGCTTGTTCCCAGGAGACACTTGCCTAATTGCACAGAGTCAGCAAGTTGAGGCCTTTGGAATAGTTTTGGACAACATCCCATGCCTCTCACCTTGCACAACCATGCCCAGTGCCCTCCAAAGCCTGCTGAAGCCTTCTGCAGCACCAAGGGCTGTTGGACCAGGTTCACAAACCTGAGCACAAACCATTCAGAGAAAATCCTACCAATATCAGCACTCTCCTCTCACTTACACCTACTTTGCATTTTAAATGCCAGTAAATGACTGCCCAAGGGAACAGAGAATCAGACCCATCAATGTGGGTATATTTCAGCAACCCAGACCCCAGGAATTTTGGAAGTGCACCAGCATTAAGCATTATTAATGCCTATTGAAAAATAGCTGGAAATCTCCCCAGCATTGTTAAAGAATCATTTAATTATTATTAACTGAGTCACGGAGGGCAGGCAGGCAAGTTTATGAAACCCATACACTGAGTAACTGTGGACTCTGGAGGATGAGCTGGTTCCAGTGCCAAGGTTTGTAATTAAACTGTGGCCCAGGTGCTGATGCATTCAGCAAGTGCCCTCTGCTGGACTCCCATCCCAGCCAGAATCCTCCACATCCATCCCTCACCCTTCTCCTCGGCAAGGCTGGCTGCACCAGGCACCCTCCTGTGGGAACTCAGCACATCCCTCCGGGTGTCCAGAGTTACCAAGGACCCCGTTGGGGGGCTCGGAGACCCTGGCACGCTGCCCCGAACATCTGGGGATTTGATTTTGGCCCTTGGAGCAAGTTGCCAGCTTTGTATGAGGACATGAAAGTCGCACAGGTTTGAATGGTGTAATAACAAAATGATCACAGGGTGAAAATGTAGATTTTAGGATTTTTGGTATGGGGGCTATGGGGACAAGATGGAGGAATCTGGGCGTGTCCAGCCTTTCTCCTTCTTCTTCTTGTTCTTCATTTTCTGCAGTGATGTTGGCACTTTGGGATTGGTTTAGAGTAGAAGTGCACTGTCTAACATGGGTGATAGGTACTGGGAATTAAGTGTAAATATGTTATACATAGTTTGTAGTATAAAAGGACAGCACCGCCTCGGGGGCGGTCACAGTGCCTGTGGCTGCCCTGCTGAGCAGATCTCCGCTGGACAGAAAGAAAATTTTATAGATAAGAATTAATAAACAACCTCAAGACTGAAAAGAAAAGAGTCCAGACTCGCTCTTCAGATGCGCGGGCCGAAGCAGAGACATCCTGCACATCTCGGGACAGCAATTAACAACAGCAACCCGAGACCCTCCCAGCCTGACTTCCAGCCCACTGCCCCTGTGCCAGCAGCCACCTCCCATTAGTTTTCTCAGCAAGAGCAATTATTCAAGGGGGGAAAAAACCCAAACCCAAACCAACAATATGAAGTTTGTCACCACAGCTTGGTTGGGCTTGAAATGGGGAGTTCATTGCCCTTTCCTACCCCATTCCCAGCAGGGACTGGGAAATGTCCATCCTCACTGGTTTCTCCTCGATGACTAAAGCAGGTGGGGCTCCCTCGGTGAGCAGATATGGTGTGAGAGTGCAATTAAACAACAGAGCTTTCACCACCCAGATCCCAGGGCTTTATTTAGCTAATTAAGAAAGCCAGGCTTTCATCCCCCTGAGGTGTTTCCAGCACCCTCAAGAGCACTGCCAAGGTCAGGTCTGCTGCTGACCATTTGCAATGGTCCGTGCTGACCATTCACAATTAGCAGTGCCAAGGCACAAGAGCTTGATTAAAGAGTGTTAGGCTTCCCTAAGTGGGACACATAACAGTCCTAGGCCTCTAACTGGTCACCAGGAGTCCAGCACTCTGGGCACTGCTGAGTGAGCCCGTATTTTTTGTGGAAAAATTCACATTTTCCATGCCCATGGCCAGGTTTGGCTGCCAGGTACTCAAGGCAGGAACGGTCTCTCCATGTAGGACCCAGCACTGCAAGGCCTCTAGGCATGCTTATAATGCAAACAGAGAGATTAGATCGAGTCTGGCCTCTCTCTCAACGCTGTAGGCAGCAGAAGAGTGGAGTGTTTGCCTCTTATCTGGAGTCTTGGGGGATTGGCCCAACATATTGACATAAACTCCTGCCAATGTCAGTTTACACTAAGGAGATCGAGTTATAAAATGTGTTGGCTCGGGAGCAAGATCAGAGTCCTGGTGAGGCATCCCCTGTGCAGAGGCCAGAACCTCCCACAGAAAGGAAGGGACCGTCCAAGGCACTCAGCTTTGGGCCTCCAAATGGAATGGGGGGCTGCAACTCAGCAAGGCTCCAAAGGCCAGGAGTGTGGGACATCTCCTTGGTGGGCTCAGGGTCCTCCAGAGCTGTTCAGAGACATGCAAAAAGCAATTCCTGGCAGTCTTGTGGAGAATTCAACAGTTAGAGGAGAAAAAAGCAAATTCAAAGCGATCTCAAATGAAAAAATGTTGTTTCACATCAAGAATTTTCATAAGAAAATCAAAGTGCAAGAAAGACTTCAGTGAGTCAGACCAGCAGTGAGGGTAGCTCAGGAGCCTGTGTGGGACCCCAGAAACAAGAGATGCTCTCCAGGCAGGGCACTTTGTGCATCTCCATCTCACAGGGATGATGGAGAGGTTCACTTTGTGCACCTCCATCTCACAGGAGAGATGCACTTTGTGCACCTCCATCACACAGGGATGATGGAGAGATGCACTTTGTGTGCACCTCCATCCACAGAGATGCACTTTGTGCACCTCCATCTCACAGGAGAGATGCACTTTGTGCACCTCCATCTCACAGAGATGCACTTTGTGCACCTCCATCTCACAGGGATGCACTTTGTGCCCCTCCATCACACAGGGATGTCCCTCTGCTGCACCTCCATCCATGGCTGAGCCTGGTATCCACAAATTTTTCACCCTGATGATGTTATGTGCCTCTACAACTTTCTGTAGCAACAGATCCCAGGAGTCCACCAATGGTTTTTTCATGCTTAAAAATTAAAATTCATGAAATCAATAAAGTTGGCAAAGACCTCTGAGGCCATTGAGTCCAACTGACCAAAAAGCTCCATGTCCATCAAACCAAGAGCCTCATTCCCAGACCCACACCCACGTGCTGGGTGTTTCCAGGGGTTTTGGGTGTCAGGGCTCCATGATTCTGTCACAGAATCATGGAATATTCTCAGTGGGAAGGGACCCACAAGGATTGTCAAGTCCAGCTCCACACAGGACCCCCCAAGAACCCCATCCTGTGCATCCCCATTCTCCAAATGCTCCTGGAGCTCTGGCAGCCTTGGGAATGTGACCATTCCCTGGAGAGCCTGGGCAGTGCCCAGCACCCTCAGGGGGAGGAATCTTCTCCTGACCATGGCTTCAAAGGGAACAGGAGTCCCCCAAGCCCTGTGAGCAACTCAGCTGAGCCTCTCAGGAGGAGAACCCAGAGATCCCAGGGCTCACAGGCCTTTTTTTATCTCTGTCATCATTAGGAAGCCTCAGGCACAAGCTTAGAAGCTGAGGGCATCTAAATGTGGGTGCCCAAGTCTGGTGCTCAAACCTACCTGGAAACATATTTAAATTAGAAGAGGGATTTTTGAAATTTAGCCAAATTTGAACATTTTGGTTTTCAGATGCTATTTGCTGTTTAGAAACAGGGAAGATTAACCAAAGAATTGGCTTAGAGGATAACTGAATTTGGAAGGGACTCCATCTCTCCTCCAACCACCTGCTCCAAACAAGGCCAGGTGTGAGGTCAGACCAGGCTGCTTTAAGGAGCAAAACACAAAATCTGGAAGTAGAAAACTCCAAACCAAGGTCCAGAGCTAAGAAGCAACGTGGTTTTGAAGCATGGTTTGATTTCCCAAGTCCCTGGCAAGAATTTCATCCAGATGTGAGGGAAAGCTGTGGATGAACACACAACAGCAACACCAGATAACTGTCCACAACCACAATGACAATGGTCCAGAGGTGAGGCATGGAGAGGAAGGCATCAGCAAATCTTTCATTTCAAAGAAGGAAGAGCAGGTCAGGGGTTAATGTGAATTAATGACAGCCAGGCTTCAGTGAAGAGCAAGACAACCATGTCCTCCAGCCCCTTTGTGCTCTGTGAGGGACACTGGAAACAGACAGGTGGAAGTTGAGTGGTGTAAATTGGACCAGAGAAAGACCTTTAACATTTCAACAAATTAAGGATTTGGTAAGGTAAGGATTGATCCATCACAGGATGTGTCCCAGGGAGAGGAATTCCCTGCTACCCTCGTCTTGCAACAAAGGAGGAACAGATCCAAGTGGTCAAACAGCAGCAGCTTCAACAGGAGAGACTTTACATGAGTCAATATGTGAACTATTCAAGAGTGTTTCTGCTTGCTGATTTAAAATCTACACCCTTATCAACAAGGAGAGGGACCACAGTGGCTTTTCTTCAAGGCAGATTAAGAAGGAAAGTAAAAGTAGGTATTTAAGATAAGAAATAAAACAAGCGAGCTGTTGTATTAAAATAAAGCCAGTATAATGCATGGAGCTAAAAAAGACATTTTTGTCCTAGCTAGAGCTCAGGAGTGGGGAAAATCAATAAGGGACATAAAGCACTTGAAGAAATATTTATAGTCAGCAGAGTTAAGGTTGAAGAGAAGGCACTTTTCTTGTGCAAGCAACAAAGAAACCCTGACGAGAGCATTAATTTGTTACTCCAGGGGAATGGTGGAACCATGGATAATAACCAAGAAAAGCCCTGGGTATTCAATAAAGACCTCAGTTCTGCATGTTGAGAAAAAGCTGCACAAGCTACTTCTACCACACACTGCTGATGATCACACTTAGGGCTCTAACCATAAGCAAGGAGATGGTAATCAGCATCTCCCACAGCTAGCCATTAATAAATCTGCAGATTCAGATCATTTACATCCAGCAGGTTTTAAAGAGCTGGCCAAGAAGGCATTGGAGCCTGTTCAAAAGTCTTTGAACCCCAGGGAAGTTCTAGAGGAGCAGGAGAAAATGAGTGTTTTGTCGGTGTTTTAAAAGAGGACAACACGGGTTCTAGAGTGCCAGCCTGCCATTAATCCCAGCAAAAAAACAATAATAGGATAGCTCATATGAGATTTGTTTATTATGGAATCAAAGGAAGGTAATATAATTGCTGCCAATCAACTTGGGTTTATGAAAAATAGATCTTGTCAAATTAATTTGATGTATTTTGTGATAACAGCACAAGCGTGGTTAATAAGGGGAAGAGTGCTGATGTAATTTTACTTGGATTTTTCCTCAAGGCAACTGCCTGGGTACTGCATGATATTTTGATTAAGAAGCTGGAGTCCCAAGCATGGCACACATTAAAGGGATTAAAAAGCAGCTAACGTAGGTCTCGGAGCGTTCCTCTAAACAAGGGATCTCTGCCAGATGGGTGTGTCCGAGCCAGGTCCCACAGGGAACCGTTCTGTTTTAACACTTTCTCCACGTCCTGGGAGAAAAAAAATTAATAAAATTAAAAATTGCTGATGACAACACAAGGTTTACTGGATCAGCAGGTAAGCAAGAGGTTGAGGTCAGTGGGGTGGAGGAGAAGGAGTCCCTTGTTTGCGGGGGGAAGGCAGGTGAGGGCCAGATGTGAAGGCAGATGTGCTGAGGAGAAGAACAGGGCTGTGTTCCCCCTCCTGGCAAGGAGCAGTGCAGGAGAGATTTGGACATCACAGCAGGCAGCCATAGGAGGAGAGGCTCAGGGTGCTTGGTTTGTTCAGCTGGAGCAGGGGACACTGAGGTCAGACCTCGCTGAGAGCTGGAGATCATCCAGAGGGGCAATGGAGAGGGGCTGGGAACACAAACCCTGTGAGGAACCCCTGAGGGAGCTGGGGGTGCTCAGCCTGGAGAAAAGGAGACTCAGGGCTGCCCTCATCACTCTCTGCAGCTCCTGAAAGGTGCCTGTGCCCTCATCACTCTCTGCAGCTCCTGAAAGGTGCCTGTGCCCAGCTGGGGCTGGGCTCTTTCTCCAGCAGCACTGACACAACCAGAGCACACAGCCTCAAGCTGCACCAAGGCAAATACAGGTTGGATATATTAGGAAAAGTTTTTCACAGAAAGAGTGATAAGGTTCTGGAATGGCTGCCCAGGGAGGTGGTGGAGTTCCCATGCCTGGGTGTGTTTAACAAAGCCTGGATGTGGCACTGGGTGCCAGGGATGAGTTGAGGGGTTGGGGCTGGGTTGGACTCGATGATCTTGAAGGTCCCTTCCAACCTGGTCATTCTGGGAATTCTGTGAATAGAGGGGCAGCTCTGATCTCTGCTCTCTGTGACTGCAAAAGGCTGGAGCAGTGTCAGAGTTTTCACTGATTTAGCAAACAATTCCTTGGGTGAATAATAATCTGTGAGGAGAGCAGCAGTGGGATACCATCCCAACACCAGCACAATCCTGGGGAAAGCTCCAGCACTCCTGTCTGAGGATGGCAGTGCTGACTCTGTGTAAAGGAACCAGCTCTGACGAGGTGGATTAAAAGCCTGGGTGCTTTTCCCACAGCAGGAAAGGAGACTGGAAGGTAAAACTAATGAATAAATGCAAGAATTTTGTGTGCATGGGAAGGAGAGAATTGGAAAGGCAAAGGGACTTTGGAAACACTTTGGAGACACAAGTGAGAGTTTTCAAAGTAACAGAATCATAAAATGGTCTGGGTTGGAGAGGATTTTAAAAATGGTCTTGTTCCAAGGTTTAGGTTGGATCTCAGGGAAATTTTCTTCCCCCAGAGGGTGCTGGGGCACTGCCCAGGCTCCCCAGGGGATGGATACAACTCCAAGGCTGCCAGAGCTCCAGGAGAATTTGGACAACATTCTCAGGGACAGGCTGGGATTGTTGGGGTTGGGCTCATGATCCTCGTGGGCCCCTTCCAACTCAGAATACTCCATGATTCCATGATCCAGCCCAGTCTGCCTGCAGCTGGGGTTTATTGATGAACTCCCCAGTGCTCTTGGATGCTGGGAAGGAGGAAATATTGAATTTTTGGGATGTGCTCATGACCCCACACTCCTGTGAGAGCCTCAGATGGCCCTGGGTTGCTCCAGCAGTGGAGGGAGATGTTCTTGATGTCAAAGCAGGATATCAGGGATGGTGAAGGAGATGCTGAGGGGTCCTGCTAAGTCCTCCCACTGCCCAAGTCAGTCCTCCCAGGCTGCAAACTGGGCACAGCTGAAATACCAGGAGGTAGAGACATGGAAAGGTGCTATTAAATCAAAGAGGAGATGGAGGAGAGACCCAGGAATGGAGGCGAGGTTGGAAATTGTTGGAGCAGTTCAGTTCACCAGCTCCATGGACAGAAGGATGGTATGTTCAGAAATAAAGAGCTCTTCAGTCTGTCACACACAAAGGTATGAAGGGATTTAAACACAAATAAGCAAAGTTAGCTATAATCAAACACCAGACACAGCACCTGAACTTGATTGTGTGATGGGAAAATTCAGCACAGGGGATGACAATTCACAGCACACAGGTTTTAGAAGAGACAAATGTTTTATCTAAACATATTTTCTAGTTCAAGCAGGATTTTTTCCTTCTCTGGCTTTTATTTACACAAGAAATCTGGCAGAGGAATCCTATTAAAACTCTTATTTAAACTCCTTCCCTGAATGAGGCAGAGGATGAGGAGGAGAACCATGGAAGAATCACCACATGAGTCACTCCCAGCCCAATTAGGCTTCCACACAGACACCATCAGATGGGAATTCATCATGAATGGCCTGGAAACAGGATTACACCTGTGAAGACCACGATTCTCAGAAATCCTCTCATCCTTTCTGTCAAGGGAAGGCTTTCTTTGCATTCCTCCCAATTTTTGGACTCCTCCTCTCCATTTGTGTGCTCACATAAACTCATTCCACTGAACCTCTCCTATGAGGAAAGGCTGAGAGTGTTGGGATTGCTGAGCCTGGAGGAGAGAAGGCTCCAGGGAAAAATGGTTTCAAATTGAAAAAAGGGGGAGATTTAGATGAGATATTATGAAAAAATCCTTCCCTGTGAGGGTGGGTAGGCCCTGGCACAGGGTGCCTAGAGCAGCTGTGGCTGCCCCTGGATCCCTGGAAGTGTCCAAGGCCAGGCTGGAGCAACCCAGGGGAGTGGAAGGTGTCCCTGCCCATGGATTTTGGAAGGGGCTTTAAAGTCCCTTCCAACCCAAACCATTCTGGGATTCCGTGTCTATGGAACAGCAGCATCTTCTTAGGGCAGCACTGCCAATGGCAGCTTTGGTACCTCTGTTGGGAAGGAGGCCCCCCACCATTTGCATTCCTGTTTCATCTCCTGCCACTGCTCAGCCTAATTTTTGGACTGTTATATCGGTTAAAGCAGCCCCAGTCCAAACCCCTCAAAGGTAACTGGATTAAGTATTTCATTTTACCACTGTCTTACTTAGAAACCATATTA